>NC_069476.1:29207021-29244768 GCF_026875155.1 Cherax quadricarinatus | reverse complement strand
CCCAAAAAACCTCCAGTATCTTCATCTAAAGACTTCCTTACAATTAAAGGGAAATACTGGTCACAAAACTATATACCACAAAATATGACGTCAGAATTGAGCACGAACAAAAAACGAGACTACTACGTTCATGGGGAAAATGCAGGGTCGCTTAATGAGCTGAGAATATTTCGTAAATCTGGTGGAAATATCTACCTTACTGCCCAAACTAGACTCATTTTGCCCTTCTGTTAGTGGGTTGGATTTGTGTAGGACGTGCCAAGTATGGACCAACAGGCCTACTGCAGTGTTCCTCTTTTCTTGTGTTCTAATGTTCCAGCAGGACTGCCACTGTCCATAACGCTGTAAACAGTACTTCATTTGACGATAAATTAGACAAGTGCAACACTTGAGTATCTTTACTGTCGGAACGTTTTGCCACTCATTGGCTTCATGAGTCCAAAATAAAGACGAAAGGTTGAAGAACAATAGGAGATTGAGGTAATCAGTCCCTCTGCCTGAAGTGGGTATAATCAGTCCATTAATTATGATCAGGAATACAGCATATGTGTGAAGAAGTGGCTTATATACTGATTACATCTGCTCCAGGCTGAGGGACTCATCATCATCAACCATTCTCACTTCTCTATGCGACTTATTAAATGTCCGAAGTTGGACCGAAACGTCGTCATAAGTTTGTCTCCTAAGTGCGGGTTATTTATGTATTGTTACAGTCACGGTAATTTTATTTTTATTCTTTAGAAAGGTTATTAAAAAAAAGTTAAGAAAATACTTTTCCCGTAGACAATATATATATAGCTCCACAGCACTACACAATTAACGCTGAAATTTTTAAATAATAAAACACCCAGGTGTCAAGCACATATTGGCCCCGTATTCAAAATACTTCCGAGACCAGAGTAGCAATTTCCAACAAATTTTAGGTCACTGATAATAAATATCATGGTTAAAATTGTATGATAGCTCCACTTTCAGTATACACCTACGTGTCACAACAGGTTCCAACAGACTTGCGGCAGTGTTTTTCTTCGTAATGGAAGGTGATTTAGTGTCCTGCAACAATATTAATGGTCTGATGGAAGCACTTGACATCGACTACGAACCCAGTCACTGGAGGCTGTTCATAGATTCATCAAAAACGAGTCTGAAAGTTGTCTTGCTGCATAACGGCAATAGTAAGCCATCAGTTTCTGTTGGCTATGCACCACATATGAAAGAAACTTAGGAGAATATAAAGCATATGTTGTTGCTCTTGTGATGGGCTTGCAGGCGGATACACCAAGTACTGCTCTCTGTGTGTATGGGACAGCCGTGCAAGAGGTTCGCAATACATCAGGAAAGACTGGCCACCTCGGCAATCATTAGAGCTTCATTGAACCAAACAAAACTTTGCTACCACTATACACAAAACTGGGGTTCGTGAAAAGCTTTGTAAAAGCTATGGACAAATCCGGTCAGGGATTCAAGTGTTTAACATCAACATTCCCCCTCACTGAGCTACGCTAAGATAGGAGAGGCAGTCTTCAATGGTCCTCAGATTCGAGAGCTTCTTAAAGATGGTGACTTTGAATCAGACCTTCATGGGGAGGAGAAAGCTGCTTGGGAAGCATTCAACTTAGTGAAGAAGGGATTTCTCGGAAACAGAAGGGAAGACAACTATGAAGAACTGGTGGAAAACCTCATCAAGGCTTACAAGAATATGGGATGTAACATGTCACTTAAAATCCACATTTTGGACTTGCATTTAGACTTTTTTTTCCAGCGAACTGTGGGGCAGTTAGTGGCGAACATGGTGAAAGGTTTCACCAATATATTTCAACCATGAAAAAATGGTACCAAGGCAAATGAGGCACAAGAATACTTGTAGACTATTGCTGAACATTGGCAAGATATGATTCTTCAGCCCACTGTAGTGTCAAGCAAAAAGGCAGAGAGTAGGTACGGATTAGAGTTTAAAACATACTGACACATTGTTCGTTATAATAAAATAATTATATATTACATTTCTCGTATCTTTAAACCTATAGCCAATAAACATTTTTCAAAGTGATATTTAGATTCAGGACATGAAAATACATAATAATTAACTAATCTCATTTAAGAAGCATAAAACTTTTCAAAAACTGTTGACCAGTTTAATTAAGGGCCACTGTATACTCATGTGTGTTCCACTAACGAAATGTATTTTGTCAAATTCAAATATGTATATATACAACATATTAACATGAATACATAATAAACTAGATGAACGCGCTCATGTAGCAATCCGAGAAATTTATCCCCCAATTACAAAAAGCCAAGTCCGCTGTGCATCACTGTAAACAACTGGAATGTTGCGGAGTGTTGCACAGGTCTGTAATGCAGTTAAATATTAACGTTGAACATTTGAAGTGACTCAGAATTAACATTTTCAAGTAATCAATCAGAAGCTAATATCCGAATGTCTTCAGTAAATACGTAATTTAGTCCATATACAAACCAAATTTAATTTAAACCTTCAAAGACACCTGTATCTTAAAATACGTAAACACAAAGCTGAATCACTCACAAGATGCATTGTGAAGTTATCAGCATAAGAGAGTTGAATCTAATATCAGGCGACACTCAAAAATAATCACAGAAGCAGCGTCGTTTATATTTTCCAAATTCCCGAAAAAAATAGACCTAAGCAACTAAGAAAAGAATTTAATTTTATTTAACCTTAGGGAAGTTAATTTTTTTTTTTTTTTGCAATGGTGTCTGGAGCACACTAATCGCAGGCACCTTGACGTACATTACTCCTATTTAAACTATAACAGAATAGAACAAAACACTAAAATGTTTATGATCAGAAAAAGCGTTCACAGACACTAACTGATGTATTGATGTCTTCCTTGAGGACAATACATCAGCATTAAGTTTTTAAGGCTGACCTCTAAACACATTCTTCAGTTATTACAGAGAAAACACTTGCACCTACAGAGTCTGAAGAATAACTGTTTCATCTACGAGTCAGCCAATAGCGCTAAACTATTTAGGAATATGTAGCAATTGTGAAATGGAAGATATTCAGAGCCGATTCACTTACGAATTGTCCCTTCAAGATCAAGAGTCACTCACCAGCATCAAGGACAAATAATACAATAGAAAAAACTACCATTTCGAGATTAGAAATCGTAAAATGTCACCAAGACAATGTGTTAATAATAGCAACCTTCTTGTAAGCAGGATATACGAGGCTTGAAATATTGAAACAAACTCGGCTGGAGACTTTCTCCAGTTATCACACACAAACTATCTGCAAATGTCCTATGTATCATTGTTCAGAGGCCACCAACACCAGCAAATATTTTAAAAAGTTCTTGCTCTATATACATTACAACAGTAATGAAAGTTTGAAGCTTTTCCAATAAGGTGTTTTCGAGAAAGAAAAAAAAATTTTTAGGACATAGAAAAAAAGTTTTGCCAGATTGTTTTTAAAATAATTAAAAGTCTATCCTTGATACACACAAAACACTACATAAAAACTAATTTTCGCAGGTTTTCTTTACGTTTATATTCAATTACCAATTCTCTACACATATTTAAAAAACTTTACTTTCATGTTTCAATAATTTTTTCATAAAATTGCTTTAAAAAATTTTCCAGATGTGAGCCATTACGGTGCCTATAATAATAAATAAATACTTCATATCAGGAAACATTCTTTGGTTATTACACTGCGAATAAAGAATTAGTATAAATTGGCAAATTGAAATCGTCACAGTTCAAAGTCGCATTCAAACATTGTAATATAACAATCCACCAAATGAGAAAAATGTCAAGACGATCGAAAAGGCATTGAGTAAATGACCTGATTTTGAATAATTCCAAACTTTGTATCAATTTCAGGAATATTTCAAATTTACACTTACTAATAATAAACTTATCTTAACACTGAAGAACGTGCCACTTGGCATGTTCAACGCTCTCTCGTGCGTTGTTAGGAGCTATGCAATGTTGCAAGAAGCTATGTAATGTTGCAAGACAGCAACAGATAAGAGGAGAAATTCTCTAAAGCAAGACAGAAGATTTCAGTGATATCTTCTGTCTTGCCTCAAAAAATTTCTCTTCCTGTTATCATCATCATAACTAAGCGCTAAACCCATAAGAATCATACAGCTCTGCATTATTGGTAACGACGCACGAGAGTGTAAAAAATCTAGACCTAAAGACTTTTATCCTCATGTGGCTTTTTCTGTATTATATTATATACAAAATGATCCACTCCACACCTACATACCTGAACTTCATTCTCTGTCGTCGGTGAATTAAGAGGCATCTTTGATGACCGTTTGGAGCTGTATACCTGGCGTGTGTTTCTGGGGATAACGCTCCTGCAACCGGGTCTGTGACCAGGCCCACCCGGTCTGTGACCAGGCCTATGTCAGAATGAAGGAAGTGGTTTAACAGCTTGGGTCAATGACGACGCGCACGTTCTTACTGTTCTATTAACCTGGCTTAGTTACACTACACACGCCTTGGGAAAATTAGAAACATATCGGATGAAGCTTGTCGCATATGAACGAAAACGGAGAAGTGAGAATTAACAGCCCCCCCCCTCAACATCACTTAAAAAATCCCCTCTAAGGATGGCTATAATAAATATTGTAATCTTGTCTTACCACAATCATGAACACTATCTACCGTATGATTTTCACATATCAACAACACGTTGTGCATTTCATTTCACACTATATCACTCAGTGTATCAATAACACTTAACGCATAATATTGCGCACTGTAACACACATGCGATCACTACCTCACCCAACACTAAAATGATCACAGTCGTTGACATGCAAGGTTGAGGCAGAGCGACTGAACCACTCATCAGAACCACTGGTTGCCTGTAAAGTGTTTTGTTATTATTTATTAATAATAATTTTTTTTAACGAGGCTGTTAGTGGTCAAAAGATATATCTGGAACTTATTTGAATATATTTTATTTATGAACAGTTCATTTTTTATTTATATTACGAATCATAATCTAAATAGCTATAGCTGGATATCAGAAACGCGTCACTGACCAAATACTTATTTCCATTTTCACGTCTGACTCCACTAATGAGCCACACTCACCCGTGACGTCAACTCCAAGTGTTGTACCTAACTTTTGATCAAGTGTTAAACTCTGATCATATGTCTTAGCAACACAGGATATATGCTTAGAGAGTTGTATTTCTCCCAGAGTACATCTACCACTTCATCAGAACTTCAGTAACCTATACCACGTCACCAGAACTTCAGTCTCCTACACCACTTCACCAAACCCTCAGTCTCCTACACCACTTCCCCAGAACTTCAGACCACTACACCACTTCAACAGAGCTTCAGTTTCCTACACCACTTCACCAGAGCTTCAGTCTCCTACACCACGTCACCAGAGCTTCAGTCTCCTACACCACTTCACAAGAGCTTCAGTCTCTTACACCACTTCACCAGAGCATCAGTCTGACCTCAATTGTAGGCAAATTACTAGAGTCAATTATAGCTGAGATTATAAGAAGCCATCTCGATAAGCATAGCTTGATTAATGATACTCAGCATGGATTCACAAGAGGCCGGTCTTGTCTAACTATTTTATTAACTTGCTTCAAGTAATGTTTTGAGTGTGTTGACCACAATAAAGAATTTGATATTATTTACTTAGATTTTAGTAAGGCTTTTGATAGAGTTCCGCACCATAGACTGTTAAAGAAAGTGGCAGCTCATGGCATTGGGGGAAAAGTGCTCTCGTGGGATCGAGTCATGGTCACTGACAGGAAGCAGAGAGTCGTCCTAATTGGGGTTAAATCCGAGTGGGGATCTGTATACAAGTGGCGTTCCACAGGGGATCAGTCTGGGGCCGTTGTTGCTTTATATATATATCATTGATTTGATGTGGGAAATACTAGTGATATGGAGCAATTTCGCCGATGACACAAAAGATAGGTAGGATAATTGATTCAAACGTAGATGTGATGAATGGTTTGAAAAACCGACAAGTTGAAGATTGAGACACTTAAGCAGCATATGGGAATCTTTATTCAGAAACGTTTTCGCCCACACAGTGGCTTCATCAGTCCAATACAAAGAGGAAGGCGCAAGGAGAGGAGGAGTATGAGGTAATCAGTCCCTCAGCCTGGAGTCGATGTGTTCAGTCCATCAATCTTGTAGAATGTACAAGCATAGGGCCGTAGGACGTGGCTTTCACCTGTAGTGAAGGTTAGGTGAAGCAGGCGAGGCGGGGTCATAGCGGTACCATCCTAGTCGAAGTAGGTCTTCGTCCAAACGTTGAACAAGTGTTGAAGAATTCTTTGTTAACAAGATCCTGATGCTGCAGTGTCTGACTGTTGTGATGAATAGTTTGAAAAATCCGACAAGTTGAAGATTGAGACACTTATGCAGGCATATGGGAATCTTTATTCAGGAAACGTTTCGCCACACAGGGCTTCTCATCAGTTCCAATACAAAGAGAAGGCGCAAGGAGAGGAGGAGTATGAGGTTAATCAGTCCCTCAAGCCTGGATCGATGTGTTCAGTCCATCAATCTTGTGAATGTACAGCATAGGGCCCGTAGACGTGGTTATATACTAGGAGGTGAGGTTGAAGCAGGCGGGGCGGGGTCATAGGGTCATAGCGGTACCATCCACTAGTCGAAGTAGGTCTTCGTCCAAAGGTTGAACAAGTGTTGAAGAATTCTTTGTAACAAGATCCCATGATGCTGCAGTGTCTGACAGTTGTGATGAATGGTTTGAAAAACCGACAAGTTGAAGATTGAGACACTTACGCAGCATATGGGAATCTTTATTCAGGAAACGTTTCGCCACACAGTGGCTTCATCAGTCCAATACAAAGAGGAAGGCGCAAGGAGAGGAGGAGTATGAGGTAATCAGTCCCTCAGCCTGGAGTCGATGTGTTCAGTCCATCAATCTTGTAGAATGTACAGCATAGGGCCGTAGACGTGGCTTATATACTGTAGTGAGGTGAGGTGAAGCAGGCGGAGGCGGAGTCATAGCGGTACCATCCACTAGTCGAAGTAGGTCTTCGTCCAAAGGTTGAACAAGTGTTGAAGAATTCTTTGTAACAAGATCCCATGATGCTGCAGTGTCTGACAGTTGTGATGAATGGTTTGAAAAACCGACAAGTTGAAGATTGAGACACTTATGCAGATTGAGACACCATTCATCACAACTGTCAGACACTGCAGCATCATGGGATCTTGTTACAAAGAATTCTTCAACACTTGTTCAACCTTTGGACGAAGACCTACTTCGACTAGTGGATGGTACCGCTATGACCCCGCCTCCGCCTGCTTCACCTCACCTCACTACAGTATATAAGCCACGTCTACGGCCCTATGCTGTACATTCTACAAGATTGATGGACTGAACACATCGACTCCAGGCTGAGGGACTGATTACCTCATACTCCTCCTCTCCTTGCGCCTTCCTCTTTGTATTGGACTGATGAAGCCACTGTGTGGCGAAACGTTTCCTGAATATAGATTCCCATATGCTGCGTAAGTGTCTCAATCTTCAACTTGTCAGTTTTTCAAACCATTCATCACAACTGTCAGACACTGCAGCAACATGGGATCTTGTTACAAAGAATTCTTCAACACTTGTTCAACCTTTGGACGAAGGCCTACTTCGACTAGTGGATGGTACCGCTATGACCCCACCTCCGCCTGCTTCACCTCACCTCACTACAGTATATAAGCCACGTCTACGGCCCTATGCTGTACATTCTACAAGATTGATGGACTGAACACATCGACTCCAGGCTGAGGGACTGATTACCTCATACTCCTCCTCTCCTTGCGCCTTCCTCTTTGTATTTGACTGATGAAGCCACTGTGTGGCGAAACGTTTCCTGAATAAAGATTCCCATATGCTGCATAAGTGTCTCAGTCTTCAAACGTAGATGTTATGGAACTTCAGGAGGATTTAAACAAACTCTATTCTTGGTCAGAAAAGTGGCAGATGCAGTTCAATATAGATAAATGCAAGGTTCTGAAGCTTGGGAGTGCCCATAACCCTAGTACTTATAAGTTAAATGATGTAGAACTTAGCCCTACAGATTGCGAAAAGGACTTGGGGGTTATGGTGAGCAGCAACCTTAAACCAAGACAGCAATGCCTACGCGTACGTAATAAGGCAAATAGATTACTGGGATTTATATCAAGAAGTGTAAGCAACAGAAGTCCAGAGGTCATACTGCAGCTTTATACATCATTAGTAAGGCCTCACCTAGATTACGCAGCTCAGTTCTGGTCTCCGTATTACAAAATGGACATAAATTCGTTAGAAAACATTCAGCGTAGGATGACTAAATTAATACATAGCATTAGAAATCTTCCTTATGAAGAAAGATTGAAGACTCTTAAGTTACATTCACTTGTTAGACGAAGAATGAGGGGAGACCTGATCGAAGTGTATAAGTGGAAGATAGGTATTAATAAAGGGGATATTAATAAGGTCTTGAGGATGTCTCTCCAATGGCAATATAAACACAAATGCAGTATAATGTGATCCTTTATTGACTACGTTTCGCCCCCACAGTGGGCTTTTTCAAGTCACAAACAGAACTGTCTCTCCAAGAGAGAACCCGCAGTAATGGATTTAAATTAGATAAGTTTAGATTTAGAAAGGACATTGGAAAGTATTGGTTTGGAAATAGGGTAGTTGATGAGTGCAACAGTCTACCTAGTTGGGTTATTGAGGCTGGGACTTTGGGTAGTTTCAAATCTAGGTTGGATAAAGTACATGGTGGAGGGTTCGGATTCATCGAGCTGGACTTTCACATTCAAGCTTAGTTCTTGGTGGCATTGAAAATTCAGCGTTGGGCAATGTTCATTGTTATGGGAGAACTGATAAAGGACCTAAGCCTAGTTTCCACAGGCCCATTCAGAGTTCTCCTTATCTTATGTTCTATGTACACCACTTCCCAGAGCTTCAGCAACATAACCTCACACCACTTCACCAAAGCTTCAGTCTCCTAACCACTTCACAGAACTTCAGTCTCTTACAAAACCACTTCACTCAGAGTTCAGTCACCTACACCACTTCACCAGAGCTTCAGTCACCTACACACACTTCACAGAGCTTCAGTCACCTACACCACTTTACCAGAACTTAGTCTCCTACACCACTTCACCGAGGATCAGTCACTATAGCACTTCATCAGAACTTCAGTCTCTTACTCCACTCCACCAGAGCTTCAGTCACCTTCATCACTTCACCAGAACTTCAGTCACCTACACCACTTCACAAGAGCATCTGTCTCTTACACCACTTCACGAGAGCTTCAGTCTCTTACACCACTTCACCAGAGCTTCAGTCTTCTACACCACTACACCAGAACTTCAGTCCCTTACACCACTTCACCAGAACTTCAGTCCCTTACACCACTTCACCACAGCTGCAGTCCCCTACACCACTTAACCAGAGTTTCAGTCTCCTACATCACTTCATTAGAGTTTCAGTCATCTACATCACTTCACCAGAGCTTCAGTCTCTTACACCACTTCACCAGAAGTTTCAATCGCCTCCACCACTTCACCAGAGCTTCAGTCTCTTACACCACTTCACCAGAAGCTTCAATCGCCTACACCACCTCACCAGAGCTTCAGTCTCTTACGCCACTTCACCAGAGTTTCAGTCACACCAATTCACCAGAACTTCAGTCACCTACACCACTTCACCAAAGCTTCAGTCTCTTACACCACCTCACCAGAGCTTGAATCGCCTACACCACTTCACCAGAGCTTCAGTCACCTACACCACTTCACCAAAGCTTCAGTCTCTTACACCACTTCACCAGAACTTCAGTCACCTACACAACTTCACCAGAGCTTCAATCGCCTACACCACTTCACCAGAGCTTCAGTATCTTACTCCACTTCACCAGAACTTCAGTCACCTACACCACTTCACAAGAGCTTCAGTCTTTTACACCACTTCACCAGAGCTTCAGTCTCCTACACCACTTCACCGGAGCTTCAGTCACCACACCACTTCACCAGAGCTTCAGTCTCCTCAACTTAAGATCGCACACTCACTTCACCAGAGCTGCAGTCCTCACCACTTACCACTTCCTACCCCACGAGTTCAGTCTCTTACACCACTTCACCAGAGTTTCAGTACTCTACATCACTTCACACGAGCTTCAGTCCCATACACCACTTCACAAGAGCTGCAGTCCCATACACCACTTCACCAGAGCTGCAGTCCCTACACCACTTCACCAAAACTGCAGTCCCTTGCACCACTTCACCAGAACTGCAGTCCCTTGCAACTCACCAACACTTACACCCAGTTCAGTCTCTTACACCATCACCTTCAGTACCTACCACTTCACCCAAGCCTCTACATTCAGATCATCTCTACACCACTTCACCAGAGCTTCAGTTACCTACACCACTTCACTAGAGCTTCAGTCACCTACACCACTTCACCAGAGCTTCAGTCTCCTACACCACTTCACCAGAGCTTCAGTCTCCTACACCACTTCACCAGAGCTTCAGTCTCCTACACCACTTCACCAGACTTCAGTCACCTACACCACTTCACCAGAGCTTCAGTTCCTACACACTTCACTAGCGACTTCAGTCTCTTACACCACTTCACCAGAACTTCAGTTCCCTACACCACCTTCACAACAGACTTCAGTCCCTACACCACTTCACCAGAACTTCAGTCTCTTGCACACCACTTCACCAAGCTTGCACCACTTCACAGTTCCTTACTCACCACTTCACCAGAGCTCAGCCCCCTACACCACTTCACCAGAACTCAGTCTCTTCACCACTTCACACAGACACCACTTCACAAGCTCAGTCCTTGCCACTCACAGATTCAGTCCCTAACTTTCACCAGTTCGTCTCTACACTCTTCACAGAGCTTCAGTCTCTTACACCACTTCACCAGAACTTCAGTCCCCTACACCACTTCACCAGAGCTGCAGTCCCTTGCAACACTTCACCAGAACTTCAGTCCCGTACACTTCACCAGAGCTTCAGTCTCTTACACCACTTCACCAGAGTTTCAATCTCCTACAACACTTCACCGGAGATTCAGTCACCTACACCACTTCACCAGAACTTCAGTCCCCTACACTATTCAAAATAGCTTCAGTCTCCTCTACAGCACTTCACCAGAGCTTCAGTCTGACACTTCACCAGATCGCTCCTCACTCCAGAGCTTCAGTCTCCTTACAACACTTCACCAGAGCTTCAGTCTCTTACACCACCTCACCAGAGCTTCAGTCACCTACACCACTTAACCAGAACTTCAATCACCTACACCACTTCACCAGAACTTCAGTCACCTGCACCACTTCACCAGAACATGAGTCACCTACACCACTTCACGAGAGCTTCAGTCTCCTCACACTCACCAGATTCTCCCTACACCCTCCAGAGCTTCAGTCACCTACACACCACTTTCACCTAGCACTTCGCAGTCACCTACACCATTCCAGACTTAGTCCTACACATTCGAGTTTCAGTCACCTACCCCACTTCACCGAAGCCTCAGTCTCCTTCAACACTTCACCAGAACTTCAGTCCCCTACACCACTTCACCAGAGCTGCAGTCCATCGCACCACTTCACCAGAATTTCAGTCCCATACACTTCACCTGAGCTTCAGTCTCCTACACCACTTCACCAGAGCTTCAGTCACCTATACCACTTCACCGGAGCTTCAGTCACCTACACCCCTTCACCAGAGCTTCAGTCACCTACACCACTTTACCAGAACTTCAGTCTCCTACACCAATTCACCAGAGCTGAAGTTCCTTACACCACTTCACCGAAGCTTCTGTCACCTACACCACTTCATCAGAGCTACAATCTCCTACACCACTAGAGCTTCAGTCTCTTACTTCACTTCACCAGAGCTTCATTCAACTACACCACTTCACCAGAGCTCCAGTCACCTACACCACTTCACCAGAACTTCAGTCTCCTACATCAGTTCACCAGAACTTCAGTCCCCTATTCCATTCACCATAGCTTTAGTCTTCTACATCACTTCACAAGAGTTTCAGTCACTTACACCAATTACCAGAACTTCAGTCTCCTACACCACCTCACCAGAGCTTCAGTCTCCTACACCACTTCACCGGAGCTTCAGCCACCTACACCACTTTACCAGAGCTTCAGTCTCCTTCACCACTTCACTGGAGCTTCAGGGGGCGACAAGGCAATTAATTGTTGCTCTTTTGTTTACCGTCCGATTTCCTTCAGTTTTGGTGAATAAGACAAAGTATTTCCTCTCGTTACTGTAAATATTTATCAATAAGATATCTTAAACAATAACTGACAAAAGACTGAGAAAGGTCTGATTTACTGAAAATGCCCTTTGGCAGTATGATGATCCTATACGGGACGACGTAAGGTTATTTGGACACTTGGTGCCGAGAGAACAATGCTAATACGAATTTCTTATAGTTTGCTTTCCTCTAAATATCTTATCTTTATTTCAGAAAAAAAACAAAGTTTGTTAGTTTTTGGAATGTTGCAGAATATCAGCCCTTTTCTCCCATATAAATCCCAAAATATTGGGAATATTTCCAAAAATGTACCATCAGAAAATAGAGAAATCATTATTTTACAATTTCTGTGAACATTATTCCACTTAATTAAGTAATAAAGGCTTACCTTGGCGTAATAAGTGAATAACTTACTTCCCGCAGTCTCGATTTTTTTTCGCGAAAATCGCGTTTATTCGGTGTATTTCTTCGTAAACTTATGTTCTAGTGCAGTTATCCTCTTCAAAACATCGTGTTCTCTTACTCAAAGACGATATAGAGACAAGTAACTCAATTATATCGAAATATTCCTGGGGGTCTCTCGCCATATTATGACTTATTTTATTTAGTTTAGAGTATATAACATGTTTACATGTTATTTATAGTGTTTATTATATCATATTAGATCAATTCTGATAGATAAATAAGCCGTAGAGTTGATATGTAAGCTGATATAAGCGTAATAATGAAGTAATTTCTCCTGGCTCTCTGGAGCGGGAATAATGCTGGTGTCGCCAGATGGTGCCTGATTGGCTGGCACTCTAGGGATAAGCTCCGCCTACTCTTTTATGATGCCAAATAGTCAGTTATTATATTAGAAAGAATAATACAAGATAATACAAGCGATAAAAAAAAAAGGAAAAAATTCCAAAAAATATATGGGCTGACAGTAGACGAGCTACCCATATCACCGTCACCATACCTGATATAAATGACTATAATTTCTTGTGGAAACGTCGTAGAACATTCATTCTGGTACCATTGTGTTGCCAAAGAGTTAAGGTATTTTTCTGTATGAATAACTAAATTTCCATAATTTTTCTATTTTTTTTTTGAGAGCGCGCGGAAAATTGCCTAGTCGCCCCCTTCAGTCTCTTACACCACTTCATCAGAGCTTCAGTCTCTTACACCACTTCACCAGAGCTTCAGTCTCTTACACCACTTCACCAGAGCTTCAATCACCTACACCACTTCACGAGAGCTTCAATCTCTTACACCACTTCACCAGAGCTTCAGTCACACCACTTCACCAGAGCTTCAGTCACCTACACCACTTCATCAGAGCTTCAGTCTCTTACACCACTTCACCAGAGCTTCAGTCACCTACACCACTTCACCAGAGCTTCAGTCTCTTACACCACTTCACCAGAGCTTCAATCACACCACTTCACCATAGCTTCAATCACACAACTTCACCAGAGCTTCAGTCACCTACACCACTTCACCAGAGCTTCAGTCTCTTACACCACTTCACCAGAGCTTCAATCACCTACACCACTTCACCAGAGCTTCAGTCACCTACACCACTTCACCAGAGCTTCAATCACCTGCACCACTTCACCAGAGCTTCAATCACACCACTTTACCAGAGCTTCAGTCACCTACACCACTTCATCAGAGCTTCAGTCACCTACACCACTTCACCAGAGCTTCAATCACCTACACCACTTCACCAAAGCTTTAGTCACCTGCACCACTTCGCCAGAGCCTCAGTCACCTACATCACTTCACCAGAACTTCAGTTCCCTGCACCACTTCACCAGAGCTTCGGTCACCTACACCACTTCACCAGAACTTCAGTCTGGAGGTGATGTCCTGGTAGTCAGTAAATGTGGGGCGGATAGTGCTGTCCTGGGAGACAGTAATGGTGAAGCTGGAGGTGCTGTCCTGGGAGACAGTAATGGTGTAGCTGGAGGTGCTGTCCTGGGAGACAGTAATGGTGAAGCTGGAGGTGCTGTCCTGGGAGGCAGTAATGGTGAAGCTGGAGGTGCTGTCCTGGGAGACAGTAATGGTGAAGCTGGAGGTGCTGTCCTGGGAGACAGTAATGTTGAAGCTCGAGATTTTGTCCAGGTAGTCGGGAATTATACGCAGGAAGGAATACATATAAATGACCTCATAGGGGACAGGAGCCGTAGTGGGGAAACAAGTGTAGTCAAAGATAAGATAAAACCAATATTGCAAGCTAGAAATACCACAGGAAATAGCAAACAAGAGGACTCCACTAGCAATAGTGAGGATATATTACCAAAAACAACTGGTGGGGGCTCCATTGTTGGTGCTAGGGAGGATAGGAATAAGACGGGGAAAACCCATGCACCAACAGGGAATACAGTCACAAAAACCCAGGCAAACGGAAACCAAGCCTGTGCACATACTATGCACTTGGTATCTGCAGACATTGGAAATCTGGAAAAACAGACGGGACGTGCAACTATGACCACCCTAGAAAATGCCGTGCCCATATGACAACAGGAAAATGCAAACTCCCTTCCTGTAAGCTTTTTCACCCTGAAATGTGTACCTCTTCAGTACAGGAAAGACTGTGCTATAACTTAAATTGCCAGGCACACCATCTAAAGGGGACAAAAAGATACAAAACATCCAGGCCATGAGAAAACCTGGGTAGCCACAGCCACTCAAGAGGGAGAGGTTTTTTAGTGCCAGGAAGGAAAAAAAACTGGCAGGAAATGGCAGAAATCGTACACCAAATCCAGTCATTCCTGGAGTGGAACCACAGTCGATGGCCTCCACTCCAAACCAACAGATACAGATACTAATGCCGGAAAATAAATCCCCCCACAGTACCAACAATACCACCAGTCCGATGACATTCTTCTTTGCAAATATACAGGGTCTAAAGCCAGCAACAAACAACAAAATACCTTTCATCCGTGGACTGTTTGCAGAGGCAAAGGCAATGTTCGCGGCTTTCACTGAGACCCACATAAAGGATCACTTGGACAACGAAATATGGATCCCAGGTTACAACCTATACAGATGTGACAGGGTGAACAGGCAAAAGGGGGGGAAGGTTGGCCTGTACATTGCAGAGTCACTTGTTTGCACAGAACTGCTAAATGCCTCAAATGATGTAGTGGAAGTTTTAGCAGTAAAGGTCGAGAACCAAAACCTAGTCATTGTGGTAGTCTACAAGCCTCCGGATGCAACATCCCAGCAATTCCAGGAACAGCTGTTAAAAATTGACCACTGTCTGGAAAATGTGGGAAGGGAGGTTGCTGTTACCCTTGATGTGGAAAGGGAGGTTGCTGTTACCCTTGATGTGGGAAGGGAGGTTGCTGTTACCCTTGATGTGGGAAGGGAGGTTGCTGTTACCCTTGATGTGGGAAGGGAGATTGCTGTTACCCTTGATGTGGGAAGGGAGGTTGCTGTTACCCTTGATGTGGGAAGGGAGGTTGCTGTTACCCTTGATGTGAGAAGGGAGGTTGCTGTTACCTTTGATGTGAAAAGGGCCCTTGATATTACCATTGACGTGGGAAGGGAGGATGTTGTTATCCTTGACGTGGGAAGGAAGGTTGCTGTTACCCTTGATGTAGGAAGGGAGGTTGCTGTTACCCTTGATGTGGGAAGGGATGTTGCTGTTACCTTGATGTGAAAAGGCCCTTGATAATACCATTGATGTGGGAAGGGAGGATGTATTTACCCTTGATGTGGGAAGGGAGTTGCTGTTATCCTTGATGTAGGAAGGGAGGTTGCTGTTACCCTTTATGTGGGAAGGGGGGTTGCTCTTACCCTTGATGTGGGAAGGGAGGCTGCTTTTACCCTTGATGTGGGAAGGGAGGTTGCTGTTACCCTTTATGTGGGAAGGGAGGTTGCTGTTACCCTTTATGTGGGAAGGGAGGTTGCTGTTACCCTTGATGTGGGAAGGGAGGTTGCTGTTACCCTTGATGTGGGAAGGGAGATTGCTGTTACCTTCGATGTGGGAAGGGGGGTTGCTCTTACCCTTGATGTGGGAAGGGAGGCTGCTTTTACCCTTGATGTGGGAAGGGAGGTTGCTGTTACCCTTGATGTGGGAAGGGAGGTTGCTGTTACCCTTGATGTGGGAAGGGAGGATGCTGTTACCCTTGATGTGGGAAGTGAGGTTACTGTTACTCTTGATGTGGGAAGGGAGGATGCTGTTACCCTTAATGTGGGAAGGGAGGTTGCTGTTACCCTTGATGTGGGAAGGGAAGTTGCTGTTACCCTTGATGTGGGAAGGGAGATTGCTGTTACCCTTTATGTGGGAAGGGAGATTGCTGTTACCCTTGATGTGAGAAGGGAGATTGCTGTTACCCTTGATGTGGGAAGGGGGGGTTGCTCTTACCCTTGATGTGGGAAGGGAGGCTGCTTTTACCCTTGATGTGGGAAGGGAGGTTGCTGTTACCCCTGATGTGGGAAGGGAGGTTGCTGTTACTCTTGATGTGGGAAGGGAGGTTTCTGTTACCCTTGATGTGGGAAGGGAGGTTGCTGTTACTCTTGATGTGGGAAGGGAGGTTGCTGTTACCCTTGATGTGGGAAGGGAGGTTGCTGTTACCCTTGATGTGGGAAGGGAAGATGGTAAACATAATCACACATGTAATTTTAAATAATTTCACAATATGTGAGTGTTTAAATAATATGTGAAATTGCCACTATTTCTCATCTGTAGCTCTGATAGGTGATGTGTGGGAAAAAATTCTCTCACACAATGATCGTAGATTTAACAAAATCCATTACCAGTGGGTCAACGAACAGAGAGACGACAACCGGGCTGACTTTCAACCAATAACATTAATTGATACATCTACCCTTACAAGACGAATCACACTGAGAGAGATGAGTCAAGTCATAGGCAGAATGAGAAATAAATCCCCTGGCCTTTCAGGTATAACAGAGAAACAATTTAAGTTCTTACCCCGATACTGCAAAATGTCTCTGGTAAATATCTTTAATGCTGTCTTGACCTCGGGACACTTTCCTGGGACACTTAAGACAGCAAGGATGATATTCGTTGCAAAACCCAGCAAAGACAAACATATACCGGAGAACTATAGACCTATCTCCTTACTTGAAGTTACTGGTAAAGTCTTTGAAAAAAAATAATTTCTAATAGATTAAACTACAACATGGAGTACAATCACATATTCACTGAAAAACAGTTTGTCATCAGGACCCACAGAAGAACACAACAAGCTATCAATATCATCTTCGATGCTGTGGACAGACTTGAGGAAACCGGAGTAACCTTATCCCAATTACAGCTATGGATGTACACAAAACTTTTGACAGCCTGTGGCACGACGGCCTCGTATTTAAACTTGCAGACCTTCCTGACCACAACTGGACTTTCTCAGGTTCATAAAAAGCTTCTTATCTTGAAGAAGCATCATCCCTACCTTCACACCGCCTTTCACACCGACAGCTGGAGTACCACAGGGTCGTGCCTCAGCCCTATACTCTTCAACATATGTGTAAATGATCTCCCTGAAACCGAATTCAACGACACTATCATCACCCAATTTGCTGATGATGTTATCCATGTAGTGTCATCCACCCCATATCGGGCAAAAATAGGCATGTGAGGGTAATAGAGAAAATAAATGCGAAACTATGAAGAACAGCAAAGTGGGGGAAGAAATGGAGAATCACGTCCAACCCAAAGACCTTATCAGACAAAGGGTGTATCTCCATCAGAGGTACACATATTGCTATCAGAAACCCGAACAAGATCCTGGAATATCAGATCGACAGATTACTCCACTTAGCATCTAGCATCTCCAAAAAGGTGAAATTAGCTAAAGCCGCCTCAGTGAACTATACAAGTTTAATCAAGCCCCTTCCCATATCAAGAAACACGTGTACAAGATGATGATAAGACCAATGTTAGAATATCCTTGTGTACCCATATCATTAACAACTAAAATCAACAAGCTACAGTTACAAAGAGTCAAGAATAGAGCACTGCGCTTCATCACAGGCAACAGGTGGAGAGACAGAATCAGAATGGAAGATCTACACATTCAACAGGAGATAGATGCAAGAAATGTTAGGCTAAATAAACTAAAGAAGAGACAACTATACGACATGCAGGAACTCCATATACCAGACAAATAAAACCCTCCCCAACCAACAAACACCACTGACTAAATTATCAATACACCTTCCCACAGAAACCAAAGGATGATCCCTCCAACAAAGAGTCCGACGCTTCATCCGCAAGGAGAATTTCCAGATACCAATGATCCTGAGTGAATTCCCAGAAGATACTGAAAAATGGGTACCACCAGAACCATTCTATGTCCAATAAGGATAAAACTACCCCAGTTTATGAAGACTTCTAACTAATTAACACTTACATCTAACCATGTAATATCTGTAAACCTACTACGGCAGGACACCACCTCGGAAACAGCTCAGCCGACCAGTAACTCCAGGAAGCAGCCGACCAACATTAAGCATCCTGCAGCCATTATCTCCAGCCTGAGCCCTGAAATTAGAAAAAAGGGCAATTGCAAAAACGTACACCCCCTACCAACTCAGCGTCATGTAGTAATATAACTCGTATAACTGTGTGAAGCTGATGGGTAAAGTGGTATTCCCCATCCTATGAATTTCATTAATTCATGAATAACACTACACATACGCACACTTGTATCCAAATGCACCAAAGTGGTTAGGCCACTTACCTTTATTACCAAACCTCCCCTCCCCCCACCCGCCCCTTTTTCCATATTTCCATTCTTACCCATCCTTCTTCCTTCCCCATCTTACCCATCCTTCTTCCTTCCCCATCTTACCCATCCTTCTTCCTTCCCCATCTTACCCATCCTTCTTCCTTCCCCAACTTATCAAAGTTCTGGCTTTAACTCGGACTTGGACTATGATAAAAGAGCAGTTAAAAGGACAGATATTTATGTATAAGAGGTCGGTCTCTCCAGACGTGTAGCGGAAAATATTGACATTACAGTTCCTCATAATCTTGATATAGAAGAGCTGAAGGATAATTTAAGTATGCAGAATCAATAGCAAATTCCAGATAAGGGGCTGTAGTTTTATCATGATGTTTACTATGTACACTATATATTTGAATGGTTAAATGCATTGTTGAAAAATTATAAGACTCGCACCTGTGACAACATTACATAAACATCCCAGAGATCATGGCAGCGAGGGGATCATTTTTATAATTAATAATAAGCGTAGGTTGTACGTGTACTTAGCACAGTGGTGACGTGTACTTAGCTCTGTGAAGACCTGTTTGTGTGCTCTCTGTGAATCTGTACCAGGATGCCCTCTCTTGAGCAACTTTACCAGCAGCTGAGAGAGGAGCTCAGAGTTGCTAAGATGGAGATACGGCGATTAACGGAGGAGAACAAGAGGATTCGTAGTAATCCTTCTGTTGTGAGTCCCCAGGTTAAGAGGGGAGCTTGGTCAGTGGCCGGGCAACATGGAACCAAGCTGAAGATCAAGAAAACGGTTGGAGAGGCGGAAACAACGAGAAACCAGAAGACTACCGTGGAATCTTCCAACTCATTCTCGGTGCTACCTGACGAATGTGAGTTTTCTGCTGGGAATGCCACAACGAGCACCAAAGAAGCATTGGCAGACGTGAGTAAGACATCCCTAGAAACCCCAACGAAGACCATCGAGAACGTCTTGACGAATTCTACAAGTGGTGAAATGCTACCTGGCGAATGTGAGTCGACTACTCGGAGCATCACGACGGACGACGCCAAGGAAGGTAAAAACATTGTTGTTGTTGGGGATAGCCAGATTAGGTACATGGATAGGGCATTCTGCTTGAAGGATAGGAGTAGGAGGCAGAGAGGGGTTTTTCCTGGGGCTGGGAGAAGGATATTGTTAGCCGTCTGGATGACATCATGAGAGGTAATGGGAGCAATCCTATTATCTGTCTCAGTGCTGGAGGCAACGATGTTGGCAGACGTAGGAGTGAGGACCTGATTAGCAGGTATAGGTCAGCAATAGAGATAATTAGGAGGAAGGGTGGGAAACCTGTCATATGTGGCATTTTGCCAAGGAGAGGATTGGAAATGAATGGTTGTCCAGAGCAATTGGTGTCAATTGCTGGCTGGACAAGTACTGTAAGGAAAATGCGGTAACATTCATTGACAACTGGGACCTCTTCTATGGCAGAAATGACATGTATGCCAGGGATGGGGTTCACTTATCTAGGTGTGGGGTGGGAGCACTGGCCAACGCAGTGGGGAGCTGTTAGGTCTTTAAACTAGGAATAGTTAGTGGTATGGGGTTTTGGCGGGAAAACTGTGAAGTCGCAGGGTAGTAACATGAGTACTAGGAGAACTAGTAATAGGCAAAATGAGGTGGACATTGGAAAGCCAGTGGCACTAATTGACAAGGACAGTAATAAGTTTAGTGGAATAACAGAAAGGAGCAGGAAGGTAAAGAGAGTGGAGGGTCATTAAAAATTTATTACACAAATAGTCGCAGTGCTAGGAATAAGATGGACGAGTTGAGACTAGTTGCTAGTGCAGGTAACATAGATGTATTTGCCATTACTGAGACGTGGTTTAATTCAAAAAGTAGGACATGCCTGCAGAATGTCACATTCAGGGTTTTAAATTGTTCCAAGTAGATAGAAGTATCGGGAAGGGGGGTGGGGTGGCATTGTATGTCCGAGATCGCTTGAACTGTTGCATAAAAACGGGTATTAAGTCTGAAGTAACACATACAGAGTCTGTTTGGATAGAATTTTCAGAGGGGCATGAAAAATTAATTTTAGGTGTGATTACCGTCCCCCAAAATTTAGATAGGGACCAAGGGAGACTGACTATGGAGGAAATTGTTAGGGCCACAAGGCACGATAATGTAGTAATTCTAGGAGACTTTAACTTTAGTCATATTGATTGGAATTTCTTGACTGGGAATTTAGAATCATACGATTTCTTAGAAGTAGTTCAGGATTGTTTTTTGAAGCAGTTTGTGACAGAAACCTACAAGGGGAAATAACCTGCTTGACTTAGTTCTGGCAAACAATGAATCCCTTGTTAATAATTTAGAAGTTTCAGAGGAACTGGGTGCTAGCGACCACAATCAATTACATTTAGAATTGAATGGAAGTATGATAGTAGGGATAACTCAGTAACAGTCCCAGATTTCGCTTAGCAGATTACGATGGGCTTAGAGAACACTTATCATCTGTGACTGGGGTAACGAAGAGAGCTATCAATATGACAGTTTTCTGAACACAATACATGCTGCTCAAAGAACGTTTATCCCTTATAAGGAAATTAGATCAAATAGAAATGACCCAAAATGGATGAATAATAGGCTGAAATATCTACTAGGGCATAAGAAAGGAATTTATAGGCGTATCAAAAGAGGCGAGGGTCATCTTATGAATCAGTATATTGACATTAAGAGGGACATTAAAAAGGGGATAAGAAAAGCTAAAAGGGACTATGAAATTAAAGTTGCTAGGGATTCTAAAACTAACCCAAAAGTTTTTTTCCAGGTATATAGAACAAAAATCAGAGATAAGATAGGTCCCCTTAAAAATAACTATGGGCATCTTACTGACAAAGAGAATGAAATTGTGCTCGATTTTAAATAATTATTTTCTCTCGGTTTTTACACAGGAAGACACTAATAATATTCCAGTAATTAATTTTTATAGTGGATCAGAAGAAGATAAATTATGTAACATCACAGTCACTAGTGAAATGGTTGTGAAGCAGATAGACCGACTGAAGCAAAATAAGTCACCGGGTCCTGATGAGGTTTTTTCAGGGTTCTTAAGGAATGCAAAATGGAAGTCTGTGAACCATAACTAATATTTTTAATTTATCTCTTCAAACAGGTGTAGTGTCTGATATGTGGAAGATGGCTAATGTAATTCCTATTTTTAAAACAGGGGACAAGTCGTTACCGTCAAATTACCGCCCAATAAGCCTGACCTCAATTGTAGGCAAGTTGTTAGAGTCAATTATAGCTGAGGTTATAAGAAGCCATCTCGATAAGCATAGCTTGATTAATGATACTCAGCATGGATTCACAAGAGGCCGGTCTTGTATAACTAATTTTATTAACTTTCTTCAGTAAAGCTTTTGAGGCTGTTGACCACGATAAAGAATTTGATATTATTTACTTAGATTTTAGTAAGGCATTTGATAGAGTTCCGCACCAAAGACTGTTGAAGAAAGTAGCAGCTCATGGCATTGGGGGAAGGGTGCTCTCGTGGATCGAGTCATGGCTCACAGACAGGAAGCAGAGAGTGTCCATAAATGGGGTTAAATCCGAGTGGGATCAGTAACAAGTGGCGTTCCACAGGGATCAGTCTTGGGCCCGTTGTTGTTTATAATATATATCAATGATCTTGATGAAGGAATTGCTAGTGATATGAGCAAATTCGCCGATGACACGAAGATAGGTAGGGATAATTGATTCAAACGTAGATGGTAGGGGAACTTCGGGAGGATTTAGAGCAACTCTACTCTGGTCGAAAGTGGCAGATGCAGTTCAATGTAGATAAATGCAAGGTTCTGAAGCTCGGGGTGTCCCATAACCCTAGCACTTATAAGTAAATAATGTAGAACTTACCATACAGATTGCGAAAAGCACTTGGGATATGGTAAGCAGCAACCTTACACCAAGACGCATGCCTAACGTAAGTAATAAGGCAAAATAGATACTGTGATTTATATCCAAGAAGTGTAAGCAACAGAATTCCAAGGTCATAACTGCAGCTTTATACATCATTAGTAAGGAGGCCTCACCTAGATTATGCAGCTCAATTCTGGTCTCCATACTACAGAAATGGCATAAATGCGTTAGAAAACATTCAGCGTAGATGACTAAATTATACATAGCATTAGAAACCTTTTCTTATGAAGAAAGATTGAAGACTCTTAAAGTTACATTCACTTGTTAGACGAAGAATGAGGGGGAGACCTGATCGAAGTGTATAAGTGAAGATAGATTCATAAAGGGGATATTAACAGGTCCTTGAGGAATACTCATCATAGAGAACCCGCACGTAATGGATATAAATTAGATAAGTTTAGATTTAGAAAGGACATAGGTAAAGTATTGGTTGGTTGGAAATAGGGTAGTAGATGAGTGGAAACAGTCTACCTAGTTGGTATTGAGCCTAGACTTTGGGTAGTTTCAAATTTAGGTGGATAAGTACGTGAGTGGGAGTGTTTGGATTTGAGAGGGACTGCTCATTGGAGCTTGTTTCTTGGTAGCATTGAAAATTGGGTTGGTCAAATGTTTGTTAGTGGGATGAATTGTAAAGGACCTGCCTTTATGGCCCACATGCCTCCAGCAGTGTTCCTCCTTCTTATGTTCTTATTTCTTACTTGGTTGAATGAGTTTGGTTGGAGCCTTGTGGGGAAAGGGATATGGTTTAAGTTTAAATTGCAACCTTAGGTTTCCTTCTTGCTTTATGAGGTAGATTATTTTGAGTGCTCTTCTGATGGCATAAACATTTATCGTGAACCAGAAGAAAAATTTTGTCCTCTCCCTCCCCTTTTTTGCAATTATTCTGCTGACTACAGTACCCATCAGCTGTTATCTTTCTGTTTCACTTATTTTATAAACAACAAGGAGTGGGGTAGCAAATTTCGCTAGTTAATTTTTTGCTAGTTACTGGATTGTTATAGAATGATGTGTAGTATATGTATTTGATTTTCTTAAATAATGTGAGCTTTTTCGATTTATTTTTTATCAGATTGGGTCTATTGTAAATATTAGGAACAGCAGATTTCCTGTAAGTGAAGAAGTTAAAATAGAGTTAGTTGTATAATGTTTATATTTTTAGTGGATACAGTAGAGTGCCGGATCAGTTCTTTTTAAAAATGTGAGTCCTCTGAAAACTCAAGAACATTCAACTAGTTTTCACCATTTTTTCCATTTGGTTGATCAAGAATAACGACTATGTTCATCGATAAAGCTTGTTGGAAGTATTAAGTGAGATGGTTATTACCTCAGTGATTATCATCCCTCTAATAAAGACGTTTGGACAAACATGGAGGAAACTAATGATATTTACTTTATTGGTGTTGATGGATATTTCTTGATTAATGGAGTTTTTTATAATTTGAGATCGACTTCTTTGTTAGTCTTGATGATGAAGCTGATTTTTATGATGATGTTCTTGCTTGCTTGGTTGATACGTACCCATCAACTACTGTGTGATGATGTATTGTTATGGTGCAACAGTGTGTGTAGTGATAGTGTTATGGTGCTGGAGATGGAGGAAATTCAGTGTTGTGGTGCTGAAGAGGGAGGAAATACAGTGTTATGGTGCCGGAGAGGAAGAAAATACAGTGTTTAGGTGCAATAGGAATGTATTGGTAGAGTGCAGGAGTGCGAAAGAATGCAGTCTTATGGTACAAGAGAGCGACAGATTGCAGGAGAGTAAAAAAATGAAGTGTTAACGTACACGAGAGTGAAATCATGCAGTGTTATGGTACACAAGAGTTAAAGAATGCAGTGTCGTGGTACAGGAGAGTGAAAGAATGAAGTGTTATGGTACACAAGACTTAAAGAATGCAGTGCTGTGGTACAGGAGAGTGAAAGAATGTAGTGTTATTGTAAACAGGAGTTAAAGAATGCAGTGTTGAGGTTCAAGAGATTGAAAGAATGCAGTATTGTAGTATAGGAGAGTGAAAAATGTGCAGTGTTATGGTACAACAGAGTGAAAGAATGCAGTGTTGTAGTACAGGAGAGTGAAAGAATGTAGTGTTATTGTAAACAGGAGTTAAAGAATGCAGTGTTGTGGTTCTAGAGACTGAAAGAATGCAGTGCTGTAGTACAGGAGAGTGAAAGAATGCAGTGTTATGGTACATGAGAGTGAAAGAATGCAATGTTATGGTAGACGAGAGTGAAACAATGCAGTGTTATGGTACACTGGAGTTAAAGAATGCAGTGTGGTGGTACACAAGAATGAAAGAATGCAGTGTGGTGGTACACAAGAATGAAAGAATGCAGTGTTATGGTACAGGAGAGTGAAAGAATGCAGTGTTGTGGTACACAAGAGTGAAAGATTGCAGTGTGGTGGTACACAAGAATGAAAGAATGCAGTGTGGTGGAACACAAGAATGAAAGAAAGTGTGTGGTGGGTACACAGGAGTGAAAGAAGCAGTGTGGTTGTTACACAAAGTGAAAGAATGTTGTGAGGGTGGTGTACACGAAAGTGAAAAGAATGTTGTGTGGTGGTACACAAGAGTGAAAGAATGCAGTGTGGTGGTACACAAGAATGAAAGAATGCAGTGTGGTGGTACACAAGAGTGAAAGAATGTTGTGTGGTGGTACACAAGAGTGAAAGAATGCAGTGTGGTGGTACACAAGAGTGATAGAATGCAGTGTTGGTGGTAACACAAGAGTGAAAGAATGCAGTGTGGGTGGTACACAAGATGAAAGAATGCAGTGTGGTGGTACCAAGAGTGAAAGAATGTTGTGTGGTGGTACACAAGATTGAAAGAATGTTGTGTGGTGGTACACAAGAGTGGAAGAATTGCAGTTGGTGGTACACAAGAGTGAAAGAATGTTCGTTGTGGTGGTAACACAAGAGTGAAAGAATGTTGTGTGGTGGTACACAAGCAGTGAAAGGAATGCAGTGTTTGTGTACAACAATAGTGAAAGAATGCAGTGTGGTGGTAACACAAGAATGAAAGAATGTGTGTGGTGGTACACAAGAGTGAAAAATGCAGTGAGGTGGTACACAAGAGTGAAAGAATGCAGTGGTGGTGGTACACAAGATGAAAGAACTGCAGTGTGGTGGTACACAAGAGTGAAAGAATGGCAGTGTGGTGGTACACAAGATGAACGAATGCAGTGTGGTGGTACACAAGAGTGTAAGAATGCCAGTGTGGTGGTACACAAGATTGAAAGAAAGCAGTGGGTGGTACACAAGAGTGAAAGAAATGCAGTGTGGTTGGTACGACAAGAAGTGAAAGAAAGCAGTGGTTGTGGTACACAAGAATGAAAAATGTTGTGTGTGGTACACAGAGTGAAAGAATTGCAGTGTGGTGGTACACAAGAGTGAAAGAATGCAGTGTGGTGGTAACAAGAGTGAAAGAATGTTTGTGTGGTGGTACACAAGAGTGAAAAGAAGCAGTGTGTGGTACACCAAGAGTGAACGAATGTTGTGTGGTGGTACTACAAGAGTGAAAGAATGCAGTGTTGTGGTACACAAGAGTGAAAGAATGCAGTGTTGTGGTACACAAGAGTGAAAGATTGCAGTGTTGTGGTACACAAGAGTGAAAGAAGCAGTGTGGTGGTTACACAAGAGTTGCAGAATGCAGTGTGGTGGTACACAAGAGTGAAAGAATGCAGTGTGGTGGTACACAAGAGTGAAAGAATGCAGTGTGGTGGTACACAAGAGTGAAAGAATGCAGTGTGGTGGTACACAAGAGTGAAAGAATGCAGTGTGGTGGAACACAAGAGTGAAGAATGCAGTGGTGTGGTACAAAAGAGTGAAAGAATGCAGTGTGGTGGAACACAAGAGTGAAAGAATGCAGTGTGGTGGTACACAAGAGTGAAAGAATGCAGTGTGGTGGAACACAAGAGTGAAAAGAAATGCAGTGTGGTGGGTAACACAAGAGTGAAAAAGAATGCAGTGTGGTGAACACAGAGTGAAAGAATGCAGTTGGTGGTACACAAGAGTGAAAGAAAATGCAGTGTGGTGGTACCAAGAGTGAAAGAATGTGTGTGGGGTACGCACAAAGTGAAAGAATGCAGTGGTGGTGTACACAAGAGTGAAAAGAAATGTTGTGTGGTGGTAACACAAGAGTGAAAGAATGTTGTGTGGTGGTACACAAAGAGTGAAAGAATGTTTGTGTGTTGGTACACAAGAGTGAAAAGAATGCAGTGTGGTTGGTACACAAGAGTGAAAGACTGTTGTTGGTGGTACACAAGAGAGGAAAGAATGCCAGTGTGGTGGTACACAAGAGTGAAAGATTGCAGTGTGGTGGTCCACAAAGTGAAAGAATGCAGTGTGGTGGTACACAAGAGTGTAAGAATGTTGTGTGGTGGTACAAAAGAGAGAAAGATTGCAGTGTGGTGGAACACAAGAGTGAAAGAATGTTGTGTGGTGGACACAAGAGTAAAGAATGTTGAGTGGTGGTACACAAGAGTGATAGATGCAGTGTGGTGGTACACAAGAGTGAAAGAATGTTGTTGGTGGTACAAAAGAGTGAAAGATTTGCAGTGTGGTGTACACAATGAGGGAAAGAATGCAGTGTGGTGGTACACAAGAGTGAAAGAATGCAGTGTGGTGGTACACCAAGAGTGAAAGAAATGTTGGTGTGGTAGTTACACAAGAGCTGAAAGAATGCAGTGTGGGTGGTAACACAAGAGTGAAAGAATGCATTGTGGGTGGTTACACAAGAGTGCAAGAATGTTGTGTGGTGGTAACAAGAGTGAAAGATTGCAGTGTGGTGGTACAACAAGAGTGAAGAATGGTTGTGTGGTGGTACACAAGAGTGAAAGAAATGCAGTGTGGTGGTACACAAGAGTGGAAAGAATGCAGTGTGGTGGTACACAAGAGTGAAAGAAATGTTGGTGTGGTGTACACAAGAGGAAAGAATGCAGTGTGGTGGTACACAAGAGTGAAAGAAAGCAGTGTGGTGGTACACAAGAGTGAGAAAGAAGTGTTGTGTGGTGGTACACTAAGAGTGAAAGAATGTTGTGTGTGGAACACAAGCGTGAAGAATGCAGTGTGGTGTACACAAGAGTGAAGATTGCAGTGTGGTGGACACAAGCGTGAAAGAATGCAGTGGGGTGGTACACAAGAGTGAAAGAATGCAGTGTGGTGGTACACAAGAGTGAAAGAATGTTGTGTGGTGGTACCCAAGATGAAGATGCAGTGTGGTGGTACACAAGAGAAAGAAATCTGCAGTGTGGTGGTACACAATAGTGAAAGAATGCGAGTGTGGTGGTACACAAGAGTGAAAGAATGCAGTGTGGTGGTATACACAAGAGTGGAAGAAGGTTGGTTTGGTGGTACACTAAGTGAAAGAATGCAGTGTGGTGTTGTAACACAAGAGTGAAAGAATGCAGTGGGTGTACACAAGAGTGAAAAGAATGCATGTGGTGTACACAGAGTGAAAGATTGCATGTGGTGGTACACAAGATTGAATGAATTGCAGTGTGGTGTACACAAGAGTGAAAGAATGCAGTGTGGTGGTACACAAGAGTGAAAGAATGCAGTGTGGTGGTACACAAGAGTGAAAAGAATGTTGTGTGGTGTAACACAAGAGTGGAAAGAATGTTGTGTGGGTGGTACACAGAGTGAAAATTGCAGTGTGGTGTACCAAGATTAAAGATTGCAGTGTGGTGGTACACAAGAGTGAAAGAAGTGCAGTGTGGTGGTAACAAGAGGAAAGAATGTTGTGTGGTGGTATCAACAAGAGTGAAAGAATGTCAGTGTGGTGGTACACACAAGAGTGAAAGAATGCATGTGGTGGTACACAAGAGTGAAAGAATGCAGTGTGGTGGTGCACAGAGTGAAAGAATGTTGTGTGGTGGTACACAAGATGAAATATTTGCAGTGTGGTGTACACAAGAGTGAAAGAAATGCAGTGTGGTGGTACAAACAAGAGTGAAAGATTGCAGTGTCGTTGGTACACAAGAGTGAAAGAATGCAGTGTGGTGGTACTACAGAGTGAAAGAATGCAGTGTGGTGTACACTCAAGAGTGAAAGATTGCAGTGTGAGGTGGTACACAAGAGTGAAAGAATGCAGTGTGGTGGTACACAAGAGTGAAAGAATGCAGTGTGGTGGTACACAAGAGTGAAAGAATGCAGTGTGGTGGTACACAAGAGTGAAAGAATGCAGTGTGGTGGTACACAAGAGTGAAAGAATGCAGTGTGGTGGTACACAAGAGTGAAAGAATGCAGTGTTGTGGTACACAAGAGTGAAAGAATGCAGTGTGGTGGTACACAAGAGTGAAAGAATGCAGTGTGGTGGTACACAAGAGCGAAAGCATCAGTGTGGTGGAACACAAGAGTTGAAAGAATGCAGTGTGGTTGGTACACAGGAGTGAAAGAATGTTGTGTGGTGTAATACAAGAGTGACAGAATGCAGTGTGGTTGGTACACAAAGTGAAAGATGCAGTGTGGTGGTATCACAGGAGTGAAAGAAATTTGTGTGTGGTTACACAAGAGTGAAAGAATGCAGCGTGGTGGTACACAAAGAGTGAAAGAAAGCCATGTGGTGGTACACAGGAGTGAAAGAATGTTGTGTGGGTGGTACACACGAGTGAAAGAATGCAGAAGGTGGTGGTTACACAAAGTGAAAGAATGCAGGGTGGTTGTACACAAGAGTGAAAGAATGCATGTGGTTGGTACAACAAAAGTGAAAGAAGTGTGTGGTGGTACACAAGATTGAAAGAATGCAGTGTGGAGGTACACAAGACGAAAGAATGCAGTGTGGTTGGTACCAGAGTGAAAAAATGTTGTGTGGTGGTACACAAGAGTGAAAGAATGCAGTGTGGTGGTAACACAGGAGTGAAAGAAAGTTGTGTGGTGGTACACAAGAGTGAAAGAATGCATTGTGGTGGTACACAAGAGTGAAAGAATGCATGTGGGTGGTAACAGCACGAGTGAAAGAATGCAGTGTGGTGGTACACAAGAGTGAAAGAATGCAGTGTGGTGGTACAGAATAGTTAAGCATATATTCAATTATTCAAAGTGAGTGAAGGGAAGTAATTAAGTTTTAGGACACAAAGGAATGAGAGACCAGGTTACGATAAGATAGATGAAATAATAACATGGTTAGAGTGAACGAGGTTGAAGGTAATATACACTAAGTAAAAGAGCGGTGACATCAAATATTGCTTCACTCTCCAGGGAAGGGAATGGAGCCTACAGCAGTTATCAGCACCCGTGCCGTAACTCTCAGCTGTCAGCAGGACTCAAACATATCCCACATAAACACAGAGTCACACAAGAAAAAGATCTTGGGGTGAGTATAATACCGACACATAATCCTGAGGCGTACATCTACCAGATAACTGTTGCACAAATGGGCCCTGGCGACCAAAGAATAGCGTTTCGGTACCTCAGTAATGAATCGTTCAAGACTCCTACAACGTGTACGCACGCACCAGTTTGGAACCACACCTGGTCAAGCACGTCAAAGAAATTAGAGAAAGTGCAAAGGTTGCAAGTAAAAAACAAGACTAGTTTCCAAACTTAAGAATGTCCTAACGAAGAAGGTTATGGTAAATCGCCTGACGACACTGGAGGACAGATATGATAAAGACAGGATATGATAACGACATACAAAATACTGCGTGGATAGACAAGGTGGACAGAGACAGGCATGTTTCAGAGATGGTACAGGAGAAACAAGGGGTCATAATTGAAATTTGAAGACCAGATGATTCAAAGGATTTAGGAATATTTCTTAGGTCAGAGAGTTTGTCAGGAAGTGGAATAGTCTGGCAAGCAACTAGTTGGGAGGCAGAACCATAATAGTTTTAACTCATGGAGCAGGAGAGAGGACCTAGTAGCGACCAGTGAAGAGGCGGGGCCAGGAGTTATGACTTGAACCCCTGCAACCACAAATTAAGTGATACAAATAGGTGAATCCCACAGGAGAGGTGAGGTGCGGTCTCCCGTAGCCACAGTGATATACACAACTCTAGATTACTGCGTCTCTCATGAGTCCACACACATTCACGGCTTCTGGTAAGTGTTAAGCGGTGTACTTAGGTGCTGTGTGACGCTTAACCCAAGCTCAGTAGTATAAAATTATAGCCCTGGTTCTCGGTTGGGTGTTTAGCAAACACAGCTATGTTTTAAAGTGGTTTGTGGTGTTTTTAACTGCAATGTGAGAGATGACTTTTGCTTAGCTGGTAAGGTCCTAAGACGCGTTTTTTTTTATTTATTTATACCATTGGAAATCCAAGCAATTTCGAATCCAACCATATTTAAGGAACTTACCAGTCGGAGGAACTGACCACACAGCCGTCTCTTACTGCTAAGGAACCGGGTCACCAGGCATGAGTGACTTTTTTTTCCCAAACCGTGAACTCCTAGCCGGAGAATCGACCCGGAGCTCCCTAGGTAATATGTAGAACGTTCGCCATTCGCTACCTTGTTTCACATGAAAGTTTTTTTAATCACAACAATTACTTCTTCAGGAGTTAAAGTCAGATACATTATTATTAGTTCAGTGTACAGCGACACGATATTAACATTGTCAATCTACAATGCAATGCTTCTATTGTACTACATTTCACTCAGGTAAAGCTTTCATTCGAGACTTGATAAAGCTCTACCCTGATGAGAACTTTGTTCCAAATTAAAGTGTGAGCTTCCAATTGTCATTATACCCCAGTACCAACATATTCATATATTATTTTCCTTTTTTGTTCTTATTAAGCAATAAAGCTGAGCCAAGAAACGGGGAAGGCTGGTTGAGGAAAAGCGGCAAGAAAAGTTGGTGGGGTAACATAAGATAAGAAGGTTAACTGAAGTTACCGACCAGAACCTTACTATGTTCAATAAAGATAAAACCACCCAAAGTTTATGGAGACTTACTTTCTAACTAATTAACTTCTTACATCTAACCATGTAAACATCTCTAAACCTACTACGGAGGACACCACTTCTGAAACACCTCACTAGACCAGCATCCTCCAGTCCGGCGCCCTGTAATCAACCTCCTGCGCAAGATAAAAAAAAAAGGCAATTGCAAGAAAGTATATACCCCGCACCACAGTTACTGTTTGAACCCAAGCTGATGGGTACAGTGTTATACCAGATTCCTGAATTTCATGAATTCAAAGAAAACACTACACATACACACAACTTTATTAAAATGCACCGAAGTGGTTAGGCTACCCTCCTCTCCCCCCTAGCCAGCACTTTTCCCATAATCCCATCGCTTTCTTTCCTCCACCCCATCTATCAAGCTCTGGCATAACTCAGCACTAAGTCCCATATCCACTTTGGAGGATTTATGGATTTGTGTTACTTAATAGTGACGGTAAATGCTTTTTTTCAGTTACCTGATATGGAAAACTGCCAACCCGTAGAAGCCAACAACACCTGGATACTGAGGTAAAAAATAGCTTTTAATCAAGAAAAGCAGTATCCGTGCCAGTTCCTGAATAAATTGTCTTTCACCAACAACAAGGATGTGTTCTGCCAGTGACTCGTTTAACAAATAATTGAGCAAAACCATCACATTTAATTTACTGAAGCTTGTAGTAAATGATTTTGCCGCGGAAATATTTAAAATAGTTAAACCAGAAATAATGACGCAGATTCATTATCTTGTTATTACATTTCAGCATCATAGTTAATGAGTTCTTTAATACCAAGATTCATTTATTCACACATTTTTAAACGAAACTTAACAAATAACAACATAATTAAAATAAAGTAAAAAAAAATAAATTGTTGTTGTTTATGTTCATACAACAACAATTGTTCAAAGCAATAAAAATATTTTGTGATTCGTGTGAAGGATAATTTTTTTCCCATAAAATATAGTGTTGGACCAGGTTTATTGAGAAGTTAACCGAACTTGTTTAATGTCTTCATTAATGACGTCTCAAAAGAAGTGATCTCTAAAATCTTAGAGTGGAGTTGCGATCGTTAGAAAAACGAGTTTGATATACATGTGAGTTGGCCACAATTGCCTTTTACTAAGACACAATAATCGAGAGAAAGATGATTAAGAAGTTGGTGAGAGTGTTGAAGGTGCAAGTATTGAATAAGGAGTTTAGGGTAAGATAAATTGTAAGTTATAAGTTGGAGGAAGGATATTCAAGGAAGTGAACGTATTTAGATGTTTAATAGTGGATGTGTCATCAGAAAAATCTGAGAGAGATAACGTGAATCACATAATATATAAAATAAATAAAGTGTGAATGGTCCTGGGGAGCTTGTGGACAGTACGGTGACAGTGAATGGTCCTGGGGAGCTTGTGGACAGTACGGTGACAGTGAATGCAAAACATCAATTAGAATATAGTTGAAGTACTGTACCAAAGATTTTGTGTGGAGAAAGACACTTATGTACAGTTGTGGACATATACTAGAGGAAACGGTCCGCTACGACTGGCGTCTTCAGTAATAATCTTGTTATCACCATAAACATTTTTCAAAGATTTTGTATTGTGAAACATGATCTTTGAATTTTGTAGAATATATGAGCCTTGAGATCAGTGTTTAGGGTGAATATTATACTGAGAATAAGGAGTGAAGAAACTAGAAGATAATGTGAAAATTGACGAGGTAGAGCTCAGAAAGATTGGATGATAATGATGAAAGGAGGTAAAATCAGAAGATGGTTGGATGAAAGCTGTGAAGTAAATTTTGACAGGAAATGGACAGGACATGAAATATTCATGAGTATGTTAGATTGGAGTGAGTAGAGGCAAGTGTTGTTAGTGAGAGTGTGTATAAGTGCTTAGTGTAAGCTTTAAAAAGGGGAAATTTCGTTGTGTTTTTTGGATGAGAGAATTAAGGAGTGAAACTCTTGTGGTTGGAGCTAAGCTGGGAAAAGTTTCGCTTTATAGTCAGGCTTTATTATATATATTTTTAGAACGTGATTAGCTACACCCACAATGTGCTTATTCAAGGTTGGCAATTGAGTAAAAAGATAAAAGATAATTTCAAAGGTATTTTAAGGAGAAAATCTTTACTATACAACGTTTGACCTTCAGTGTACTTAGGAAGAAGGTATTTAGGAATCGGCTACTCTGATTAGGTTCCATTTTGTGTTAAACGTCGCATATTACCGATTTTCCTCTTTAAAATGTCTTTGAAACTACTAACATATTTTATAAGAAATCAAATGTGGAAACAAAAGACAATGAAAACTGCCAACCTCAGCTGGAAGACTTCAGTAAGACGATGACGATATCGTCAAGAAGCATAATAACAGATCCGTTTGTGACTTGATAAAGCCCACTGTGTGGGCGAAACGTAGTCAACAAGGGTTCCAATGTACTGCATTTGTGTAATTTTTCCATCGTGTCGGTATATTTTATACCATTTATCTCCAACATAATAACTACCAGAGGTAAACAGAGGCTTTTCTTCAGCAGAACCGGAGTTACTATCACTTGATAGTTTTTGAAATAACATGGGTATGGGATAAGCTAGGAGAAACATTTCCGTCTCGTAAGTGCCATGTCTGCGTGCTGATAACATCCCAGAACATGATGTGTATGTGCTGGAAGGGGTAGAAATTTGGGGAACAGGTGCAAATGTGGTAAGAGTAGTGATTTAATGACAGGGGTCGATATGGTATTTGTGTTGCTTGTGAAGGTTACGAAGGTACTCTGAGGACGTGGTGACTGTGCTGTATATGTCACGCTTGTGGGGGTATGGTGGGATGAAGATGGATATTCAGGATATCTGGGTTATCCCTCTCTGTAATAGTTATAATCATAACCATGATTCTTAAAGAAGTGTAGTGGTAAGCCAGCGGAAGTCCTCTGTCAGATGACCAAAAGCTCCAGCTGTGGGTCATCATATGACTAACAACCCCGTCATGAAACACTTGTCCTGTTTCCTGACAAACATTATACCCACCTTCTCTGTACAATCATGAGAGATGGTTATTCAAAAATAAAAGTTACTTTACTCCAGCTGGAACGAAATATTTCAAACTCCCGTAGATACAGAACCCACAGTGACCTACTAGACGATATTCTAATCGTCCGAAGGAAGTGTTACAACTCAGGTCAACATATTTCACTAAATCCTATATCAGACCCATCCTGTGTGATAGACTTAGCAGGAACATATAAGAAGCTTTTTTACCCTCAACGTGTCATATAAAACAGGGAACCACATACTTCATGTGTATTTAATTCTCAAAAGAAGAATCTACTGAGAGGTGTTGCTGAGACTTTCATAACAAAACCTAAAGTTCCTTACAGAAAAATAGTTAACATGGTGAATGAATTATGAAGATTATACACAAATAACCTTCACATGGAAGAAAAATTTAAGACGACGTTTCTGTCCAACTCGGATCATTAACTAGTACACTGAGGAAATAAGAGAAATAACTTAGGATATTCGGCAATATTAGAAACAAAATTAATGGTGACAGCAGGAACTGACAGCACCAGACTGTAGTAATGTTATGAGTAACGTTTAAAGTGCATCACACTTAAGAGGAATAAATACTGTAGTACAAATATTGTACAACAACACAACGTCGAAAGAAACACAAACAGGAATATGACATCAATAATCTACCAGAAACATAACCTTGATTGCAACACTAACAGTTAATAGTGAACAAATGCTCTCATATTCTTACGAAACTTTTATTTGGAAGAAATAAACGTGGAAAACAAGAAAGTACATGAGTTAGCTGAAAATTTACATAGCAAAACTGGTGGACACAGTATCTGAAAATGTCTCTTTCCAGTGTAATAATAATAATATAATAATAATAATAATAATAAATTTTTACTATTTTTACACATCGGCTCTTTCCCACCAAGGTAGGGTGGCCCGATAAAAAAGAAAAACTTTCATCATCATTCACTCCATCACTGTGTTTCCAGAGGAGCGCTCACACTAGTTATTAAACTGCAACATTAACACCTTCCTTCAGAGTGCAGACACTGTACTTCTCATCTCCAGGACTCAAGTTCGACTTGTTAGTGTCCCTGAATCCCTTCGTAAATACTACCTTGCTCACACTCCAACAGCACGTCAAGTCCTATTCGCTCCTTGCAAGACATAAGTGTTGGTGTTACTGTTTTTAACTGGTTTAACAGCATGATACTTGTATTTAAAATGACATAGCAGTAAAAGCCAAGACTGAGCCAAAATTACCTGGCATCTACAATCAGAAGAAAGATGATTGTGTCTGAAATAGAGATTAACGATGATTCAAGGCATTTCGTCTGCGAGTATTTGGTTCTTTCATCAGAAATTTGGCAACACTGAGTCTCATCAATTGGTTTCCGGCATATCGGTGTTGTACATATGGGTTGTTTACGTTGTCGCTTGTATATGCATTGATCTGCTTCAAACATATTCTTAAGTATTGTGCCTCCACAAAGCATTATGTAAATCCCTGCGCTGACTGGTTTAGGATTCACCACTTTGTTCCTGGTGAGGTCTCTTAAATATGTACTGTTTTCAGTGGTGACTCTAGTGTTGGTGTTTGCGAGTACTTTGGAGAATCTACTGAGATGAGAATCTGCTTTTGAGGAGGATTATAACTGTCTTCGAAATGGCGTTAGTGCTTGACTAATTGATGATCTTAGTTTTTATTGAAAAGGGAAGAAAAATATAGCTCGGTGAAGGTTTTGTGTTTGTAAGCGCACTCTTCGTCAAGAAACTTGGGGCTACAAATTCATTTCGCTCTCAGAAAAGGAGTCGATGATGATGCCTGATGCCGTCTTTCTATTTGGACTGGAGTCAAAGTGTGTGAGATCATATTTATGTATTAGCTTGCTGTAGACCTAGAATTTTAGAATGTTACCTGCACTGAAGATGAGGACGTCGGAAAATGGTAACCTCTCATTAATTTCTTTTCCATGTAAGAACTGTATTGCTGATTGAGTTACGTTAAGCCTCCTCTCTACGTTCCGCATGCCTAAACGTTTGGGATTAATTTAGCAAGACTTCTTCCTGGCCGGTTTTAACCGACTAATCAAGTCTTGATTTTCTTCCTACGTCACTTCTCACTAGCTGAAGCAAGCTGGTGCTGATGTGTTAAGAAAATAATATAATGCAACTACATCATGTTTTTATTTTAGGTTCTGTCGATCAGTAGATCGCCAGGTCAGGTCAACTCCTTCCTGTCCCATGACCCGTCGTAAGCGAGATATCTCCGCAGTCCACAAGAACAAGTTCACCGAGTCCGGGACGGTTACTTCTCAGCGCATGAAAAGAGGTGCTCCAAGCATGTTATGTGTCACTGACATCTCATAGTCCCTCCGCCTGGACCAGGGACATCCGCCCTCAAGACGATATATCAACATAGCCTCTTATGAAGATTCGCGATAACAACTTTCTGAGAATCGGCAAACGAGACAAGTCAACAATACCCAAGTACATTGAATACCCTGGATCCATATTGATGTTGAGGCCAGTCAAGATACCCCAGAGAAATTTGGTCAGGTCCGGTTGAATCGAATAGTCAGGATGTATGTGTCAGCTGAAAACGCAAATATAGTGTCAGATGTTTAATGTGAATCATCATTATTAAAGCAACTGACACCCATGTGTGTGTTCAGCTCAATGTACAGTTCTATGTTATTGTGCAGCTTCATGTTATTGTCTGGTTTCATGCTATTGTACAATACTATGTTACTGTACAGTTCTAAGTTACTGTACACCAAAACCACCACCACAACACTACCACACTACACCAGCACTACCACCCTCGCTATTAACACCACTACCACCTTCACTACCATCTACTACACCGCACTACCACCACATACCATCGCCCACCTACCCTCCCCCCCCCCCCCC
>NC_069476.1:29193133-29206521 GCF_026875155.1 Cherax quadricarinatus | reverse complement strand
CACACGCCTCGACCCACAGACCATCCGCATCGGTGTTGCCCTTCGACTTGCCGCCCCTATTCTCGCCGAACACAGATGTATTTGTGACAGTGAAGCAGCAGACCGATTCGGGTCTGTAATATTCGGGTCTGTGATATTCTGTTTATTCAGAATCGCTACCAGCTATTTTCTATCAGTAGAGATTTAAACTTCTGCTTGAGATACCAAAATTGAGTTTGATTATTGTTAATTAAGCAAAGTGAAAAGAAATCCTCAAAAGACTGTCTTTAGTACTGTTGTCAAACATTTGTGCATATTTGTGTCTGGCTTCATATATAAGTTTGTTACATTCAGACCTCAGCTCCTGAAAACCAGTAATGAAGATAGGGAGTATTTAATGATTCTTTATATTTAGCATTTATACGGCTGACTGTTGAAAGAAAAAGGTGTATATGACAGTCACAGTGGTGGAGACAGTTGCTAGAGTCAAGAGATTGCACAAACCTTTTATTTTCACATTTTCCTTAGGGTATCTTGTCAGTTTAAATTTTGTAAGTTTTAAGCCCAAAAACGAGAAATGTCTGTTGGCTCATCTATGGTTTTAGTTCTGTCGTCAAATCTGGATATTTTGAGGGACATATTGTCTTTCACCATTGGTAATATATTACTTTTTATCCAGTTCTACATTTACTCTTTTAATCACATCTAATAGCTCATTCCAATTACCAATAATATTGCTTTCATGAATTTTATCAAAGTCAGTTGCTTTTCAGTATATTCGGACATCTTTTAAAATATTTTTTTTTTTTTGCTGAACATAATATCTGAAAAGTAATTAATTCATTTCTATATTCAAAAATCTTCTTTTATATAGATACTCATTAACTAGCAGTAATTAATTTTGTCAACCAATCACCATCGTTGTTACGAGCCGGGTTAATTCATTCATAAAAATAGTGTTTTCTCCTCTGTTTACTACGTCTGAGTTGCCAGGTGTGACTTCTGCCCAGCAAAGAGAGTATAGGAACTTTTTCCGCAACTGTACCTGTGGAAAATTGCATTTATCTGGATGTAACTCATAATGTACATATCAGTAAATGGTAACAAAGATAATTATTATTTATCAAAATTACATAGAAAAGTAGGAATTTGGGACACATAGGTCGCAAAAATGTCCCCCTTCGATACCTATAACTGTCATATCCACAAATTGCTCTAGACCTATTAATTACAAATGAAATATGGATCATCAGGGATTCTGGTAAATATAAAAATTGGTGGACTGTATATTAAAATTAATAAATTATATATATATACACATTTACATAACAGAAGGAGAATATATCTTAATATCACTCACCAATTTGACTGGAGATTAATGAGTATCATACTCAAAAAAACCTCATTCTAACTAAATTTATGATGATAATACTGGCCAGAATTACAACACAATTTAGATAGCTTATCTGAGGTTCCTGGAGCTGTCTTGTCCAGTCGCCTGATATCTCAAGTTATGCAGGAATGCACATCCAACAATTTCAGCTCCTATTTGAGAGGTGTCAGACCAATTTAACCTCTAGAGCACGAAAATTATTCCGATTATTCACTTACGTTTGTGTTGGCTAGTTCAAACATGGCGAGTCACTTCTGCGCAGGCGCAGAGCCTCCCTGTCGGCTCCATTCTCTTTTTTTAAAAATACACTTTTAATCAGGTTTATTTACACAGCATAATATTGGGAAATTTTTTTCCACAGTACCTTAAACGACTGGAGGGGTCGCATCCTGGGGGGTTATAGTATACCTTAGAGAGGGCTGGGGCTTTGAAATGAGCAAAGGTAGGATAACAGCTAATAGCCTGTAAAGCTGATTTGTGTAAAAAAAATCATTAGATAGTGAAAAATATCCTCTTAGAAAAACAGTGATTTAATACACTAAGTGGTAACTCATTAAGCATAGGTCTAATACTTTTAAAAGACCTACCATTAATATACGAGGGATTTACCAACAACGTTCAATAAAGAACTTATTAAGTTCATATAAAAATCGTAATGATCCTTGATGTGGGAATTACATAGGACGGTGATCAGCTAGCAACAACGTCTTATCTGACTGGACCATCAAGACGAAAGTTCAGTTCGAGTTCTGTCGTCGAGGTAATGTTCTTCAGAACAATCAAAAAAGGAAAAAACAATCAATAAACCCTTTAAAAGGTAAGTATTAACATCAAGAACCTCCATCATCATCATCACCATCGTTCCCATCATCATCATTCCCAACAACAAATTTGATCATCACGACTGTTTACACACAAAACTATTCAGTTTGGTCTTGGATGTTCGGACATGTAATATTATGGAATAAAAACCTGACTGACTGACAATTATGGCTTAATTTTTTTTATAAAATGTTGTTTCCAAATGCAGATGCAATTACATAATGTTTTCTCAATTGGTTAGGCTTTTAACATTCGCACTTTTAAATCTGTTCTAGAAAAACTTGTACAATATTGATATTTCGTTACATGAAAGAAAAATGACTGATTTTTGATAAATCAAAGTTGCTTAAAAGCAAAATCTGTTTCTACAACGTCATTAAATCTTCCAAATTGGGTACTTTTCTGCCTGACATTTTTTTTACCTTTCTGCAAGATTTTCGTGTATACATTGAGAAGATTCATAAGTTCAGCTTCAAATAGTTGATGTTGTTGTACTGTAGTTAAGGTAAGATTCATTTAATAATTTTCATGTGTTGTGGAAAATTACATTTAACTGGATGTAACTCATAATGTACATACCAGTAAATGGTAACACATATAATTATTATTTATCAAAGTTGCTTAGACAAGTAGGAATTTGGGATACCTAGGTCACAAAAATGTTCCCCTTCGATACCTACAACTGTCATGTCCACAAGTTGCTCTAGACCTATAATTACAAACGAAATGTACATACACACCAGGAATTCTGGTAAATATAAAAATTGGTGGACTGTATATTAAAATTAATGATACTTATACACATTTATGTAACAGAAGAAGAATATATCTTAATATCACTCACCAATTTGACTGGAAATTAATGTGTATCATACTCAAAAACCTCATTCTAACCAAATTTATGAAGATAATGCTGGCCAGAATTATAAAACAAATTTAGATAGCTTATCTGAGGCTCCTGGAACTGTCTTGTCCAGTCGTCTGATATCTCCCGTTATGCAGGACTGCACATCCAACAATTTCGGCTCCTATTTGAGAGGTGTCAGCCCAATTTAGCCTCTAGAGTGACGAAAATTCTTCTGATTATTCACTAACATTTCTTGTCCAATTCAAACAATGGCGAGTCTCTCTGCACAGGCGCAGGGCTTCCCATTTTCGATAACATAATTTTTATTAAATACAATATGTTTTAATTTACATACAAATACACTATTTACGGAAAACATACCATTTTCCACATGTGTAGTTGTTGTCTGGTCAAATTTAAACAGACTTTTCACAGATTTTGTTTCAGTTGCGATAGTTTAGAAAACTTCTTCTGAAGACTGAAATTGATATTAGAGCGTGTAGGTGCCAATTTACTAATTTTATTATTAAAATTATGTAGCCTTTTCTCTGTAAAATAACTTAAGAGTTCTCTTTGTCTTTAATGTCTGATGCATCTTGCAAGGAAGAAAGTTCTCGGTAATGTTTAGCATTTTTGTTGCATATTAACATAGTTCCCAACATAATTAATGAATTTGGAGTCGTTGGATTCAAAAATATAACTAGAAAATTACAAGTCTATTAAACAGTGTTTTTCAGGCAATAATTAAAGAATATTTCTTTTAATCAACATCGCACCTTTAACGTTGCTGTATCTACACATTTTGAAATTGATTTTGGGACGTTTAGGCGCCAATCTGCTTATTTTATCCTTGAAAATATGAAACTATAATTTTTTTTATGAACAAATTGGTGATTGTCAGATTCATTAGGCTTCAAACATTCAATGTTATTAATGTACCAAGAGAAAGCATGAGGACTGTTATTGAACCTACGTAGGAGGCACCTTAACCTGACCATGTAAACCCATGTGTAAAAGAGACAGAAAGGGTAAAATAAGCATCAAAATCAAATAAAGCAAATATCTCACTATTATTCAACTATGGTTATCGGTTTTTATATTCTTCGTCAGAGAAGAAACAATTTCTACTTCATACTAATGTTCAAGATTTTAGCTGAAAAACAGTGGATTAATATTGCAAACGGAAGTCGACAACTCATCTGCCAGTCATCACCTCTGTCACAAAGTTAATTACGTGTACACACACATTCATTTATACGTAAATAGTGTTTGATAAGCTGAGGAGTTACCACATGTCTCCATCGGAATTAATTAGTGTCAACTTCTGTGCTGCCAAAAATACCTATACATTCACATACACACGTATATTCATATACATACATACGAAAAGTGCACATTCATAGATGTAAACATATACGCATCATACATTTACCCATATATACATATTCACATGCATACATACAAACAACAACAACGCACTTTTATACATCCTCACACATACACATGTCTCGCCGAATAGATAAAATTGGTCAGTTTGCAAGAACTCACCTAAAATTAAGTCCTTTCTAAAATTTTCTCTTATACGTTTAAAAATACATTTTTTTCATTTATGTAAATGTAAAAAAAATAATAAATAACAAAAAGGCACAATACCGTGACTGGAACGATACACAAATAAGCCGCACATAAAAGAGAGAAGCTTACGACGACGTTTCGGTCCGACTTGGACCATTGACAAAGTCACACTGACTTTGTCAATGGTCCAAGTCGGTCCGAAACGTCGTCGTAAGCTTCTCTCTTTTATGTGCGGCTTATTTGTGTAAAAAAATAATAATTTTGTACCAAATGAAATTTACCTAACCTTATTATAACAAGTGCAATTTAATTTAGCCTAATCCAACTAAATATATTTTACTTAAATTTACAATAATTTAATAATAAACAAACACAATAAAAATACATTTTTATCGTTTGGTTCAGAATGATTTATGCGAATTTTTTACATACATAAACTTTCGCTTGTGTATGTAATAATCTCGCAAAAATCATTCTGACCATAACTAAAAAAATATATTTAATTGTGGTCGTTTATTATTAAATTATTGTAAACTTATCTAAAGTATACTTAGTTGGATTAGGGTAAATTAAACTGCTCTTGTTGTAATAGCAGACCGATTCGGGTACCACGGTCTTGTGTGCCGTAAATCCGAGGGAAAGATTGCAAGACATGAGGAGATTAATAACATAATCAAGAGGAGCCTCACAACAGCTGAATGCCCAGCAGTAAGGGAGCCACCCCAGCTATGCAGATCTGATGGCAGCCAGAAGGGTCCAGATGGTATCACCCTTCAAGCCTGGGCAGATGGGAAGCAGGTGGTGTGGGACTATACATGTGCATCTACCTTGGCTGATACCTATCTCCAATACACCAGGGAAGAAGGAGGGGCAGCTGCCAGCTTCAGGGAGTCCCAAAAGTCTAGAAAATATGGAGAACTTGCCTATCATTATATGTTTGTTCCCATAGGCTCAGAGACCCTTGGCTCATGGGAAAGAATGCATCTAAATTCCTTAAGGAGCTGGGAAAAAGACTCATCAGGGCAACTAGGGATCCCAGGGCAGCTAGTTTTCTGTTCCAGCGGCTCAGTGCGGCTGTTCAAAGGGGTAATGCCTGCTGTATTTTGGACACACGCCCCAGCTCTGAGGAGCTGGATGAGATTTTCGCTCTATATTCGGTGATACACACGTACCAACATGTACCGTATATGCCACCTTTATATCAACAATGTATCTCTTAAATCTTTTGCACCACATTATGTAATAAAATATTCCTACTGGTAAAAAAAAAATATGAAAAGATGGGATGGTAGGGAAAGTGGAATATTCAAACGGCTTCAGGAAGAAATCCAAATATTCATCCTTGAAGCCTTTTTATCCACTTTTCCGAGGCTATGGGTCCCACAATTTACACCAGAGGTGGACCCCATCCTATATATATATATAATATATTATATATATATATATATATATATATATATATATATATATATATATATATATATATATATATATATCTGTACATATCCATATGTACATATAAAGACGTAGCTTAAATCAACATCTGCACGTGAATACATCCAAAAAATTGCATATGTAGATACATAATTACATGTGCGCACAAATACCCATATTTTTATACATGTAAAATAACCACAGTGGAAAATAGTGAAATTCCAAGCGTTTTCATGATTTTTCACTTTATCCAGGAACAGTGTAAGAAATAACGCAGTGCCTGGAATTGCACGATTTTTCACTGTTATTATTTTACATATTAAGATATTACCTGTTTCTTACGTTTTTATTGCACATGAATGCTTTTGAAAGCTTACTTATGTACAGAATTTCATATGTATAAGCATTCATATATATCTTTTTCTGCATTAGTTTTTTGTAAGTACTCTTAGGTTAAGAGACATTAAGATGCCCTGATTCATCATGGTTGTATGTCATAGTTGCTTAAAGATGTAGAATTTATGTATCTGCTTGTGTATTATGATTCACAGCTTGGATATTATCATTTGGCATCTCTATAATTTGCAAAGTAAAAGGACACAAATGCAACTAATGTGACATTTTTACTGTTGCAACGTTTCGCTCTCCAGGAGCTTTGTCAAGCTGTTACAAACAATACATGGACACAGAGGGTATATATAGGCTTAGAGTGAAGTGCAGTACTAGTGGTAGTAGTAGTGGTAGTAGTGATATAAGTTGTAGTAGTAGTAGTAATACAATATGGTAGAACAATCAACTTGCACATAAGTAAAACGATGTAAAAGCTATTACTTGGGTAACATAAAAATAGGTTATATAAATATTTCTATTGGAGGCCTGTTTCAATGTTCTTTCTCTGTAATGTGCTTTAACAGGAGAGACTATATGATGGCAGGGTTTACTGTTTTCAAGAAGATTCTTGCTAAGATTTCAGAGATGGTGAAGCTGCCTTTGTTTTGTTTAATTGTATTAGAAACAGCTGTTAGTGAAGATTCGAGGCACTTGCGTCTGCGGAAATTAGTTTCTTTGATCACTAATTGGGGTCCCTGAACTTCATGAGATGATTGGTGGAATTTCTGTGTTGTACACAGGCGTTGTTCAAGTTATTGTTCCTACATGCATAAATTTATTCATTGAGGCGGGTGTCGAGGTTTCTTGCTGTTTCACCTACATAAATCTTGTCGCAGCCTCCACAGGGTATAGTGTAGACCCTTGCGTTGACCGGTTTGTGGTGCTTTGATATTGTCCTGGTTAGATCCTTTATTGAAGTGCTGGAAGCGATGGTGACTCTGGTGTTAGCCTGTGAAAGTTTGTAGGTGTATCTTTACATATATTGTGATACCAAATGATATTTCTCTGTATATAGTAACTATTTTATAAAGTAGGTTTATTACTGAGTATTCTTAGATATGTCTTGGATAAAGACAACTGCGCCTCAAGCGAGTCTTGAGGCAGTTGGGTATTGTGACAGGTAGGCTGCACACAGCAGTCTTGGCTGAGCCATTACCCCGTGCATGGCGCAGCTCCACTCTTAACACTACCTTAGTCTTGTTACATCATTGTTCGTAAAATACAATGCAGCTTAGTAGTCAAGCAGGTTGAAACTGAATTCGTCATGCAGCCAGAATCAAGTGAGTAAACGTAAAGTTGTAGAAGGCAGGTGAGCGTTTTCACATGGAAGTGAGGAAGAGCAAACAAAAATCACAATAACTTCCAAAGGAGAGAGATTAAAAGTAAGAGGTAGGAAGAACGTGAAGGGGAGGTAAATTAAGGGAAGCCATGAAAGAGCCGGTAATAAATTGGGGCGACAGTTAAACAAATTAGTTTTACTAATGTGTTACCGTTGTGTGCGTGGAAGGGTCATGAATGTCATGGAAGCTGATGAGATAACGAAGACAATGGGCAGCACTTCTATACTGTAAATACGTGACGTTCGTCTCTGCATTGACTGGGGAAGATTAAAAAGCCCAGAGATGTAAATTTACTCCTTGATGATGTTTGGCATCTAGTGTGAAAAGAGGTGTTGATGCTTAAAAATATAGTTGGTTACGGAAGTCGAGTTGAGAAGAGATTAAGACTTACTGATGGTGAAGGACAAGTAATTACTCAGTATATTGTAAAAAATTGTGCATAAAAAAAAGCTCCATGTATAATGTCAGCTTCCGGGATTTGTTCTAAAACCGGACGCGTGTTAGTCCTGAAGAGCAGCCAGGACAGGACAGGAGCAGGGAAGGTGTGTTTATTAGTCAAGTCGTCATGGTTTAGTGTAGGTATGTGGGTGGTATTTTTGGCCAAGTCTAGGGCATTGATTGTATTATTGTTGTTATGTTCTCACGATTTTCCTTTAAGTCCCTAGTGTGTGCAAGGGCTTGTGTTTTGGTGAGTACATATAAAGTTTTGACTGCAGGCTAAGTAGGCTGCAGGAAAGTGGTGGGGGTGTTATAAAGCCTCCCTGTTGATATATTTTGTTTTACTCACTAGTAGCAGTGAGCTAGTGAGTTAATGTGAGTGAGTAAAGGTGTATTGGTGTGTGATTTTTGTATGTAGAGTAGATTGTATTCTGTATATGTTAATTTACTATTAATATATATTTTTATATATAAGTTTGTTTTCTGCCCTTCCTGTTAATAACTATTGACTCCACACTTAATGTGAAGGTACAACCTGGCTCGAGGGTGGTTTATGTGTGGAGTAATTTAAATGCCCTTAGACTAGGCAGGTTGTTTATCCTAAGGAGCCAAGACTTTTATTTATGTTACGCAGTCAAAAGCGTAACATGGTGGCCTATATCCTGGAAAATTATCAAATTTAGAAAGATAATTCACATTTGAAACTTGGAGAGTCAATATTTAAAGGAAGAATTTATTATAAAATATAATTAGTAAAACTTTTTTAGGTGTAATTAATAAAATTATTATTCTGTCTGATTTTTTTGTATGCACATTTAATGATTTAGGGAGTTATTTAAGAATAATAATAATAATTTTCTGTGAATATAACAATAATTTAGTGTACCTATGTGCTTTGCTGTGTGATTTATTATTTTATAGAAACAATTTCTGCTGTAATAAGCAAGTGTTTCGTGCTATTAATTTCCAAGATATCTCTGCGCAGTAGAGATTCTAGTGGCGACGGGAGGTCTGGGAGAAGATCCTGGACCAGAAATCTGAAGTAAACATTATGAATGATGAAGACTTTGAAAAGTGAACTTTTAATATTGGTTTAAAGGGATTGGTGCGTTGGCAGATCCACCATGAAGCTTTGAAAATTTCTTTTCTAACGTTAGAAAAGGGGCATGAATCTCCATGAGGTAAATGTAGCTGAGCAAATTCAGCAGATTTTGAGTAGAATAAACTTAATTGAGATGTGGTGTATGGTGGAAGAGGTGAAGTTATTTTTTATATTTTCACTGTACTCAGCGAGAGTCAGTGGACATTGCCTTTCAAGCGTCTCACACATGATGACACTCTCTGCATGTTCACTGATTATATTTGATAATTAAGGCTGAAGGGTTTCCTCTTATGAATAATTTCGTTGATGTAGAAGATTCAAAAGTTATGAGTATGTGGCAGGGTTATTTGATATCCATGACTCGGTGTTTGAAATTGTACTCTACAGGTGCTTTAAATTTTTTTATAACTTTAAATGTAATGTGAATTTGATTTACACAGCCTGGGTTTTGGAAAGTGATAATAGTGTTATTGAAAAAAAAAACAGTAGGACAATTACTGCCAGTAAACTTAAAAGTCATCAGACAATTTATGCCACAACAGAAAAGGAGGCTCTTGCTTTGTGTTGATTGTGCAGATTTTTATCAGTACATTGATCATAGTCCTACATTTCCTTCACGTACCGAGGAACAACACTCAAATTCTCACTATGGCGATTCGTTATGTGAAGAGGATAGAGAATGTAGTTGATCATGTATTTTCTCGTGTATACTGTACATACTGTAGTGTAGACGTTTATCTGCTCTCGTTTTGCAGTGGTTGCAGTAGTGAGTAGATGGTCTTTCTGACCACCTAGTGGACTGAAGCTCGGTTAGATAGTGGAGGAGGGTATCAGATTTCCCAAGAGTGTGTGTGTTTTTGGTGGTAGTCACGTCAGTACCTGCCTAGGTAACGTATGTCAACATAAGGTGGTGAGGCCTCACCTGTGTGATGTTGATGTACAGACTGTTGGACCTAAGGCAGGTTAAGTAGGTGTCAGGAAAGGAGGGGGATGTTATAAATCCTCCCTGTTTATATTTTTTGTTTTAAGTAAAATGTACTAGAGCTTTTAAGTAGGTTCAAGAGTCTATGCCAAGCAATTTTCATACAGTGTGTGGGAGGCTTCCAAGACATTCTGAGATACAACCAAAGAACGATATATTTGACTCACGAAATCGTAATGACACAATTGCAAACAAACAAGGCACGGGCAGGGATTGAACTCGCTGCTAGTGAGTCGTAAAGCTCCAAACCGACACGTTAGCTGTAACCTGTTCAGTTGTACGGGAGCCATTCAGGTACAGAAGGGTATGAAGGATAATAGGAAGCTTTTTGCAAGTTATCTGGTGCTTTTTGGCAGCAGAAAATTTATATCCATGAGCGGTGGCCCAGTTGGAAGCCAGAGCAATAACACACCGGAGACAGGCCGCCTTAAGGTGACAGCCAGAAAGTGCACTAGCTATAGTAAAATCGATAGAAACCTCCAAACAGTGGAAAGGAGAACAGAGACAAGGCTATTAATGGCAGACAGGAAGAGGCTACTGCTGAGAACACAACCTTGAAGTATACAGTGGTTGATACCATTTGGATTCATTTTTAAACTGATTGTTGATAGGTAAGTCACGAGGGCCCAGACTAACTTGTTTCTGAAGCTTTATGTTGAGTCTGTCTCCATCTCTTCATTAGGTCTTGCCACGTCTTGGCTACCTTAATTAATACAGAATAAAATTTTCTCCCAATTTCCGTGTCTCATCTGAGTCCAAGTATCTCTTTTATAATCTTCTTTTGGAAAATCTCTCTCCATCCTCTCATATCTTGTGTACGTCGTGTTCATGTCTCTACTTGGCCTTCAACCTTCCTTCTATTGTAGTCATGTTCAGTATATTTTTTCCTTGTGTTTTTTCATAATTTGTCTATCGACTATCTAATTCAACCTTTTTTAATTATTTGCAATGTTCTATTTACTCTGTTTATCCTAATAAGTGAGGTCATTTCTTTTACTTCTGCTCTGTTTTTGCAATCTATACATTGATTACTCTCGCTGAGTAGCTTCTGTGTTTAGTATTTTCATAAGTTAATATGTCGTAATTAATTTGGTGCTGCTTACTTTATTGTGCTCTGTTTTATTTTATTTTATTTTTCTTTATTTGTGTATTTTGTGATTTCTTTTCTTGAATCTTTCATAAGTGATTCTTGTAGGAATTCTACCATAAACTTTACTTGTAAGTAAGTAAGTAAGTAAGTAAGTAAATTTATTCAGGTATACACAAATACAGTTACATAGAATTATCATACATAGCAGCATATGTGTAGAGAACCTGGGATAACCCAAAAAAGTCAGACAGAGTGACTTATTTCCATTGGGGTCCTTATAATTTCCTTATAATAATAATATATTATCTTTATTTCCACCAGTACATGTACAAGATATAAAGGTCTAGCTGACATCAATGACATAATACTGTATAGAAGCCGCTTGTTATGCAGAGCATTTCCGGCAAATTAGATATATTTTGACCCAGGATGCAACCCACACTAGTCGACTAACACCCAGGTACCCATTTTACTGATGGGGAACATAGACAACCGATGTAAGGAAACACGACCAATGTTTCCACCCCTTTCCTGGGAATCGAACCCAGACCCTCACCGTGTGAAGCGAGAGCACCAGACCACGGGCCCTGGTGGCAAAAGACCCATTTTTTATTATACAAATCAACTATGCACACTGTCTTCCAATCCCTAGGAACCTTCCCTCTTTCATGCATATACTGAACAAATGCACCAAGCGTTCTAAAATTATATCCCCACCTGCTTTTATCATTTCTGTCTTTATGCCATCTATACCCCATTTTATTCTACCCACTGCTTGACACACCTCCTCTCACTAACATCTGACTATCAATCATTTCTAAGATATGGAATATATGTCTGCTTAATACAGGAAATCTATACCTCCCTTTTTTTCATCAACATTTAACAGCTCAAAATAATCACTCCCTCTTCCCAATAACTCCACCCGCCTATGTAATGACTTTCAAATTGAATTTTATCTGTTAAATACCCTCCAGCCGGAGGGCCCAAGAAAGAAGACAGAAGAAAGAAGAAGATGAACGACACCCCCAACCGGGGGCCACAGCCGGGTCACCATATGGAGAAGACCCGGGCCGGAAGTACCGGCGAATCTCTAATGAATGAATGAATCTCTTAAATCCATTTCTTTCTCAGGCTTTCTCATCTTATTGATTTTCACACCTAAATTTCATCTTTTCCTTAGCAAAATTATTTACAATAAATTTCACCTACTCTCTTATTAGCTCTCCTTCAGCAGTCGCTCAGCACTCTCTCCTTCAGCAGTCGCTCAGCACTCTCTCCTTCAGCAGTCGCTCAGCACTCTCTCCTTCAGCAGTCGCTCACCACTCTCTCCTTCAGCAGTCGCTCACCACTCTCTCTCTCTTCAGCAGTCGCTCACCACTCTCTCCTTCAGCAGTCCCTCAGCAACTCTCTCCTTCAGCAGTCGCTCACCCCTCCTCCTTCAGCAGTCGCTCAGCACTCTCTCCTTCAGCAGTCGCTCAGCACTCTCTCCTTCAGCAGTCGCCACCACTCTCTCCTTCAGCATCGCTCAGAAACACTCTCTCCTTCAGCAGTCCTCAGCACTCAACTTTCTCTACGCTCCATATACTCCCACGACTCCGTCATCACTGTTGAATTACACAAGCCTCTGCATGCCACCGTTTTTCTCCCTTACCATCTACATAACCTCTCATTCCACCATTCGCTCCCCTTTACCTCCTATCCTCTTTCCTACACACACAAACTTCATGCTACACACTAATCACCCCCCCACATTATCTATACTCAGTTCATCTTCTTCCAATAACTGTTTTATATCTACACCTAATACGTCTTTAATTTATTTATTTTTACTTTTGTCTTACCCACTTATGCCATTTTCCTTCTACACTATCACCTCTTAATTACATTGTAGCTACACTAAATAATGATCTTGATTACAATCTCCCCTTAAAAACATCATATCCTGACATCTACCTATCAACTTTTTCATCTACAAATATAAATTCCAACAACT
>NC_069476.1:29150633-29190633 GCF_026875155.1 Cherax quadricarinatus | reverse complement strand
CTGTCTCTGTCCACCTTGTCAATTACTCTCAGTATTTTATATGTCGTTATTATGTCCCTTTTTCTGTCTATCCTGTCCTCCAGTGTCATCAGGTGGATTTCCTTTAATCTCTCCTAGCTCCGGGACTAGTCTCGTTGCAAACCTTTGGTCATGTAGTACGTGGTTTTTTTATTACGTGGGCTTGTACGTGGTCTTATAGTACGTTTGCTTGTAGTACGTAGGCTTCTATTACGTGGGATTGTGGTACGTGGGCTTGTAGTACTTCGGCTTGTAGTCTTTGCACCTTGTCTAATTTCTTGAAGGTGCTTGACTAGGTGTGGGTTCCAAACAGGTGCTGCATACTACAGTGTAGAACTGACGTATACTGTTTACGGAGTCCTGAACGATTCCTTACCGAGGTGTCGGAAGGCTATACTTAGGTTTGCTAGGCGCCCATATACTGCAGCAGTTATTTGGTTGATGTGCGCCACAGGAGATATGCATGGCATTATGCTCACTCCATGAGCCTTTTCCTCGAGTGAACTTTGCAAACTTTGTTCCCCCAGACCAACACCCAGGTACCTTCCCCGATTTTCATGACTTTGCACTTGGTGTAGTTAAACGCTAGGATCCAGTTGCTGGACCAGGCTTGCTGCCTGTGCAGATCCTTTTGTAGTCCTGCCTGATCCTCATCCGATTGAATTCTCTTCACTAGTTTCACATCGGCTGTAAACAGGGACACTTCAGAGTCTATCCCTTCCGGCATATCATTCACATATACCAGAAACAGCACTGGTCCTAAGACCGACCCCAGTGGAACCCCGCTCGTCACAGGCGCCCAGTCTGATGTCCCTTCTCGTACCATGATCTTCCTGTCAGGTATTCTATGATCCATTGCAGTGCCTTTCCTGTTATACCTGCCATGTCTCTTTTTAGTGGAAAAAATGGGTATCCTATGAAAATTTTAATGAGAAGGTATTGTAACCTATGAATATTTTAATGAAAATATAAAGGTGATAGTGATGGTGTTAATACTGCTGATTGAGGGGGATGGTGTTGGTATAGTGATAGTGATGATTGTGGTAATGGTAGTGGCGATGGTATTGGTGGTGGTAGTGCCGGTGGTAGTAATAGTGATGGTGGTAGTAGTAATGGTAGTGAAGGTGGTAGTGGTGTTAATAGCGAGGGTGGTAGTGCTTGTGTTAGTGTTGGTAGTGGTTGTGGTGGTGTTTTGGTGTACAGTAACTTAGTACTGTACAATAACATAGTATTGTACAATAGCATGAAACCAGACAATAACATGAAGCTGCACAATAACATAGAACTGTACATTGAGCTGACACACACATGGGTGTCAGTTGCTTTAATAATGATGATTCACATTAAACATCTGACACTATATTTGCGTTTTCAGCTGACACATACATCCTGACTAATCGATTTAACCGGACCTGACCAAATTTCTCTGGGGTATCTTGACTGGCCTCAACATCAATATGGATCCAGGGTATTCAATGTACTTGGGTATTCTGTTGACTTGTCTCGTTTGCCGATTCTCAGAAAGTTGTTATCGCGAATCTTCATAAGAGGCTATGTTGATATATCGTCTTGAGGGCGGATGTCCCTGGTCCAGGCGGAGGGACTATGAGATGTCAGTGACACATAACATGCTTGGAGCACCTCTTTTCATGCGCTGAGAAGTAACCGTCCCGGACTCGGTGAACTTGTTCTTGTGGACTGCGGAGATATCTCGCTTACGACGGGTCATGGGACAGGAAGGAGTTGACCTGACCTGGCGATCTACTGATCGACAGAACCTAAAATAAAAACATGATGTAGTTGTATTATATTATTTTCTTAACACATCAGCACCAGCTTGCTTCAGCTAGTGAGACGTGACGTAGGAAGAAAATCAAGACTTGATTAGTCGGTTAAAACTGGCCAGGAAGAAGTCTTGCTAAATTAATCCCAAACGTTTAGACATGCGGAACGTAGAGAGGAGGCTTAACGTAACTCAGTCAGCAATACAGTTCTTACATGGAAAAGAGATTAATGAGAGGTTACCATTTTCCCACGTCCTCATCTTCAGTGCAGGTAACATTCTAAAATTCTAGGTCTACAGCAAGCTAATGCATAAATATGATCTCACACACTTTGACCCCAGTCCAAATAGAAAGACGGCATCAGGCATCATCATCGACTAGTTTCCTGAGAGCGAAATGAATTTGTAGCCCCAAGTTTCTTGACGAAGAGTGCGCTTACAAACACAAAACCTTCACCGAGCTATATTTTTCTTCCCTTTTCAATAAAAACTGTAAGATCATCAATTAGTCAAGCACTAACGCCATTTCGAAGACAATTATAATCCTCCTCAACAGCAGATTCTCATCTCAGTAGATTCTCCAAAGTACTCGCAAATACCAACACTAGAGTCACCACTTAAAACAGTACATATTTAAGAGACCTCACCAGGAACAAAGTGGTGAATCCTAAACCAGTCAACGCAGGGATTTACATAATGCTTTGTGGAGGCACAATACTTAGGAACATGTTTGAAGCAGATCAATGTATATACAAGCGACAACGTAAACAACCCATATGTACAACACCGATATGCCGGAAACCAATTGATGAGACTCAGTGATGCCAAATTTCTGATGAAAGAACCAAATACTCGCAGACGAAATGCCTTGAATCATCGTTAATCTCTATTTCAGACACAATCATCTTTCTTCTGATTGTAGATGCCAGGTAACTTTGGCTCAGTCTTGGCTTTTACTGCTAGGTCATTTTAAATACAAGTATCATGCTGTTAAACCAGTTAAAAACAGTAACACCAACATTTATGTCTTGCAAGGAGCGAATAGGACTTGACGTGCTGTTGGAGTGTGAGCAAGGTAGTATTTATGAAGGGATTCAGGGACACTTGAGTCCTGGAGATGAGAAGTACAGTGTCTGCACTCTGAAGGAAGGTGTTAATGTTGTAGTTTAATAACTAGTGTGAGCGCTCCTCTGGAAACACAGTGATGGAGTGAATGATGATGAAAGTTTTTCTTTTTTATCGGGCCACCCTACCTTGGTGGGAAAGAGCCGATGTGTAAAAATAGTAAAAATTATTATTATTATTATTATTATTATTATTATTATTATTATTATTATTATTATTATTATTACACCGGAAAGAGACATTTTCAGATACTGTGTCCACCAGTTTTGCTATGTAAAGTTTCAGCTAACTCATGTACTTTCTTGTTTTCCACGTTTATTTCTTCCAAATAAAAGTTTCGTAAGAATATGAGAGCATTTGTTCACTATTAACTGTTAGTGTTGCAATCAAGGTTATGTTTCTGGTAGATTATTGATGTCATATTCCTGTTTGTGTTTCTTTCGACGTTGTGTTGTTGTACAATATTTGTACTACAGTATTTATTCCTCTTAAGTGTGATGCACTTTAAACGTTACTCATAACATTACTACAGTCTGGTGCTGTCGGTTCCTGCTGTCACCATTAATTTTGTTTCTAATATTGCCGAATATCCTAAGTTATTTCTCTTATTTCCTCAGTGTACTAGTTAATGATCCAAGTTGGACCGAAACGTCGTCTTAAATTTTTCTTCCATGTGAAGGTTATTTGTGTATAATCTTCATAATTCATTCACCATGTTAGCTATTTTTCTGTAAGGAACTTTAGGTTTTGTTTTGAAAGTCTCAGCAACACCTCTCAGTAGATTCTTCTTTTGAGAATTAAATACACATGAAGTATGTGGTTCCCTGTTTTATATGACACGTTGAGGGTAAAAAAGCTTCTTATATGTTCCTGCTACGTCTATCACACAGGATGGGTCTGAAAATAGGATTTAGTGAAATATGTTTTACCTGAGTTGTAACACTTCCCTTTGGAAGATTAGAATATCGTCTAGTAGGTCACTGTGGGTTCTGTATCTACGGGAGTTTGAAATATTTCGTTCCAGCTGGAGTAAAGTAACTTTTATTTTTGAATAACCATCTCTCATGATTGTAAAGAGAGGGTGGGTATAATGTTTGTCAGGAAACAGGACAAGTGTTTCATGACGGGGTTGTTAGTCATATGATGACCCACAGCTGGAGCTTTTGGTCATCTGACAGAGGACTTCCGCTGGCTTACCACTACACTTCTTTAAGAATCATGGTTATGATTATAACTATTACAGAGAGGGATAACCCAGATATCCTGAATATCCATCTTCATCCCACTATACCCCCACAAGCGTGACATATACAGCACAGTCACCACGTCTTCAGAGTACCTTCGTAACCTTCACAAGCAACACAAATACCATATCGACCCCTGTCATTAAATCACTACTCTTACCACATTTGCACCTGTTCCCCAAATTTCTACCCCTTCCAGCACATACACATCATGTTCTGGGATGTTATCAGCACGCAGACATGGCACTTACGAGACGGAAATGTTTCTCCTAGCTTATCCCATACCCATGTTATTTCAAAAACTATCAAGTGATAGTAACTCCGGTTCTGCTGAAGAAAAGCCTCTGTTTACCTCTGGTAGTTATTATGTTGGAGATAAATGGTATAAAATACCGACACGATGGAAAAATTAACACAAATGCAGTACATTGGAACCCTTGTTGACTACGTTTCGCCCACACAGTGGGCTTTATCAAGTCACAAACGGATCTGTTATTATGCTTCTTGACGATATCGTCATCGTCTTACTGAAGTCTTCCAGCTGAGGTTGGCAGTTTTCATTGTCTTTTGTTTCCACATTTGATTTCTTATAAAATATGTTAGTAGTTTCAAAGACATTTTAAAGAGGAAAATCGGTAATATGCGACGTTTAACACAAAATGGAACCTAATCAGAGTAGCCGATTCCTAAATACCTTCTTCCTAAGTACACTGAAGGTCAAACGTTGTATAGTAAAGATTTTCTCCTTAAAATACCTTTGAAATTATCTTTTATCTTTTTACTCAATTGTCAACCTTGAATAAGCACATTGTGGATGTAGCTAATCACGTTCTAAAAATATATATAATAAAGCCTGACTATAAAGCGGAACTTTTCCCAGCTTAGCTCCAACCACAAGAGTTTCACTCCTTAATTCTCTCATCCAAAAAACACAACGAAATTTCCTCTTTTTAAAGCTTACACTAAGCACTTACACACACTCTCACTAACAACACTTGCCTCTACTCACTCCAATCTAACATACTCATGAATATTTCATGTCCTGTCCATTTCCTGTCAAAATTTACTTCACAGCTTTCATCCAACCATCTTCTGATTTTACCTCCTTTCATCATTATCATCCAATCTTTCTGAGCTCTACCTCTTCAATTTTCACATTATCTTCTAGTTTCTTCACTTTCCTTATTCTCAGTATAATATTCACCTAAACACTGATCTCAAGCCTCATATATTCTACAAAATTCAAAGATCATGTTTCATATAACAAAATCTTTGAAAATGTTAGGGGGTGATAACAAGATTATTACTGAAGACGCCAGCCCTAGCGGACCGTTTCCTTATCTATATGATCCACAACTGTACATAACAGTCTTTCTCCACACATAATCTTTGGTACAGTACTTCAACTATATTCTAATTGATGTTTTGCATTCACTGTCACCGTACTGTCCACAAGCTCCCCAGGACCATTCACTGTCACCGTACTGTCCACAAGCTCCCAGGACCATTCACTGTCACCGTACTGTCCACAAGCTCCCCAGGACCATTCACTGTCACCGTACTGTCCACAAGCTCCCCAGGACCATTCACTGTCACCGTACTGTCCACAAGCTCTCCAGGACCATTCACTGTCACCGTACTGTCCACAAGCTCCCCAGGACCATTCACTGTCACCGTACTGTCCACAAGCTCCCCAGGACCATTCACTGTCACCGTACTGTCCACAAGCTCTCCAGGACCATTCACTGTCACCGTACTGTCCACAAGCTCGCCAGGACCATTCACTGTCACCGTACTGTCCACAAGCTCCCCAGGACCATTCACTGCCACCGTACTGTCCACAAGCTCCCCAGGACCATTCACTGTCACCTTACTGTCCACAAGCTCCCCAGGACCATTCACTGTCACCGTACTGTCCACAAGCTCCCCAGGACCATTCACTGTCACCGTACTGTCCACAAGCTCCCCAGGACCATTCACTGTCACCGTACTGTCCACAAGCTCCCCAGGACCATTCACCCCTCTTATTTAATTATTATTTATATTAGTGATTCACGTTATCTCTCTCAGATTTTTCTGATGACACATCCACTAATAAACATCTAAATACGTTCACTTCCTTGAACGTCCTTCCCTCCACTCTAACTTACAATTTATCTTACCCTAAACTCCTTAATCTCAATACTTGCACCTTCCAGACTCCTCCACCAACTTCTGCAACTCATCTTCTCTCGAGTATTGTGTCTTAGTAAAAAGCAATTGTGGCAACTCACACTTTATATCAAACTCGTTATCTTCTAAGATCGCAACTCACTCTAAGATTTTAGAGATCACTTCTTCTGAGACGTCATTAATGAAGACATTAACCAAGTTCGGTAATCTCACATAACCTGGTCCAACACTCATATTTATTGGAAAAAATTATCCTTCACACGAATCACAAAATATTTTATTGCTTTGAACAATTTGTTGTCTGAACATAACAACAACAACAATATTATTTTTTATTACTATTAATTTTAATTAAGTAGTTATTTGTTATGTTTAGTTAAACTGCGTGTAATAAATGATTCTTGGTATTAAAGAAACTCATTAACTATGATGCTGAACTGTAATAACAAGTAATGAAATCTGGTCATTAATTCTGGTTTAACTATTTTAAATATTTCCGGGCAAATCATTTATACAAGCTTTCCATAAATTAAATGTGATGGTTTTGCGCATTTATTTGTTAACGAGTCACTGGCAGAGCACAACCTTGATGTTGGTGAAAGACAATTTATTCAAGGAACTGGAGGTACTTGCTTTTTCTTTGCATAAAAGCTAATTTTGTCCCAGTATCCACGTGTTGTATGGCTTCTACGGGTTTGGCAGTTTTCCATATCAGGTAACTGAAAAAAAGCAATACCCGTCACTATTAAGTAACCACATCCATAAATCCTCCCAAAGTGGATATGACACTTAGCTGTGTTATGACCTGAGCTTTGATAAGATGGGGAGGGAAGAAGGATGGAAATATGGGAAAAGTGCTGGTAGGGGGGAGGGGAGGTAGCCTAACCACTTCGGTGCATTTTAATATAAGTGTGTGTATGTGTAGTGTTATTCTTGAATTCATGAAATTCAGAGAATCTGGTATAACACTGTACCCATCAGCTTCACACAGTAACTGTGGTAGGGGTATACTTTCTTGCAATTGCCTTTTTTTTTTATCTTGCGCAGGAGGTTGATTACAGGGCGCCGGCTGGAGCTGCTGGTCAGCTGAGGTGTTTCAGAAGTGGTGTCCTGCCGTAGTAGGTTTAGAGATGTTACATGGTTAGATGTAAGAGTTAATTAGTTAGAAGTAAAGTCTCCATAAATTTGGGTGGTTTTATCTTTATTGAACATAGTAAGGTTCTGGTGGTACCTTCAGTTAACCTTTCTTATCTTCCTGTCTACCCACAACTTTTCTTGCCTCTTTCTCCTCCACCAGCCCTTCCCCGTTCTTGGCCTCAGCTTTATTGCTTAATAAGAACAAAAGGAAAATAATAATATGAATAATGTTGGTACTGGGTATAATGAAACAATTTGAAGATCACACTTTTATTGGAACAAGTTCTCACTCAGGGTAGAGCTTTATCAAGTCTCGATGAAGCTTTACCCTGAGTGAAATGTAGTCCCAATAGAAGCATTGCATGTAGATTTGCAATGTTAATATCAGTGTCGCTGTACACTGAACAATAATAATGTATCTGACTTTAACTCCTGAAGAAGTAATAGTTGTGATATAAAAAAAACTATCACTGTGAAACAAGTAGCGAAATGGCGAACGTTCTACATATAACCTAGGGAGCCAGGGTCGATTCTCCGGCTAGGAGTCACGTTTGGAAAAGTCACTCATGCCTGGTGACCCGGTTTCCCCTAGCAGTATGAGACGGCTGTTGTGGTCGGCTTCCTCCAGACTGGTAAGTTACCTTAAATATGGTTGTGATTCGAAATTGCTTGATTCAATGGTATAAATAATAATAAAAAAAACGCGTCTTCAGGACCTTACCAGCTAAGCAAAATGTCATTCCTCTCACATTGCAGTAAAAATACCACAAACCACTTAAAACATAGCTGTGTTTGCTAAACACCAACCGAAGACCAGGCTATATTTTATACTACTGAGCTTGGGTAAGCGTCACACAGCACCGCTTAACACTTACCAGAGCCGTGATTGGTGGACTCATGAGAGACGCAGTGATCAAGAGTAGTGTATATCACTGTGGACTACCGGAGACCGCACCTCACTCCGTCCTGTGGATTCACCTATTTGTACTCACTTATTTGTGGTTGCAGGGGTCAAGTCATAACTCCTGGCCCCGCCTCTTCACTGGTCGCTACTAGGTCCTCTCTCCCTGCTCCATGAGCTTAAAACTATGTATGGTTCCTGCCTCCACTACGTTGCTTGCCAGACTATTCCACTTCCTGACAACTCTCTGACTAAAGAAATACTTCCTAACATCCCTTTGACTCATCTGAGTCTTCAAATTCCAATTATGACCCCTTGTTTCTCTGTACCATCTCTGAAACATCCTGTCTCTGTCCACCTTGTCTATTCCACGCAGTATTTTGTATGTCGTTATCATATCCTGTCTTTATCATATCCTGTCCTCCAGTGTCGTCAGGCCGATTTCCCTTAACCTTTCTTCGTAGGACATTCTCTTAAGTTCTGGAACTAGTCTTGCTGCAAACCTTTGCACTTTCTCTAATTTCTTGACGTGCTTGACCAGGTGTGGGTTCCAAACTGGTGCGTGACGTACACGGTGTAGAGAGTCTTGAACGATTCCTTACTGAGGTACCGAAACGCTATTCTTTGGTTCGCCAGGCGCCCATATGCTGCACAGTTATCTGGTTGATGTACGCCTCAGGATATGTGCTCGGTATTATACTCACCCCAAGATCTTTTTCCTTGTGTGACTCTGTGTTTATGTGTGAATGTTTGTGTCCTGCTGACAGCTGAGAGTTACGGCACCGGGTGCTGATAACTGCTGTTGGCTCCCTTCCCCTCCCTGGAGAGTGAAGCAATATTCTGAATGTCACCGTTCGTTTTACCTTAATGCTATATTACCTTCACTCTGTTCACTCTAACCATGTATTATTTCCTATCTTATCTAACCTCGTCCTTCATTCCTTTGTGTCCTAAAATTAATTACTTCCCTTCACTCACTTGAATAATTGAACATTCTTAACTCTTCTGTACCACCACACTGCATTCTTCCACTCTTGTGTACCACCACACTGCAATCTTTCACTCTTGTGTACCGCAACACTGCAATCTTTCACTGTTGTGTTACCACCCCACGCATTCTTTCACTCTTGTGTACCACCACACTGCAATCTTTCACTGTTGTTACCACCCACTGCAATCTTTCACTGTTGTGTACCACCACACTGCAATCTTCACTGTGTGTACCACCACACTTGCAATCCTTTCACTGTTGTGTACGCAACACCGACATTCTTTCACTGTTGTGTACCACCACACACCAATCTTTCACTGTTGTGTACCACCACACTTGCATTCTTCACTCTTGTGTACCACCACACAGCAATCTTTCACTCTTGTGTACCGCAACACACTGCAATCTTTTCACTTACATGTAACTCCACCTACCACCAACATTCTTTCACTCTTGTGTACCACCACACAGCATTCTTTCACTCTTGTACCACCACTGCAATCTTTCACTCTTGTGTACCGCAAACACTGCAATCTTTCACTGTTGTACCACCACACAAACATTCTTTCGCTCTGTGTACCACAACACTGCATCTTTCACTCTCCTGTACCATAACACTGTTTCTTTCACTCTTCTGTACCAAAAACCCGCATCTCTTTAACCCCAAGCTGTACACAACACTGCATTCTTTAACTCCAGTGTACCTAACACTGCCTATTCTTTAACTCCATGTACCATAAACACTGCATTGTTTCACTCTCGTCACCATAACATTGCATTATTTCGTCTGGTGTACCATAACACTGCATTCTTTCACTCTCATGTACCATAACACGCATTCTTCACTCTACCTGTACTACAACAATGCATTCTTTCACTCTGCTGGTACCATAACACTGCACTTTTCTCACTCTCCTATACTACAATACTGCATTGTTTCACTCTCCTGTACTAAAAGCACTGCATTCTTTCAGTTCTATAGAAACCACATACACTGCATTCTTTAACCCTGTTAACAATAACACACATTCTTTCACTCTCCTGTACTACAACACTACATTCTTTCACTCTCCTGTACTACAACACTACATTCTTTCACTCTCCTGTACTACAACACTACATTCTTTAACTCCTGTTTACAATAACACTACATTCTTTCACTTCCTGTACTACAACACTACATTCTTTCACTCTCTGTACTACAGCACTGCTTCTTCAATCTCTTGAACCTCAACACTGCATTCTTTAAGTCTTGTGTACCATAACACTTAATTCTTTCACTCTCCTGTATCACGACACTGCATTCTTTAACATCTTAAGTCCAAACACTGCATGATTTTTCACTCTAGTGTACCGTTAACACTGCATTTTTTTTCACTCACTGCAATACTGTCGCTCCTGTACCATAAGACTGCATTCTTCCACTCTCTGTACCATAAGAATAAATGCATCTTTCGCTATCCAATGCACTCTACCAAATACATTCCTTTTGCCCTAAACACGTATATTTCTTCCTCTCCGGCAACATAAACTGTATTTCCTCCCTCTTACAGCACCACAAACACTGAATTTTCCTACCCTCTCCAGCACCATAACAACCTACCAACACACAAAACTGTTGCACCATAACAATATCATCACACAGTATTGAAGGTACGATCAAACCAAGCAAGCACAGAACATCATCATAACAATCAGCTGTCATTATCAATTACAAGAAGTCGTCAAATTATAAAAAACTCTCATTGTCAAGAAAATATCCATCAACACCATAAAGTATAATCTCATTTAGTTTTCCAATATTGTCCAAACGTCTTATTAGAGATGATAATCACTGGTAATAACCATTTTCCACTTAATACTTCCAGCAATTAACAGTTAACATAGTTGTTATTCTGGATCAACAAAATGAAAATGTAAAACCTATGTGATATGGTTTCTTGATGTTTTCAGGTGAGTCACATTTTGAAAGAACTGATCCGGCACAGGCTGCATCCACGAAAAATATATACATTAACAACCTAACACATTATAACTTCTTCACTACAGAAATCTGCTGTTACTAATATTATACAATGACCAAATCTGATAAAAACAATAAATCGAAAGCTCACATTATATTAATAACTCATCAAGCTAGTGTAGCTTACACATCATTTCTACAACAATCCCATAACTAGCAAAAATTAACTAGGCCGAAATCTCCCACACCTTTGTTATAAATAAGTGAAACAGAAATAAACAGCTGATGTGTATGTTAGTCAGAGAATAATTGCATAAAAGAGAGAGATGGACAAACATTTTCTCTGTTCAAACCGATAAATATATGGGTTCAGAAGACCACTACAAAATAATCTACCTCATAAACAGAAGAAAACCTAAGGTTGCAGTTTACACTTTAAACATATCCCTTTTCCACAAGCCTCAGACCAATCATTGCTGAACAAGCTAAGATCTATACAACCTACGCTTATTATTAATTATTAAAAATGATTGGACCTCCCTGCCCTGATCTCTGGATGTTTACTGTAATGTTGTCACAGGTGAGTCTTATAATTTTTTCCCAACAATGCATTTAACCATGTTCAAATATATAGTTTACATAGTAAACATCATGATAAAACTACAGCCCCTTACTGGAATTTGCTATTGATTCTGCATACTTAAATTATCCTTCAGCTCTTATATAAAGATTATGAGGAACTGTAATGTCAATATTTTCCGCTACAAGTCTGGAGTAGACCGACCTCTTATACATAAATATCTGTCCTTTTAACTGCTCTTTATCACTAGTCCAAGTCCGAGTTATGGCCAGAACTTTGATAAGATGGGGAGGAAGAAGGATGGTAAGAATGAAAATATGGAAAAGGGCGGTGGTGAGGGAAGGTTTGTAATAAAGGTAAGTGGCCTAACACTTTGGTCATTTGGATACAAGTGTGCGTATGTAGTGTTATTCATGAATTAATGAAATTACATAGGATGGGGAATCACCACTTACCCATCAGCTTCCACAGTTAATACGAGTTACCATTACTACATAAGGCTAGTTGGTAGGGGGTGTTCGTATTTGCAATTGCCCTTTTTTCTAATTTCAGGGCTCAAGCTGGAATAATGGCTGCAGGATGCTTGATGTTGGTCCGCTGCTTCTGAGTTTACTGGTCGGCTAGCTGTTTCCGAGGTGTGTGTCCTGCCGTAGAGGTTTACAGATATTACATGGTTAGATGTAATGTTTAATTAGTTCATAAGTCCTCATAAACTGGGGTAGTTTTTATCCTTATTGGCAGAGAATGTTCTGGTGTACACTCAATTGTAGTTCGTTATCTTTCGTGGAATTTCACTTCAGATCATTGGTACTGGAAATTCCCTGTGATGAGCGTCGGAACTTTGTTGGAGGGATATCCTTGGTTTCTGTGGAAGGTTTATGTAATGATAAAGTCAGTGGTGTTTGTTGGTTGGCGGAAGGTTTTATTTGTCTGGATATGGAGTTCCTGCATGTCGTATAGTTGTCTCTTCTTTATTGTTATTTAGCCTAACATTCTGTCATCAGCTCCTGTTGAATGTGTAGATCTTCATTCTGATTCCCGTCTACCAACCGTTGCCTGTGATGAAGGCAGTGCTCTATCTTGACTCTTTGGTAACTGTAGCTTGTTGATTTTAGTTGTTAATGATATGGGTACACAAGGATATTCTAATATTGGTCTTATCATCATCTTGTACACGTGTTTCTTGATATGGGAAGGGGCTTGATTAAACTTGTATAGTTCACTGAGGCGGCTTTAGCTAATTTCACCTTTTTGGAGATGCTAGATGCAAAGTGGAGTAATCTGTCGATCTGATATTCCAGGATCTTGTTCGGGTTTCTGATAGCAATATGTGTACCTCTGTTAGGTAAGACACATATGCAACAGTTAGGTATCTTTATTATGAAACGTTTCGCCTACACAGTCGGCTTCTTCAGTCAAGTACAGAAAGGTTGATAGAAGCAGAAGATACTTGAAGACGATGAATACAGATCCATCACCCTTAAAGTTTTGAGGGTAATGGACTGAATTAATCGTCTTCAAGTATCTTCTGCTTCTATCAACCTTTCTGTACTTGACTGAAGAAGCCACTTTAGGCGAAACGTTTCATAATAAAGATACCTAACTGTTAGCATAGTGTTCTTACAACAGACCTGTTTGGTATTTTATCACCATTTTAATGTTCAATGTGTACCTCTGATGGGGATACAACCCTTTGTCTGATAAGGTCTTTGGGTGGAAAGTGATTTTTCCAATTCTTCCCCACTTGCGTTCTTCATAGTTTCGCATTATTTTCTCTATTAACCCTCACAATGCCTATTTTTGCCCGAATATGGGGGTGGGATGACACTAATGGAAACATATCAGCAAATTGGGTGATGATAGTGTCGTTGAATTCGTTTCAGGGAGATCAATTTACACATATGTTGAAAGAGTATAGGATGAGGCACGACCTGTTGTACTCCAGCTGTCAGGTTTGTGAAAGGCGGTTGTGAAGGTAAAGGATGATGCTTCTTCAAGATAAGAAGCTTTTTATGAACCTGAGAAAGTCCAGTTGTGGTCAGGAAGGTCTGCAAGTTTAAATACGAGGCCGTCGTGCCACAGGCTGTCAAAAGTTTTGTGTACATCCATTGCTGTAATTGGGATAAGGTTGCCCGGTTTCCTCAGTCTGTCCACAGCATCGAAGATGATATTGATAGCTTGTTGTGTTCCTCTGTGGGTCCTGATGACAAACTGGGTCATAATAAGCGTGTATGCACCTGGAGAAGAGAGGAATGCAGAGGAGAGAGAGAGATTTTGGGAGATGTTAAGTGAATGTATAGGAGCCTTTGAACCAAGTGAGAGAGTAATTGTGGTAGGGGACTTGAATGCTAAAGTAGGAGAAACTTTTAGAGAGGGTGTGGTAGGTAAGTTTGGGGTGCCAGGTGTAAATGATAATGGGAGCCCTTTGATTGAACTTTGTATAGAAAGGGGTTTAGTTATAGGTAATACATATTTTAAGAAAAAGAGGATAAATAAGTATACACGATATGATGTAGGGCGAAATGACAGTAGTTTGTTGGATTATGTATTGGTAGATAAAAGACTGTTGAGTAGACTTCAGGATGTACATGTTTATAGAGGGGCCACAGATATATCAGATCACTTTCTAGTTGTAGCTACACTGAGAGTAAAAGGTAGATGGGATACAAGGAGAATAGAAGCATCAGGGAAGAGAGAGGTGAAGGTTTATAAACTAAAAGAGGAGGCAGTTAGGGTAAGATATAAACAGCTATTGGAGGATAGATGGGCTAATGAGAGCATAGGCAATGGGGTCGAAGAGGTATGGGGTAGGTTTAAAAATGTAGTGTTAGAGTGTTCAGCAAAGTTTGTGGTTACAGGAAAGTGGGTGCAGGAGGGAAGAGGAGCGATTGGTGGAATGATGATGTAAAGAGAGTAGTAAGGGAGAAAAAGTTAGCATATGAGAAGTTTTTACAAAGTAGAAGTGATGCAAGGAGGGAAGAGTATATGGAGAAAAAGAGAGAAGTTAAGAGAGTGGTGAAGCAATGTAAAAAGAGAGCAAATGAGAGAGTGGGTGAGATGTTATCAACAAATTTTGTTGAAAATAAGAAAAAGTTTTGGAGTGAGATTAACAAGTTAAGAAAGCCTAGAGAACAAATGGATTTGTCAGTTAAAAATAGGAGAGGAGAGTTATTAAATGGAGAGTTAGAGGTATTGGGAAGATGGAAGGAATATTTTGAGGAATTGTTAAATGTTGATGAAGATAGGGAAGCTGTGATTTCGTGTATAGGGCAAGGAGGAATAACATCTTGTAGGAGTGAGGAAGAGCCAGTTGTGAGTGTGGGGGAAGTTCGTGAGGCAGTAGGTAAAATGAAAGGGGGTAAGGCAGCCGGGATTGATGGGATAAAGATAGAAATGTTAAAAGCAGGTGGGGATATAGTTTTGGAGTGGTTGGTGCAATTATTTAATAATGTATGGAAGAGGGTAAGGTACCTAGGGATTGGCAGAGAGCATGCATAGTTCCTTTGTATAAAGGCAAAGGGGACAAAAGAGAGTGCAAAAATTATAGGGGGATAAGTCTGTTGAGTGTACCTGGTAAAGTGTATGGTAGAGTTATAATTGAAAGAATTAAGAGTAAGACGGAGAATAGGATAGCAGATGAACAAGGAGGCTTTAGGAAAGGTAGGGGTGTGTGGACCAGGTGTTTACAGTGAAACATATAAGTGAACAGTATTTAGATAAGGCTAAAGAGGTCTTTGTGGCATTTATGGATTTGGAAAAGGCATATGACAGGGTGGATAGGGGGCAATGTGGCAGATGTTGCAAGTGTATGGTGTAGGAGGTAGGTTACTGAAAGCAGTGAAGAGTTTTTACGAGGATAGTGAGGCTCAAGTTAGAGTATGTAGGAAAGAGGGAAATTTTTTCCCAGTAAAAGTAGGCCTTAGACAAGGATGTGTGATGTCACCGTGGTTGTTTAATATATTTATAGATGGGGTTGTAAGAGAAGTAAATGCGAGGGTCTTGGCAAGAGGCGTGGAGTTAAAAGATAAAGAATCACACACAAAGTGGGAGTTGTCACAGCTGCTCTTTGCTGATGACACTGTGCTCTTGGGAGATTCTGAAGAGAAGTTGCAGAGATTGGTGGATGAATTTGGTAGGGTGTGCAAAAGAAGAAAATTAAAGGTGAATACAGGAAAGAGTAAGGTTATGAGGATAACAAAAAGATTAGGTGATGAAAGATTGAATATCAGATTGGAGGGAGAGAGTATGGAGGAGGTGAACGTATTCAGATATTTGGGAGTGGACGTGTCAGCGGATGGGTCTATGAAAGATGAGGTGAATCATAGAATTGATGAGGGAAAAAGAGTGAGTGGTGCACTTAGGAGTCTGTGGAGACAAAGAACTTTGTCCTTGGAGGCAAAGAGGGGAATGTATGAGAGTATAGTTTTACCAACGCTCTTATATGGGTGTGAAGCGTGGGTGATGAATGTTGCAGCGAGGAGAAGGCTGGAGGCAGTGGAGATGTCATGTCTGAGGGCAATGTGTGGTGTGAATATAATGCAGAGAATTCGTAGTTTGGAAGTTAGGAGGAGGTGCGGGATTACCAAAACTGTTGTCCAGAGGGCTGAGGAAGGGTTGTTGAGGTGGTTCGGACATGTAGAGAGAATGGAGCGAAACAGAATGACTTCAAGAGTGTATCAGTCTGTAGTGGAAGGAAGGCGGGGTAGGGGTCGGCCTAGGAAGGGTTGGAGGGAGGGGGTAAAGGAGGTTTTGTGTGCGAGGGGCTTGGACTTCCAGCAGGCATGCGTGAGCGTGTTTGATAGGAGTGAATGGAGACAAATGGTTTTTAATACTTGACGTGCTGTTGGAGTGTGAGCAAAGTAACATTTATGAAGGGATTCAGGGAAACCGGCAGGCCGGACTTGAGTCCTGGAGATGGGAAGTACAGTGCCTGCACTCTGAAGGAGGGGTGTTAATGTTGCAGTTTAAAAACTGTAGTGTAAAGCACCCTCCTGGCAAGACAGTGATGGAGTGAATGATGGTGAAAGTTTTTCTTTTTCGGGCCACCCTGCCTTGGTGGGAATCGGCCGGTGTGATAATAAAAAATAAAAATGTGATTGTACTCCATGTTGTAGTTTAAACTATTAGAAATTATTTTTTTCAACGACTTTACCAGTAACTTCAAGTAAGGAGATAGGTCTATAGTTCTCCGGTATATGTTTGTCTTTGCTGGGTTTTGCAATGAATATCATCCTTGCTGTCTTAAGTGTCCCAGGAAAGTGTCCCGAGGTCAAAACAGCATTAAAGATATTTACCAGAGACATTTTGCAGTATCGGGGTAAGAACTTAATTTGTTTCTCTGTTATACCTGAAAGGCCAGGGGATTTATTTCTCATTCTGCCTATGACTTGACTCATCTCTCTCAGTGTGATTCGTCTTGTAAGGGTAGATGTATCAATTAATGTTATTGGTTGAAAGTCAACCCGGTTGTCGTCTCTCTGTTCGTTGACCCACTGGTAATGGTTTTTGTTAAATCTACGATCATTGTGTGAGAGAATTTTTTCCCACACATCACCTATCAGAGCTACAGATGAGAAATAGTGGCAATTTCACATATTATTTAAACACTCACATATTGTGAAATTATTTAAAATTACATGTGTGATTAGGTTTACCATCCTCCCTTCCCACATCAAGGGTAACAGCAACCTCCCTTCCCACATCAAGAATAACAGCAACCTCCCTTCCCACATCAAGGATAACAGCAACCTCCCTTCCCACATCAAGAGTAACAGCAACCTCCCTTCCCACATCAAGGGTAACAGCAACCTCCCTTCCCACATCAGGGGTAACAGCAACCTCCCTTCCCACATCAAGGGTAAAAGCAATCTCCCTTCCCACATCAAGGGTAAGAGCAACCCCCCTTCCCACATCAAGGGTAACAGCAATCTCCCTTCCCACATCAAGGGTAACAGCAATCTCCCTTCCCACATAAAGGGTAACAGCAACCTCCCTTCCCACATCAAGGGTAAAAGCAATCTCCCTTCCCACATCAAGGGTAAGAGCAACCCCCCTTCCCACATCAAGGGTAACAGCAATCTCCCTTCCCACATCAAGGGTAACAGCAATCTCCCTTCCCACATAAAGGGTAACAGCAACCTCCCTTCCCACATCAAGGGTAACAACAACCTCCCTTCCCACATCAAGGGTAACAGCAACCTCCCTTCCCACATCAAGAATAACAGCAACCTCCCTTCCCACATCAAGGATAACAGCAACCTCCCTTCCCACATCAAGAGTAACAGCAACCTCCCTTCCCACATCAAGGGTAACAGCAACCTCCCTTCCCACATCAGGGGTAACAGCAACCTCCCTTCCCACATCAAGGGTAAAAGCAATCTCCCTTCCCACATCAAGAGTAACAGCAACCTCCCTTCCCACATCAAGGGTAACAGTAACCTCCCTTCCTACATCAAGGGTAACAGCAACCTCCCTTCCCACATCAAGAGTAACAGCAACCTCACTTCCCACATCAAGGGTAACAGCATCCTCCCTTCCCACATCAAGGGTAACAGAAACTTCCCTTCCCACATCAAGGGTAACAGCAACCTCCCTTCCCACATCAAGGGTAAAAGCAGCCTCCCTTCCCACATCAAGGGTAAGAGCAACCCCCCTTCCCACATCGAAGGTAACAGCAATCTCCCTTCCCACATCAAGGGTAACAGCAACCTCCCTTCCCACATCAAGGGTAACAGCAACCTCCCTTCCCACATAAAGTGTAACAGCAACCTCCCTTCCCACATAAAGGGTAACAGCAACCTCCCTTCCCACATCAAGGGTAAAAGCAGCCTCCCTTCCCACATCAAGGGTAAGAGCAACCCCCCTTCCCACATAAAGGGTAACAGCAACCTCCCTTCCTACATCAAGGATAACAGCAACCTCCCTTCCCACATCAAGGGTAAATACATCCTCCCTTCCCACATCAATGGTATTATCAAGGGTCCTTTTCACATCAAAGGTAACAGCAACATCCCTTCCCACATCAAGGGTAACAGCAACCTCACTTCCTACATCAAGGGTAACAGCAACCTTCCTTCCCACGTCAAGGATAACAACATCCTCCCTTCCCACGTCAATGGTAATATCAAGGGCCCTTTTCACATCAAAGGTAACAGCAACCTCCCTTCTCACATCAAGGGTAACAGCAACCTCCCTTCCCACATCAAGGGTAACAGCAACCTCCCTTCCCACATCAAGGGTAACAGCAATCTCCCTTCCCACATCAAGGGTAACAGCAACCTCCCTTCCCACATCAAGGGTAACAGCAACCACCCTTCCCACATCAAGGGTAACAGCAACCTCCCTTCCACATAAAGGGTAACAGCAACCTCCCTTCCCACATTAAGGGTAACAACAACCTCCCTTCCCACATAAAGGGTAACGGCAACCTTCCTTCCTTCCTGCCTCCACTACATCGCTTCCCAAACTATTCCACTTACTGACTACTCTGTGGCTAAAGAAATACTTCCTAACATCCCTGTGATTCATCTGTGTCTTCAACTTCCAACTGTGTCCCCTTGTTACTGTGTCCAATCTCTTGAACATCCTGTCTTTGTCCACCTTGTCAATTCATCTCAGTATTTTGTACGTCGTTATCATGTCCCCCATATCTCTCCTGTCCTCCAGTGTCGTCAGATTGATTTCCCTTAACCTCCCTGCACCTTTGGGTGAACCATGGGCTCATCCTGGCTTTTTCATTATTCCTGTTACTCTTGGGTGCAAACCTCTCCTCAGCCTCCTTTCATATTGTTGCTACATATTCCGTCATCTCATTAACTGGCTCCCCTGCCAGTTCTCTGTCCCATTGAACCCCATTCAGGAAGTTCCTCATTCCCGTGTACCCCCTTTCTTGAAATTTTTTGGCTTCATTCGTCCCCGGCCTTTCCCCTTTTCCCCCCTCCACTTGTTTGGGAAAGCTTAAACCCCCATGATCGCGGGCCCCCAAGGGGTTTTTCCCCATATGTGATGTCCTCCGATATCTGCACTATTTCAAGGGGGGAATACAAAATTTCCATCTTGCTGGTTCCTCTCCTTTTCTCTCTTGTAGGGGGCCCCTTTAAATGTGTTGGTACATGAAGTTTTCCTACCACCTCCTTTTTAACTTAGCCCTCTATGTACCCTTGGGCCCCCATGTGGCCCAAAGTTCCCCAAATCGATCCCCTTTTGGGGTTTTTAAAGTCCCCCCCATGATAGGAGTTTTTGCCCTGCATGCATGAGCTTTTCCCGGGCCCAAATCCCACCCAGGGGGTTGTAAACCCATCGCTCTATTGCTCTCGTCTTTAAACATTTTCCCCTTGGCCCCCTTTGCTTTTTCGTGGGGGTTTTAATATATCACTGCAATTACCATTTTGGGGAAACCCCCAGAGTAAAGGGCTTTCCCTGCTATTTTAAACCACATTTTCCCCACTGTCTCCTCTCTCCCAAGCTAATAAAAATTTTCCAGGGGGTTTTTTTGACCCGAAATGCCACCCCCTCCACCCTTCCTGTTCCCTCTGTTTTTCCCAGGATCTGGTATCCCGTTGGAAAGAGGGGCATCTTTTTATCAAAACCTGAAAATTTTGGTTTCTGTGAAAAACATGAGCCGGTGATGCCTCTTTAAACTTTTTTTCTTTGCCAACTCCCCCCACTTATTTGTTTTCCCATCAGCTTTTTGTGTACCATCCCTTTCATTTTTTTCCTTTCCAACACGGGGTTTGTGGGGCCTGGGGAGGGGGGAGACCGGGGTACATATTTGGGGGGATTCTATAGCCCCTTTTTGGGGGGGAAAAGTGTGGGTATAGATTGAAAGTTGTTGTTGGGATGGTTGATGGGTTTTGGGGGGGGGTTCCCTGAGGATAGTTTTTGTGTGGCTTGCCCTTGCTGCTCTTTTTTTTGCTCTGACTGATTTCTGCAGGGACCCATCCTTGTCTCCTTTCCTAGCTATTTCGCTTTTTTTTTCCCCCTCATTTTTGCTGCCCGGGCGTTCTGTTTTGTTCTGTCCCCTGTCTAGGAAAAACCCTTTCGTACCTTCCGATTTTTTCCCAACCCTGGTTTTTTTCTTGGAGGATCCCGTTCTGCCCCCTGTTTCCCTCCGGGGAAAACAGCTTTATCCCTCCCGGCCCCCCCCCCCCCCCCTTTTAGTACCCTCCTATTTCTGAAAATTTACAATCTCGTCCACCTTCTTCACCTTTTCGTGATGATTTTCCCCAATCTCCTTTCTTTCTTCCTTTTCGCCTTTTTAGTGTGTGTCCTTTCCTTTTCCTCCTGAAACCCCTGGTAAAACACTGATTTTGCCCTTTCCTCCCCCAATTTCCCGCCCTCTGTGACTCTGGATACTGTTGTATGTGGGCATTTTCTCCCTTTATTTTTCCCGTAGCTCCCTTTGGGAGGAGGGTTGTTTCCCCAAACATTCGACCCATCACCCTCCTCCCCATCTGCACCCAAACTGTTCTTCCTTTTTACTTCCTTTGGCCCCTTTTTGGCAGGCTTTAAATGACCTTAGCAAAAATTCATAAACCTCCCTTCCTGTTTGGCCTCTCAGTTCATTGGGGGTGTCTTTCTGGGCACTGCCCCTTTAATCGCTTCCGCCTATTTTTTCTCAACTTTTAGGACCCTTATCCTGGCCACTGCATTTTTGACCTTTTGCCCCCCAATTCTTTGTCTCCTTCTTTTCCCAACCCCCTTTTTCCCAAATTTTACAGAGAGCTCTTTCTCCTTTTTTCAGAAAGCTTTCCAAAAACCCCTCCCACTCCCCCGTTCCATCCCTTTTCCCCCTGGGCCCCCCATCCTCCCCCCCCCCCACCCCCAAAAAATCCTCATCCTTTAACCCTTTTCCTCCCCCCCCCCCCCCCAAAAAAAAATTTTTTTTTTCATTTAGAGGAAAAAGGGGGAGAGAGGAGAGAGATAAAAGGGAAAAGGGAGAAGGGAGGAGAGGGGTAAAAGGAGAGGGAAAGGGGGAGAGAGAGAGGGGAGAAAAGAAAAGAGGGGGTTAAAGGGGGGGAGGGGGGAAAAGGGGAGAGAAGGGAAGGGTTTGGGAGGGGGAAAGGGGAGTGAGAAAGGAAAAAAAAAAAGGGGGGGGAAAAGGGTAGATTTGGGTAGAGAGAGGGGAGAGGGAGAGAGAGAGAGAGAAGACAGACAGGGCAGAAAACAAAACAGACCCGACAGACAGACAGACAGACCCGACAGACAGAAGGGAAGGTAGGGGAAAGGGGGGGAGGGGAGAGTGAGAAGGAAAAAAGGGAGAGAGAGAGGAGAGAAGTGAGAAAAGGGTGAGAATTTGAAGGAAAAAAAGGGGGAGGGGAGAGGGGGAGAAGTGAGAGAGAGAGGGTGTTATGGTTCGAATCTTAATCTTTAGCCCGGTTTTGTGCACTCCCTAAACAATACACTTTACAGAACTTAGAAATGTAAGGCACAAATAAAGTTACTCAAATCTTTTTTCCCAGTCTTTTTTTTTAAAACTTAAATACTTTTTGATAACCAAACGTCTATTAAATTTTCACTTTGTCAGAAACTTTCCCTTTACACAAGAAAACTCCCTTTAAAAAGAATGTAAAAACAAAGACCCCCCTGGTCACTATGGTCATACACTTTTTAAAGATCAGAGGAATTCTACTGCTTCCCCAGTAGTAACCCTTACTTGTATGCAAAGTACATAATTGAGTAAATTAAAAAACTTTCATGAGTAACCCCTGGGGAAAGGAATATAAAAAAAGTTTAAGCTTGACATTGGGCGTACATAGTAAACTGAAGGAACAGTATAAATGTCCGCAGATTTTACAAAAAACCCAACTGGTTCCCGGAGGGTTTCCAAAAACAGAATTCTCTAAACCAAGTGGAATTTAAGGGGGAAATACTTTGGAGGGGAGCCGTCCCCAAAAAACACTGAGTCGCAGAAAAGAGTGAACTGGGGTTAACACAGTTTTTTCCGTACATGACCCCAACTCGCCCAAAAAAGGGGAGGGGAATAGTAGGCTTAACTGCCCTTAAGGGGATAAACCCTTTTTCAACATTATAGCCCGCTTTCCTACCACCAACACATTACTCAAAATACATAAACATATATATATATATATATTATTATAAAAATAAATATATATATATATAAATATATATAATATAAAAAAATAAATATATATTTTTTATATATAAAAAAATATATATATATAAATATAAATATATATATATATATATATAAACTTTTATATATTTATTTCAAAAAAGATCACAGTAAACAGGTGAATTTTAAATATGCAAAACAACCATCTGAAAGAATGGAAAAATTTCCCAAACACTTTTGTGACTACTCCCAAATCAAGGATAATGTTAGTATCCCCAAAAGGGGTTGGAATTTCTACCCATTCTCTCAAGTGGTTGTTTTTTCATAAAAATATATGTATATATAAAAATATATATATATATATATATATATATATTTATATATAAATATATAAATATATACACATTTATACCCCCGGGGATATTCCTAAAACAATAATATTATAAACTAGTGGAAACTTTTCCATTTAGTTTAAAATTAAAAAACCCCCAGTAAAAAATATTAAGTGGAAAAACATAAATTAATCTTTATTATGACCTTTTGGGCATAACAGAAAGGGGGGGAGAGAGAAAGGGAAAGGTAGGGGGAAGGGGGGGGAGGAGAATGAAAATTTTGGGATGAGAGAGAGTAGAGAGAGAAGGGAAAGGGGAAAAAGGGGAAAAGGGGAGGGGGGAAAAAGGGGGAGAGAAGGGGAGTGAAAAGAGAGAGGGGAGAGAGAGGGTGAGAGAGAGGGGAGACAAGGGAAAGGGAGGAGAGAGGGGGAGAGTGAGGGAAAGGGGAAAAGGGGGGAAAAGAGTGGGGAGAGATAGAGAAAAGAGAGAGAGAAGAGGGGGAGGGGGAGAGAGAGAGAAAGAGGGGAGAAAGGGTAAAGAAAGGGGGAGAAAAGGGGGGAGGAAGGGGGGGGGGAGAGGGGGAAAAGAGGGGAAGGGGGGGGAGGAGGGGGTCGAGGGGGGAGGGAAAGGGGGAAAAAGGGAGGGGGATGGGGAAAAGAGAGAAGGTAGAGAGAGGGGGGGAAGGGGGGGAAAGGGAAAAAGGGGGAGGGGGAGATAAAGAGAGGGGAAAGGGTGGGTTTGAGGGGGGGAGATTTTTAGAGGGGGAGGTTTTTAAAAGGGAAGAGATTTTAAAGGATGCCACCCACACCAGTCCACTAACACCCCCGGAGCCACCCAAAACCAGTCCCAAACACCCCAGGTTTCCACCCCCAAACCCGTCCCAAAACACCCAGGATGCCCCCCCCCCCACCCCCCCCCCAAAATCCCCGGATCCCCCCACAACCCCGTCCAATAACACCCAGGAAGCCCACCCACCCCCCGTCCACTAAAACCCCGGATGCCCCCCACAAACCCGTCCACTAAAAACCCAGGAAAGCCAAACCCCCACCATCCCCTAACACCCCCATGGGCCCCCCACACCGGGGCCACTAACACCCAGGATGCCACCCACACCATCCCACTAACACCCCCCAGCCACCCACACCCGTTTTCCCCTGGGAAAACCCGGGTGCCACCCCACACCATCCCCCTGACAAACCCCGGGTGCCACCCCCCACCCCCACAACAAACCCCGGATGCCACCCCCACCGTCCACTAACACCCCGGAAGCCACCCCAACCCGTCCCCCTAACAAACCCCGGTGCCCCCCCACAACCCGCCACTAACACCCCGGATTCCCCCCCACTCCCCGTCCACTAACTCCCAGGATGCCACCCAAACCAGTCCCCCAACACCCAGGGGTGCCCCCCACACCAGTCCCCCTAAAATCCCCCGGATGGCCCCCCCACACCAGTCCCCAAAAACCCCGGGTACCCCCCACACCCGTCCACAAACACCCGGATGCCACCCACACCTTTCCCCTAACACCCCGGGTGCCCCCCACACCAGTCCCCTAAAAAACCCAGGATGCAACCCCCCCAGTTCACTAAAACCCCGGGTGGAAAACCCCCCCACCCCCCCCCCCCCCCCCGGGATGGGCCCCCCAACCAGTCCCCTTTAAAACCCAGGATGCCACCCACACCGTCCACTAAACACCCAGGGTGCCACCCAAAACCAGTCCACTAAAAAACCCGGGTGCCACCCACACCAGGGCCACTAAAAAACCCAGGGTGCCAACCCCCAAAACCCGTCCCCCTAACACCCCGGGGTGCCAACCCCCACCAGTCCACAAAAACCCCCGGATGCCACCCCACCAGTCCACTAACCAAACCCGGATGCCACCCATCCAGTCCCCCAAAACCCAGGGTGCCCCCCCACTCCAGTCCCCTAATCCCAGGATGGGCCCCCCCACAAACCGTCCACTAACACCCAGGGTGCCCCCACAAACCCGTCCACTAACTCCCGGATGCCACCCAACCAGTCCCCCTAACACCCAGGTACCACCCCCACCCGTCCCCCTAACACCCAGGAAAGCCACCCACCCAGTCCCCCTTTAAAACCCAGGATGCCACCCACTCCAGTCCCTAACTCCCAGGATGCCAAACCCACACCCTCCACTAACACCCAGGATCCCCCCACACCAGTCCACCAAAATCCCAGGGGGCCACCCCAACCCGTCCACTAACACCCCGGATACCACCCCCCCCACCGTCCACTAAAAAACCCAAAGGAACCCCCCAACCCAAATCCCCCTAACACCCAGGATGCCACCCACACCTTTTCCCCTAAAACCCAGGATCCACCCCACACCATCCCAAAAACCCAGGATTCCTCACACCAGTCCACTAAAAACCCAGGATGCCCCCCACAAACCCGTCCACTAAAACCCCGGGTTCCCACCCACACCAGTCCAATAAACCCAGGATGCCACCCCCCACCAGTCCACTAACCCCCCAGGATGGGCCCCCCACACCAGTCCCTTTAACCCCCCAGGGTCCACCCACACCCGTCCACTAAAAACCCAGGAAAGCCCCCCACAAAAGTCCACTAACACCCAGGGGCCTACTTTCTGCAAAAATTAACACAACAAAAGGTGTTAAAAGGAAAAAATGCAAAATGTTTTTACCCCCCCGGGAATCGGGAAACCCCATACCGGGAATCGAAATTTTTAAACCCACTTTTAAAAGGTTTATAAAGTTTTTTTTCAACTTATACCTACATTAACAGGTTATAAAAATTTTTTGTCCCCCCCTTTTACTTTCACTAACACAGGTTAAAAAAGTTTTGTGCCCAAATTTTAAACCCACATTAACACAGGGTTTTTTAAAATTTTTTGTCAACTTATACCTACAATTTAAAACGGGGTTTTAAAAATTTTTTTGTCCCAAATTTTCCCCACATTAACACGGGTTAAAAAAGTTTTTGTCAAAATTATACCTACATTAACACAGGTTAAAAAGTTTGTTTCAACTTAAACCTACATTAACACAGTTATAAAGTTTGTGTCAACTTATACCTACATTAAACACAGGTTAAAAGTTTTTTGTCAACTTATACCTACCCTTAACACGGGGTTTTTTAAAATTTTTGTCAACTTTTACCTACATTAACCCGGGTTAAAAGTTTTTACTCACGAAATCGTAATTTACACGATTTTCAAAAAAAACCCCTAAACCCGGGCCCGGGTTTTAATTTCCCCGGTCAGAAAAGCCCCAAAAATCCAGCCCGTTTGTTAGCCACTAGACCACTGTTAATAAGATTCATCAAACCTAGTTTTAAGTCCTTCACTGCCCTAAAAATGAAGGGGCTTGAAAATAGAGTTCGCACGGCCCCGCTAGCTGGAGGTTCGTCCTTTTAAAAAAATTGCATTTTTGGGCACAGAGGTGCCTGTTGGGTAAAAAATTTCCCATGGGGGTAGGAAAAAATACCCAAATTGGAAAATCTTTTTGTGGAGCTGGTCTAGTGGTAGCTGGTCTAGTGGCTAAATGGGTTAAATGGAACTAGTCTAGTTTGGGTAGCTGGTCTAGTGGCTAGCCGGGCTAGGGCTAACTGGGCCAAATGGCTAGCTAGTTTTTAGTGGCAAACTGGGAAAATGGGTAGCTGGTCTAGTGGCTAGCTTTGGGTTTTTGGGCTAACTGGTCTAGGGCTAGCTGGTCTAGTGGCTAGCTGGTTATGGCTAGCTGGTCTATTGGGTTTGCTGGTCAAAGGGGTAACTGGTCCCAGTATTAAAATGGTCCCATGGCTACTGGTCTGTGGGTAGCTGGGCTAGTGGCAAATTTTGGGCTAGTGGCTACTAGTCTAGTGGTAGTTGGTCAGTTTGGGTAGCTAGTCTATTTGGGGAACTGGTCTAGTGGGTTTGCGGTCTAGTGGGTAAAAATGGCTAGTGGCCCGTTTGTCTAGTGGCTAACTGGTCTAAATGGGTAGGGTTTTAGTGGCTAACGGTCTAGTGGCTAGCTATTTTAGTGGTACGGGGCTATTGGCCCAGCTGGGCTAATTTTGGGAAACTGGGGCTAGTGGTAGCTAGTCTAGTGGGTAATGGCTAGTGGCTAGCTAGTTAGTGGCAACTGGTTTTAGTGGCTAACTGGTCTGTGGCTAAATGGTCTAGGGGGCTTTAAAGGTTGGGCAAATAGTTATGGGGTAAATGGTTTAGTGGCTACTGGTCTAGTGGCTAACGGTTAGTGGGGTAACTGGGTTAAAAAGGGTTTGTGGTCTAGTGGCTACTGGTCCCCGGTGGGGAAACTGGGCTAAATGGTAGCTGGTCTAGTGGTAAAGCACGGGGTTTAAATTTTTTAGAACCCCTGACCGCGGGGTTTAATCCGGCCGGAGTAAGGTTTATAAAGTTTGTTTACAAATAAAATTTTCCATTCCCCAGTTTCAATACAACTTCTTCACCAAAAAATACAAAAAACAGTTTAACTCGCCTCTATAAATCTTTTTCAAATCACAATAAATTTCTACAATAAATACTAACACTAATAAAATAAACACACACATAAAAAATTAACTTTATACCCTATATTGCTGCTAAACATAAATTCTAGTGACAACATATTGGAACCAACAATAATTAAACATCAATAACATAGGTTAAAAATCCTAACGAAATCTTATCTCTTATTGAGTACCTACTGAGTACCTGCTGAGTACCTGCTGAGCACCTACTGAGCAGAGCACCTACTGAGTACCTACTGAGCACCTACTGAGTACCTACTGAGCACCTACTTAGTACCTTCTGAGTGCCTTCTGAGCACCTACTGAGTGATTTCTGAGTACCTTATGAGTACCTACTGAACACCTACTGAGTGCCTACTGAGTACCTAATGAGTACATACAGTGTCTTGTGTGCTCCTGTGAAGAAGTGTCTTGTGTGCTCCTCTGAAGAAGTTTGTGTGCTCCCCGTGGACTGAACCAAGATGCCCTCCATCGAGTAACTTTACCAGCAGCTTAAGGAAGAATTGAGGGTAGCGAAGATGGAGATACGGCGATTGACCGAGGAGAACAAGAGGATTCGTAGTAGTCCTCCTGTTTCGAGTCCTCAGGTCAAGAAGGGATCGTGGCCAGTGGCTGGGCAGCAGGGGACGACGAAGTTGACGATCAAGAAGACGAATGGAAAACCAGAAACGATGAAGAAGAAAGAGACTGCTGTGGAAACTCTTGTTGAAACCTCCAACGCATTCTCGGTGCTACCCGACGAATGTGAGTCGACTACTGGGACCGTCACGACGAAAGACAACAAGGAAGGTAAGAATATTGTTGTTGTTGGGGATAGCCAGGTTAGATACATGGGTAGAGCATTCTGCTTGAAGGACAGGAGTAGGAGACAGAGGGTTTGCTTTCCTGGGGCTGGGATGGAGGACATTGTTAGCCGGCTTGACAACATCATGAACGGTAATGGGATCAATCCTATTATTTGCCTCAGTGCTGGAGGCAATGATGTAGGCAAGCGTAGAAGTGAGGATTTAGTTAGAAAGTTCAGGACAGCTATAGACATCATTAGGAAGAAGGGGGGCGCCCTGTTATATGTGGCATTTTACCAAGAAGAGGTGTTGGTAATGAATGGTTGTCCAGAGCAATTGGTATTAATTGTTGGCTGGATAAACACTGTAAGGACAATGCAGTACCATTCATTGACAACTGGGACAACTTCTATATCCGATATGACATGTATGCCAGGGATGGGGTTCACTTATCCAGGGCAGGTGTGGGTTTTCTTGCTAACTCAGTTGAGGGGGTTGTTAGGACTTTAAACTAGGATTAGTTAGAGGTATGGGTTTAAAAATGATAAATAATGAGTATGGATATATTGACTTACGCTCTGATATTAAGAATCTTAATAGTAACTGTCATGGAGTAACTCTGGGTAATGATAATTTCAGAAATTGTGTAAAAACAAAGATGAATAGCAAATATGTGCAGAAGCAAAAACGTATGATGCTATTTTATGCTAACAGTCGAAGTGCAAGAAATAAAATTAATGAACTACGTTTGGTAGCATGTGCTGGGAACTTTGATATCATTGCATTAACTGAAACGTGGTATGATTTAAAGAGTCGGGATAAGACTGCTGAGTGTAATATTCAGGGATTTAAGTTGTTCAATGTGGATAGATGTAATGGGAAGGGGGGAGGAGTTGCATTATATGTTCGAGAAAATATTAATTGTTGCATAAAAACGGGTATAAAAATAGATGGAGCAGTAACAGAATCTATTTGGGTAGAGTTTGTAGAGGGTCAAGAAAAACTAATTCTAGGTGTAATATACCGACCTCCAGGCTTGGATCACGATAGAGGGAGACTTCTTTGGGACGAAATTGTTAGGGTTTCTAGACACAATAACATAGTCATAGTAGGGGACTTTAACTTTAGTCAAATTGACTGGAATTCTTTGACAGGTAATCTAGAGTCCAGTGACTTTATGGAAACAGTTCAGGACTGTTTTCTGAAGCAGAGCGTGACACAGCCTACCAGAGGTGATAATTTGCTAGACCTAGTCTTATCAAATAAGGAAACACTCGTGAATAATCTGGAGATCACTGAAGAGCTTGGCGCAAGTGATCACAAATCCATCACTTTTAGCATTAACTGGGAATGCAAGAATAATGATAATATAGTAAAAATCCCTGATTTCCGTTCTGCCGAATTATAATGGACTTAGGGAACATCTGTCTAATCTTGATTGGGGTTATCTAGCTAATGATTTTATTGGCGATGATCATACTTATGATTATGAAGGGATCTGCTTTTATGATTTTTTCTTAATAATAAAACATCATGCCCAGAGTATATACATTCCCCAGAGAACATCAGGTCTAATAATAACGATCCCAAATGGGTTAACAGTAGGTTAAAGCATCTATTAGGGGAGAAAATGGGAATTTATAGGCGCATCAGAAGAGGAGAGGTTGACCTTAACTGACCAGTATGCTCAACTTAAAAGAGAAGTAAAAAAGGGATTAGAAAGGCTAAACGTGACTATGAAATTAGAGTTGCTAGTGAATCAAAGACTAATCCAAAGGGGTTCTTTCAATTGTATAGAACGAAGGTGAAGGAAAAAGTGGGACCTCTGAAAATTGGGAATGGACAGCTGACGGATAACGAAATGGAAATGTGTTCCTTATTTAATGACTATTTTTTGTCAGTTTTTACACAGGAAGATGTAAATGAGATTCCAGTAATTAACAATTATTTAGTTCCTGATGAATTTAAATTAACTAGTATTACTGTCACGAGGGACATGGTTATTAAACAGATAGACAAACTGAAGCTAAATAAGTCCCCGGGACCCGATGAGTTGTTTTCCAGGGTACTTAAGGAATGCAAGATGGAGCTTAGTCAGCCATTAACGAGTGTGTTTAATGCGTCCATCCTTACCGGTGTTGTGCCAGAGTTGTGGAAGATGGCTAATGTGGTTCCTATATTCAAATCAGGGGATAAGTCCGTTCCTTCAAATTACCGTCCAATAAGCCTGACATCTATAGTGGGCAAGTTATTAGAATCAATTATAGCTGACATTATTAGAAGTCACCTTGAAGAGCATAACTTGATAAATGAATCTCAGCATGGATTCACGAGAGGTCGTTCCTGCCTGACAAACTTGCTGACGTTCTTCAATAGAACATTTGAGGCAGTTGACAGTGACAAGGAATATGATATTGTTTATTTGGATTTTAGTAAAGCCTTCGATAGAGTACCTCACAGGAGACTCTTGAAAAAAGTGGCAGCTCATGGTATAGGAGGTAAAGTTCTAGCATGGATTGAGGCATGGCTTACCAATAGAAAGCAGAGAGTTACCATTAATGGAGTGAAATCTGAATGGGGATTAGTCACTAGTGGCGTTCCACAAGGATCAGTTTTAGGCCCTCTCTTGTTCATAATTTACATTAATGACCTTGATGAAGGGATTACGAGTGACATGAGTAAGTTTGCTGATGATACAAAGATAGGCCGTATAATTCACTCTGAGGAAGATAGCATTGAACTCCAAGAGGATTTGGACAAATTAATGTCCTGGTCCGAAAAATGCCAGATGAAGTTCAATGTCGATAAGTGTAAGGTACTAGCCCTTGGTAATAAAAATAACCCTCGAAGCTATAATCTAGGTGAAGTAGAGCTTGGTCATACAGAATGTGAAAAGGACTTGGGACTCATGGTGAGCAGAAATCTAAAGCCAAGACAGCAGTGCCTCTCTCCTTCTACCTTCCCTTCTGTCTGTCTGTCTGTCTGTCTCTCTCTCTCTCTCTCTCTTCTCTCTCTCTCTCTCTCTCTCTCTCTCTCTCTCTCTCTCTCTCTCTCTCTCTCTCTCTCTCTCTCTCTCTCTCTCTCTCTATCTATCTATCTATCTCTTCCCTATTTTTTCCTTCTCACTCTCCTCCTCTCCTACCCTTCCCTTCTCTCTCTTTCCCCCTCTCTCTCTTTCCCTCCCTCTCTCTCTTTCCCCCTCTCTCTCTCCCCCTTTCCCTTCTCACTCTACCCCTCTCTCTTTCCTTCTACCTTTCCCTTCTTCTCTCTCTCTCTCTATCTCTCTCTCTCTCTCTTTCTCTCACTGAAAAAAAATGGTGGGGACTCGCAGGAACCAGGGATCAGATGAGAATTGTTCTGGTAGGGAGGAGAGGATGGAGGAGCAGTGGAAAAGGATGGAACAAGAGTGGGAGAGAAAATTAGGAAAGTTTTCTGAAAAAATGGAGAAAGAGCTCTCTGTGAAATTGGAAAAGAGGTTGGAGAAGGAGACAAAGAATTGGGAGGCACAAGTCGAAACTGCAGTGGCCAGGATAAGGGTCCTAGAAGTTGAGATAAATAGGCTGAAGCGAGTTAAAGGGGCAGTGACCAGAGAAGACACAGCATATGAAGCTGAGAGGCCGAACAGGAAGGGAGGAGATATGAATTATGCTAAGGTCATATCAGCCTGCCAAGAAGGGCCAAGGAGTGAAAGGGAAGAACAGCTGGGTGCAGATGGAGAGGGTGATAGGTCGAATGCTGAGGCACAACCCTGCTACCAAGAGCTACTGGAAAAATAAAGGGAGAAAATGACCACATACAGACAGTATCCAGAGTCACAGAGGGCGAGGCAATGGGAGGAGGAAAGGGCAAAATCAGTGTTTATCCATGGGCTTCAGGAGAGAGAGGAAAGGACACACACTGAAAGGCGACAGGAAGAAAGAAAGGAGATTGAGAAAATCATCACAGAAATAGGTGAAGAAGAGATGGACGAGATTGTAAATTTTCAGAGAATAGGAAGGTACTCAAAGGGGAGAAACCGACCGATCAAGCTGATTCTCAGGACGGAAACAGTACAGAACAGGATCCTCCAAGAGAAAGCACATTTGAAATACTCGGAAGAGTACAAGAGGGTGTTCCTAGACAGAGACAGAACACAAACAGAACGACAGCAGCTGAATGAGAGGACAAAAAAGCGAAACTAGCTAGGAAAGGAGACAAGGATGGTACCAGCAGAAGTCAGTCAGAGCAAAACAGAGCAGCAAGGGCAAGCACACACACAACTATCCTCAGAACCCCACAACCTATCACACCATCCCAACACACATTACAATCTATACCCACAGCTTCCACCAAACACCGAGCTATAGAATCCCACAGTATGCTACCAGGTCTCCCACCCTCACAGGCCCCACAAACCACAGTGTTGGAAAGGAAACTGAAGGTATGGTACACAAACGCTGAAGGAATAACAAATAAGTGGGAGGAGTGGCACGAAAGAGTCAAAGAGGCATCACCGGACATCATATCTCTCACAGAAACCAAGTTTACAGGTATGATAACAGATGCCATCTTTCCAACGGGATACCAGATCCTGAGGAAAGACAGAGGGAACAGGAAGGGTGGAGGAGTGGCATTGCTGATCAAAAACCGCTGGAATTTTGATGAGCTGGAGAGAGGAACAGGGAAAAGAAAGTGTTTACATAGCGGGAACGCTTCACCGGGAGGTCCCAAGGGGGTAATAGCAGTATGATAACCCCCCACAAAACGCGGGAGCCCGGGCAAGGTACGACAAAAACAATAGAGCATGGTTGCACACGGCTGCAGTGGCCAGAAGAATTATGCATGCAGGGCAAAGCTCCTGACATGGTGCTTTAACCACAAGGGAGTCGTTGGGGAAACTTTGAGCCACAGGGGTCCAAGATACATAGAGGGCTAAGATAAGGAGTTGGTACATGGAAAACTTCATGTACCAACACATAGGGACACTAACAAGAGAGAGAGGAGTGATTGACCATCAAGATTGGACTTAGTATTCACCTTGAGAGAGTGCAGATAGCGAGGAACACATATGAAGAGACCACCTTTTGGGGCCAGCGATCATGTGTGTTTTAAGCTTCGAAACAAGAGGAGAGGGGATAGCAGGAAAGGCCAGGACGAATGAAAGCCCAAACTACACAGAAGGGGACTACACGGAATGAGGAACTTCCGAATGGGTGCAATGGGACAGAGAACTGCAGGGGAGCCAGTTAATGGAGATGATGGAATATGTAGCAACAATATGAGAAAGGAGGCTGAGGACTAGTTTGCACCAAGAGTAAGACAATAATGAAAAAGCCAGATGAGCCCATTGGTTCACCAAAGGGTGGCAGGGAGGTTAAGGGAAATCATCTGACGACACTGGAGGACAGGAGAGATATGGGGGACATGATAACGACGTACAAAATACTGAGATGAATTGACAAGGTGGACAAAGACAGGATGTTCCAGAGATTGGACACAGTAACAAGGGGACACAGTTGGAAGTTGAAGACACAGATGAATCACAGGGATGTTAGGAAGTATTTCTTTAGCCACAGAGTAGTCAGTAAGTGGAATAGTTTGGGAAGCGATGTAGTGGAGGCAGGAAGGAAGGAAGGTTGCCGTTACCCTTTATGTGGGAAGGGAGGTTGTTGTTACCCTTAATGTGGGAAGGGAGGTTGCTGTTACCCTTGATGTGGAAAGGGAGGTTGCTGTTACCCTTGATGTGGGAAGGGAGGTTGCTGTTACCCTTGATGTGGGAAGGAGGTTGCTGTTACCCTTGATGTGGGAAGGGAGATTGCTGTTACCCTTGATGTGGGAAGGGAGGTTGCTGTTACCCTTGATATGGGAAGGGAGGTTGCTGTTACCCTTGATGTGAGAAGGGAGGTTGCTGTTACCTTTGATGTGAAAAGGGCCCTTGATATTACCATTGACGTGGGAAGGGAGGATGTTGTTATCCTTGACGTGGGAGGGAAGGTTGCTGTTACCCTTGATGTAGGAAGGGAGGTTGCTGTTACCCTTGATGTGGGAAGGGATGTTGCTGTTACCTTTGATGTGAAAAGGACACTTGATAATACCATTGATGTGGGAAGGGAGGATGTATTTACCCTTGATGTGGGAAGGGAGGTTGCTGTTACCTTTGATGTGAAAAGGACACTTGATAATACCATTGATGTGGGAAGGGAGGATGTATTTACCTTGATGTGGGAAGGGAGGTTGCTGTTTTAAAACTCATTGATGTAGGAAGGGAGGTTGCTATTACCCTTATGTGGGAAGGGGGTTGCTTTACCCTTGATGTGGGAAGGGAGGCTGCTTTTACCTTTATGTGGGAAGGGTTGTTTTTGCTGAAACCTTTATGTGGGAAGGGAGTTGCTGTTACCCTTTATGTGGAAGGGAGGTTGCTGTTACACTTGATGTGGGAAGGGAGGTTGCTGTTACCTTGATGTGGGAAGGGAGATTGCTGTTACCTTCGATTGTGGAAGGGGGGTTTGCATCTTACCCTTGATGTGGGAAGTGGAGGGCTGCTTTACCCTTGATGTGGAAGGGAGGTTGCTGTTACCCTTGATGTGGGAAGGGAGGTTGCTGTTACCCTTGATGTGGGAAGGGAGGATGCTGTTTACCCTTGATGTGGGAAGTGAGGTTGCTGTTACTCTTGATGTGGGAAGGAGGATGCTGGTTCCCCTTGATGTGGAAGGGGTTGCTTTTACCCTTGATGTGGGAAGGGAAGTTGCTGTTACCCTTGATGGGGGAAAGGGAGATTGCTGTTACCTTTATGTGGGGAAAGGGGAGATTGCTGTTACCCTTGATGTGGGAAGGGAGTTGCTGTTACCCTTGATGGGGGAAGGGGGGTTGCTCTTACCCTTTGATGTGGGAAAGGGAGATTGCTTTTACCCTTGATGTGGGAAGGGAGGTTGCTGTTACCCCTGATGTGGGAAGGGAGGTTGCTTTTCCCCTTGATGGGGGAGGGAGGTTGCTTTTACTCTTGATGTGGGAAGGGAGGTTGCTGTTATCCTTGATGTGGGAAGGGAGGTTGCTGTTATTCTTGATGTGGGAAAGGAGGTTGTGTTACCTTATGTGGAAGGGAGGTTGCTGTTACCCTTGATGTGGGAAGGGAGGATGGTAAACCTAATCACACATGTAATTTTAAATAATTTCACAATATGTGAGTGTTTAAATAATATGTGAATTGCCACTATTTCTCATCTGTAGTTTCTGATAGGTGATGTGTGGGAAAAAATTCTCTCACACAATGATCGTAGATTTAACAAAAACCTTTTACCAGGGGGGTCAACGAACAAGAGACGACAACCGGGTACTTTCAACCAATAACATTAATTGATACATCTCCCCTTTACAAGACGAATCACACTGAGAGAGATGAGCAAGTCATAGGCAGAATGAGAAATAAATCCCCTGGCCTTTCAGGTATAACAAGAGAACAAATTAAGTTCTTACCCCGATACTGCAAAATGTCTCTGGTAAATATCTTTAATGCGTTTTGACCTCGGACACTTTCCGGGGACACTTAAGACAGCAAGGATGAATTCATTGCAAAACCCAGCAAAGACAAACATATCCCGGAGAACTATAGACCTATCCCCTTACTTGAAGTTACTGGTAAAGTCGTTGAAAAAAATAATTTCTAATAGTTTTAAACTACAACAGGGAGTACAATCCAATTCACTGAAAAACAGTTTGTCATCAGGACCCACAGGGGAAACACAACAAGCTATCAAATCATCTTCGATGCTGTGGACAGACTGAGGAAACCGGAGTAACCTTATCCCAATTACAGCAATGGATGTACACAAAAACTTTGACAGCCTGTGGCCAGACGGCCTCGTATTTAAACTTGCGGGACCTTCCTGACCACAACTGGACTTTCTCAGGTTCATAAAAAAACTTCTTATCTTGAAGAAGCATCATCCCTACCTTCACACCGCCTTTCACACCGACAGCTGGAGTACCACAGGGTCGTGCCTCAGTCCCCTATACTCTTCAACATATGTGTAAATGATCTCCCTGAAACCGAATTCAAAAGACACTATCATCACCCAATTTGCTAATGATGTTATCCATGTTGTCTCATCCACCCCCATATCGGGTAAAAAAAAGGCATGTGGGGTAATAGAGAAAATTTAAAAGCGAAACTATGAAGAACAGCAAAGTGGGGGAAGAAATGGAGAATCACGTCCAACCCAAAGACCCTTATCAGACAAAGGGTGTATCTCCATCAGGGTACACATATTGCTATCAGAAACCCGAACAAGATCCTGGAATATCAGATCGACAGATTACTCCACTTTGCATCTAGCATCTCCAAAAAGGTTAAATTTGCTAAAGCCGCCTCAGTGAACTATACAAGTTTAATCAAGCCCCTCCCATATCAAGAAACACGTGACAAGATGATGATAAGACCCAAAATTAGAATATCCTTGTGTACCCATATCATTAACAACTAAAATCAAAAAGCTTTCAGTTACAAAGAGTCAAGAATAGAGCACTGCGCTTCATCACAGGCAACAGGTTGGGGAGACAGAATCAGATGGAAGATCTACACATTCAACAGGAGATAGATGCAAGAAATGTTAGGGCTAAATAAACTAAAGAAAGAAACTATACGACATGCAGGAACTCCATATACCAGACAAAATAAAAAACCCCCCCAACCAACAAACACCACTGACTAAATTATCAATACACCTTCCCACAGAAACCAAAGGATGATCCCTCCAACAAAGAGTCCGACGCTTCATCCACAAGGAGAATTTCCCGATACCAATGATCCTGATGAATTCCCAAAGATACTGAAAAATGGGTACCACCAGAACCATTCTATGTCCAATAAGGATAAAACTACCCCAGTTTATGAAGACTTCTAACTAATTAACACTTACATCTAACCATGTAATATCTGTAAACCTACTACGGCAGGACACCACCTCGGAAACAGCTCAGCCGACCAGTAACTCCAGGAAGCAGCCGACCAACATTAAGCATCCTGCAGCCATTATCTCCAGCCTGAGCTCTGAAATTAGAAAAAAGGGCAATTGCAAAAACGTACACCCCCTACCAACTCAGCGTTATGTAGTAATGTAACTCGTATAACTGTGTGAAGCTGATGGGTAAAGTGGTATTCCCCATCCTATGAATTTCATTAATTCATGAATAACACTACACATACGCACACTTGTATCCAAATGCACCAAAGTGGTTAGGCCACTTACCTTTATTACCAAACCTCCCCTCCCCCCACCCGCCCCTTTTTCCATATTTTCATTCTTACCCATCCTTCTTCCTTCCCCATCTTACCCATCCTTCTTCCTTCCCCATCTTACCCATCCTTCTTCCTTCCCCATCTTATCAAAGTTCTGGCTATAACTCGGACTTGGACTATGATAAAAGAGCAGTTAAAAGAACAGATATTTATGTATAAGAGGTCGGTCTCTCCAGACTTGTAGCGGAAAATATTGACATTACAGTTCCTCATAATCTTGATATAGAAGAGCTGAAGGATAATTTAAGTATGCAGAATCAATAGCAAATTCCAGGTAAGGGGCTGTAGTTTTATCATGATGTTTACTATGTACACTATATATTTGAATGGTTAAATGCATTGTTGAAAAATTATAAGACTCGCACCTGTGACAACATTACATAAACATCCCAGAGATCATGGCAGGGAGGGGATCATTTTTATAATTAATAATAAGCGTAGGTTGTATAGATCTTACTTGGTTGCAATGAGTTGGTTGAGGCTTGTGGCAAGGGATATGGTTTAAGTGTAAACTGCAACCTTAGGTTTTCTTCTTGCTTTTATGAGGTAGATTATTTTGAGTGGTCTTCTGATAGCATATACTTTATCGGTTGAACCAGAAGAAAATGTTTGTCTCTCTCCTCTTTTTGCAATTATTCTGCTGACTACATACACATCAGCTGTTATATTTCTGTTTCACTTATTTTATTAACAAAGGTGTGGGGAGATTTCGGCTAGTTAATTTTTGCTAGTTACTGGATTGTTGTAGAATGATGTGTAAGTATATGGTACTTGATGTTTCTTATATAATGTGAGCTTTTCGATTTATTTTTTTATCAGATTGGGTCTATTGTATATATTAGTAACAGCAGATTTCCTGTAGTGAAGAAGTTATAATTGTGTTAGGTTGTATAATGTTTATATTTTTAGTGGATACAGTAGAGTGCCGGATCAGTTCTTTAAAAAGGTGACTCACCTGAAAACATCAAGAAACATTCCACATAGTTTTCACATTTTTCATTTTGTTGATCCAGAATAACGACTATGTTCAACTGTTAAAGTTGTTGGAAGTATTAAGTGGAGATGGTTATTACTCAGTGATTATCATCTCTAATAAAGACGTTTGGACAAACTTGGAAACTAAATGATGATTACTTTATTGGTGTTGATGGATATTTTCTTGATAATGAGAGTTTTTTATAATTTGACGACTTCTTTGTTAGTCTTGATAATGAAGCTGATTGTTATGATGATGTTCTTGCTTGCTTGGTTGATACGTACCCATCAATACTGTGTGATGATATATTGTTATGGTGCAACAGTGTGTGTAGTGATAGTGTTATGGTGCTGGAGAGGGAGGAAATTCAGTGTTGTGGTGCTGAAGAGGGAGGAAATACAGTGTTATGGTGCCGGAGAGGAAGAAAATACAGTGTTTAGGTGCAAAAGGAATGTATTTGTAAAGTGCAGTAGTAGTAGTAGTAGTAGTAGTAGTAGTAGTAGTAGTAGTAGTAGTATATAGAATCTAGTTATGACTTCCATATCTGGTAACCACTAAGGCAAGCCCAGTGGATATTATTTTATTCTTGGGTAAGCGCTAAGATTGTAGTCATATATGGAGAAGGCAGTAGGTGATGTATGATCAAGGGGGAGAAAGGGCATCTCCATTTTCTTGAATCAAGAACCCTTCATCTATTTCATGATGACTGGTCGTAAGCTGATGTCACAACTAGACCAGTGGAAGCTGCTGTTACCACTAGACCAGTTGTATGTGCTGTTACCACTAGACCAGTGGTAGGTGCTGTCACCACTAGACCAGTGGTAGGTGCTGTTACCACTAGACCAGTGGTAGGTGCTGTCACCACTAGACCAGTTGTACGTGCTGTTACCACAAGACCAGTGGTAGGTGCTGTTACCACTAGACCAGTGGTAGGTGCTGTCACCACTAGACCAGTGGTAGGTGCTGTCACCACTAGACCAGTGGTAGGTGCTGTTACCACTAGACCAGTGGTAGGTGCTGTTACCACTAGACCAGTGGTAGGTGCTATTACCACTAGACCAGTGGTAGGTGCTGTTACCACTAGACCAGTGGTAGGTGCTGTCACCACTAGACAGTGGTAGGTGCTGTTACCACTTTGACCAGTGGTAGGTGCT
>NC_069476.1:29132248-29150133 GCF_026875155.1 Cherax quadricarinatus | reverse complement strand
CATAGAGGACACAGTGATCCTCCACGCTGATATAAGCTAAGTCTTCCACTAGAATACTGACAATATAATGTTAACTGAGGACAGATTTCTGTTACTGCGTTAAGGAACGATTGAGGAAATAAGAACAGGATCGGGGTACAAGACACGTGCAAATCACTCAATCGAGCATAAGTCTAATGTGAGAGACCTGGGAGTGATAATGTCAAGATATTTCACTTTCAGGGAGCACAATGAAGCTATATCGCATCTGCAAGGAAAACTATGAGTTGGATTACTAGAACTTTCAAAACAAGAGATGTTGATCTAATGATATTCCTTAAGTCACTTGTTCTCTCTAGGTTGGCATATTTGACCTTCAATAAAGGTGAAACTGCACAACTGGAAAATGTACAGAGAACCTTCACTCCTCGTATAAACTTAGTCAAGCACCTAAATTGCTAGGAGTGTGATATCCCTGCAAATGTGCGCCACAGAAAGTAGGGGAGAATGATACACTATAATCTGCATTTGGAAGATTCTGGAGAGATTGGTCTGAATCTGCACACCGATATCACTATATATTAACACAAGAGGCGTGGTAGAAGGTGGAAGATATTTTCAGTGAAAAGCAGGAGGTCGATGAGTGTACCTGGGAGAGAACTTTTGACTCAACACCTCCCTTCATGCATAAAGGAAATTATGAACCGACCCTGATCAGCCGGACTGTGGTATTTACAATAATGCCAGCAATTACGAGGCCAGGTCTGAGACCGTGTCATGGGGTGCAGTTACTGAGACCCGGTCTGGGACCAGGTCGTTGGGTGCGGTTACCCCCGGAAGCAGCTACAGGTAACCTACAAGTTCCGTTCTCCTACGCAATTTATTTTCCTTCCTTCCTCCTCCTCCTCCGTCTTATCTTGTTAATTATTTTATCTTCATTGAATTCCATATTAATAACTTTGAGTTATACAAATTGCTGACAAGTATAAATAAAGGTGATATATACGGTAGGTGTTGAGGATATTTAACAATGACAAATTTCGAAATAAAAGAGTTAAATTTTATACACCAAGATTTAAAAAGAATATAGAAAGAACTCCTCAAGGGACCTGACGCAGTATATAGAAGTGGAAAATGATCTAAGGAATTCCACCTGATTGCCTCTTATTATCCATGCGCTAAATAACCCCAATGGGTTTGCCGCTTTGAATGACTATGAAAATAATAATAATAATCATAATAAGTGCAATGTTCAATGACTCCCCCAAAAAGACAAGCACACTGGTCAATGACTCCCACAATAAGACACAAGCACACTGGTCAGTGACTCCCACAATAAGACACAAACACACTGGTCAGTGACTCTCACAATAAGACACAAACACACTGGTCAGTGACTCCCACAATAAGACACAAGCACACTGGTCAGTGACTCCCACAATAAGACACAAGCACACTGGTCAGTGACTCTCACAATAAGACACAAACACACTGGTCAGTGACTCCCACAATAAGACACAAGCACACTGGTCAGTGACTCCCACAATATGACACAAGCACACTGAGTCAGTGACTCTCACAATTAAGACACAAAACACATGGTCAGTGACTCCACAAGAAGACACAAGCACACTGGTCAGTGACTCCCACAATAAGACACAAGCACACTGGTCAATGACTCCCACAATAAGACACAAGCACACTGGTCAATGACTCCCACAATAAGACACAAGCACACTGGTCAGTGCTACCCACAATAAGGACACAATGCACACTGGTCAGCGACTCTCACTCAATAAGACACAAACACACTGGTCATGTGGTACTCCTACAATAAGACACAGCACACTGGTCAGTGACTCACCACAATTGAACAAGCACACTGGTCAATGACTCCCGAATTAAGACACAAGCACACTGGTCAGTGACTCCCACATATATAGACACAAGCTCACTGGTCAATGTACTCCACAATAAGACACAAGCACCTGGTCAGTGACTTCCACACTAATAAGACACAGCACACTGGTTCAGTGTACTCACAAACAAGACACAAGCACATGGTCAATGACTCCCAATCAAGGAACAAGGGCACACTGGTCAATGACTCCCACAATACGACACAAACACTCACTGGCCAATGACTCCACAAGAAGACACAAACTCACTGGTCAATGTACTCCCAAATAAGACGCAAGCACACTGATCAATGACTCCCACAGGAAGACACAGGCACTACTGGTCAATGACTCCCCACAATAGATACAAAACAAACTGGTCAATGACTCCATACGTAAGACACAAGCACACTGGTCACTGATACTCCTACAGTAAGTACACAAGCACACTGGTCAGTGACTCTCACAATGAGACAAAAGCCCTCCTGGTAGTGTTCCCACAATAAGGACACTAGCAGACTGGTCAGCTGACTCCCACAATAAGACTCCAAAACACTTACTGGTCAGTGACTACCACATAAGACACAAGCCCACTGGGACAGTGACGTCTCACATACGACTACAACTCACTGGTCCTTTGACTCCCACAGTAAGACACAAGCACACTGGTCAGTGACTCTCACAATACGACAAAAGCATTCCCTGGTACAATGGACTCCACCAGTAAGACACAAGCACACTGGTCAGTGACTCTCACAATACGACAAAAGCACACTGGTCAATGACTCCCACAGTAAGACACAAGCACACTGGTCAGTGACTCTCACAATACGACACAAGCACACTGGTCAATGACTCCCACCAATTTCAAAATTATTAGTGATGTGGATGTCGGTGTAACAGATCTGTAGTGTTAAATTCAAGTAATGTGATGTTTATGCTGATGTTAGTGTGGAATAAAATATTTATTAAATTTATTATTAAGAATAAATAATTATTTTTAATATAAAAAGAAAATTTATGCATTTTTAATTTCATCACTCAGAGGTTTTTGTGGCTGAGGGATGGATGAGGAACATATTTATTTTTAATCTGGATTCTGTGGATGATATAATGAAAGATTATCAGGTAGAAATGAATGTTAATGATGAAATCCGCGTAGAATTTTAATAAAATCAAAACGTCCCGCTCGTAATACAAAAAGATTTAGTTTCTCGCGCAATTTTGTGTGCCACCTATTTGTCGTGTGATTTATTTTTCCATACTTCTGCACATAAAAAACAAAGTTTCGTATACTGTTTGATGTCGCGATTGAGTTGTGTGAAGATATTCCTCAGTTAAAGTCCTCGTGTCAGCTTAACTAATAACCGTCAACAAGATGTCAATCGTAAAGCGGACAAATGCATTGTTACTGATTATAATGTGAGAGGATATTTAAGATTTTCTCTCTCCCCCCCCTCATTACGTTTGTGATATATTTACTTCACTTTTCTTCTTGTTTATGATGTAATCAAAATATGATAAAATACAACAACTGAGAGGGATTCAGTAGTAGCCTTATGAAGGCTAGGAACCACTGGTGTATGTGGTGACTGCACCTGCCACTTGGTCTAGTGGTGCCAGCACCTCCACTGAGTCTAGTGGTGACAGGCACTACCATGGTCGAGTGGTGAAGCCACCTACCACTGGTCTAGTGTGACCAGCACCTACCACTGGTCGAGAGTGGTTGACAGCACCTACCAGGGTCTAGTGGTGACAGCCCTACACTGGTGTAGTGGATGTCCGCACCTACCCCTGGTCGAGTGGTGACAGCACCTACCTGGTGTTAGTGGTGACAGCACCTACCACTGGTCTAGGTAGGTGACTGCATCCTACCACTGGTCTGTGGTGACAGGCACCTTCACTGGTGTAGTGGTGCCAGCCCCTACCCACTGGTCTAGTGGTGACAGCACCTACCACGGTGTAGTGGTGACGCACCTACCACTGGTCAGAGAGTCGGTGACAGCACTAACACTGGTGTAGTGGTGACAGCACCTTACACTGGTCTAGTGGTGACAGCACCTCCAGTGTGTAGTGGCCAGCCACCTACCATGTCTAGTGGTGACAGCACCTCTCACTGGTTGTTGTGGATGCCAGCTTCCTACCATGGTCTAGTGGTGACAGCCCTACCACTGGTGTAGTGGTGACAGCACTACCACTGGTCGAGTGTGACAGCACCTACCATGGTGTGTGGTTGACAGCACCTACCACTGGTCTAGTGGTGACAGCACCTACCACTGGTCTAGTGGTGACAGCACCTACCACTGGTCTAGTGGTGACAGCACCTACCACTGGTCTAGTGGTGACAGACTACCACTGGTCTAGTGGTGACCAGCAATCCTACCATGGTCTTGTGGTGACCAGCAACCTACACTGGCTGATAGTGGTGACCCAGACTAAAACCACTGGTCTAGTCGGTGACACCCACCTACCCTGGTGTAACGTGGATGACTGCGCTACCCACTGGTTTAGTGGTAACAACACCTACCACTGGTCTAGTGGTGACAGCACTACCACGGGTCTAGTGGTGACAGCCGCCTACCACTGTCTTGTGGTGACAGCATTCTACCCATGGTCCTAGTGGTAACAGCACCGACCAATGTCTAGGGTGAACAGCAACCTACCACTGGTTAGTGGCGACAGCACCTACCACCTGGTGTTGTGGTGACAGCACCTACATGGTCTATGTGGTGTAAACAGCAACTACGCTGCTCTAGTGGTGACGCACTTTCCATGGTCTAGCTGGTGACAGCACTACCACTGGTCTAGTGGTGACAGCACCTACCACTGGTTCTAGTGGTGACAGCAGCTACCATGGTGTAGTGGGTGGACAGCACCTACCACAGGTGTAGTGGTGACGAGCACTACCACTGTCTAGTGGTGACAGCACTACCAGCGGGCTAGTGGGGTCGCACCCTACCACTGGTCTATGGTGGACAGCACTACCCTGGTTGTAGTGGTGACAAGCACTACCACTGGTCTAGTGGTACACAGCACCCCTACACTGGTCTAGTGGTGGACAGCAACCTACACTGGTCTAGTGGTAACCGCACTACCACTGGTCTAAGTGGTTACAGCAACTACCACTGGTCTAGTGGTGACGCACCTACCTCTGGTCAGTGGTGACAGCCCCTCCAGGTCTAGGGGTGACAGCCTACCTACCACGTGTTGTGTGTGGTGACAGCAACTACCACTGGTTAGTGGTAACAGCACCTACCACTGGTCTAGTGGTGCACCACCGACCACTGTCTCGGTGGTAACAGGCTCTACACTGGTCTTGTGGTATCAGCACTTTCCACTGGTCTCTAGTGGTGACAGCACTTACCAACTGGTCTAGTGGTAACAGCACTTCACTGGTCTAGTGGTGACAAAACCAGCACCTCACTGGTTCTTAGTGGTGGACAGCACCTACCCTGGTCTAGTGGTTTGACAGCACCTACCATGGTGTAGTTGGTGCAGCACCTACCACTGGTCTGTGGTAACAGCACCTACGACAGGGCTAGTGGGGGACAGCACCTACACTGGTCTAGTGGTGACAGCACCTACCACTGTTGTAGTGGTGACAGCACCTACACGGGTTTTTCGTGTAACAGCACCTACCACTGGTTCTAGTGGTGACAGCACCTACCACTGGTCTTGTGTGGACATGCACTACCACTGGTCTAGTGGTTAAAAACAGCACCTACCATGGTCTAGTGGTGACAACACCTACCCACTGGTCTAGTGGTGACCGCCCTACACTGGTCTAGTGCGTGACGGCACCTACCACTGGTCTTTAGTGGTACACAGCTCCTACACTGGTCTAGTGGTGGACAGCACCTACACTGGTCTAGTGTGACAGCACCTACCACTTGTGTAGTGGTAGATCAGCACCTACCACGGTTAGTGGTAACAGCACCTACCCAATGGTCTAGTGGTGGACAGCACTACCATGGCTAGTGGGTGACGCACCTACCACTGTTGTAGTGTGACAGAACCTCCCACTGGTCTAGTGGTAAACAGGCACCTTACCACTGTGGTCTAGTGGTGACAGCAACCTACCACTGGTCTAGTGGTGACAGCACCTACCACTGGTCTAGTGGTGACAGCACCTACCACTGGTCTAGTGGTGACAGCACCTACCACTGGTGTAGTGGTGACAGCACTACCCATGTCTAGTGGTGACAGCACCCCTACCACTGTTAGTGGTAACAGCACCTACCACTGAGTCTAGGGTGACTGCACCTACCCACTGTCTAGTGGGGACAGCACCTACCACTGTTGTAGTGTGACAGCACCTACCACTGGTCTAGTGGTAAAACAGAACCTACCACCGGTCTAGTGGTGACAGACCTACCATGTCTAGTGGTGACAGCACCTACCACTGGTCTAGTGGTGACAGCACCTACCACTGGTCTAGTGGTGACAGCACCTACCACTGGTGTAGTGGTGACAGCACCTACCATTGTCTAGTGGTAACAGCACTGCACCACTGGTTCTTGTGGTGACAGCACTACCACTGGTATAGTGGTGACAGCACCTACACTGTTTGTAGTGGTGACCGCACCGACCACTGTTCTAGTGGAACAGCACCTACCACTGGTTAGTGGATGGACCGCACCTACCATGGTCTAGTGGTGACTGGCACCTACACTGGTGTCGTGAGTGACGCACCCTACCACTCTGGTCTTCTAGTCCGGTAAACAAGCACCTACACTGGTCAAGTGGTGACAGACCTACCAATGGTTCTAGTGGTGATACCAGCACTACATGTTGTAGTGGTGACAGCACCTACCACTGGTCTACGTGGTAACAGCACCTAACCATGGTCTAGTGGTGACGCACTACACTGGTTAGTGGGGACAGCACCTACCCACTGTCTAGTGGGTGACAGGCACCTACCACTTGGTCTAGTGGTAACGCACCTACCAATGTCTGTGGTGACAGCACCTACCAACTGGTTCTAGTGGTGACAGCACCCTGCCCTGTATGTTTAGTGGTGACAGCACTACTATGGTCTAGTGGTAACGACCTTTCACCACTGGTTAGTGGGTGAAAGCACCTACACTGGTCTAGTGGTACGCCACCTAACCATGGTCTGGTGGTGCATGCCACCTACCTCTGGTCGAGTGGTGACACACCTACCACTGGTCTACTGTGACAGCACCTACCACTGGGTCTAGTGGTGGACAGCACCTACCACTGGTCTAGTTGGTAACAGCACCTACCACTGGTGTAGTGGTGACAGCACCTACCACTGGTCTAGTGGTGACAGCACCTACCACTGGTGTAGTGGTGACAGCACCTACCACTGGTCTAGTGGTGACAGCACCTACATGTCAAGTGGCGACAGCACCCTTACCAACTGGTTAGTGGTGACAGCACCTACCACTGGTGTAGTGGTGACAGCACCTACCACTGGTCTAGTGGTAACAGCACCTACCACTGGTCTAGTGGTGACAGCATACTACCACTGGTTCTAGTGGTGACAGCACTACCACTGGTTTAGTGGTGACAGCAACCTACCACTTGTCTAGTGGTGTAACTGCACATACCACTGGTCTAGTGGTGACAGCACCTACCATGGTCTAGTGGTTGACAGCACTACCACTGTTGTGTGGTGACAGCACCTAACCACTGGTTCTAGTGGTAACAGGACTACCAATGGTCTAGTGGTGACAGACCTCCTACCGCTGGTCTCGTGGTACAGCACTACACTGGAGTTGGTGGTGACAGCACCTACCCATGGTCTAGTGGTGCCAGCACTACCACTGGTCTAGTCTGTGTGATCGTGTGTGTGTGTGTGGTCTAGTTGGTGACGAGCACCTACACTGGTGCTAGTCGGGACAGCTCACTACCACTGGTCTAGTTGGTAACAGGCACTACCCAGGGGCTAATGTGGATAACAGGCCAACCCCCCCCCCCCTACCACTGAGTCTAGTGGTGAAAGCACCTACCACTGGTCTAGTGGTTGACAGCACCTACAACTGGTCTAGTGGTACAGCTACCTACCACTGGTCTAGTGGTGACAGCCCCCTACCACTGGTTTAGTGGTAACAGCTTCATACCACTGCGTCTTAGTGGTGACAAGCACTGCCATGGTTTAGTTGGTGCAGCACCCTACTCTGGTCTAGTGGTAACAGCACGTACACAACTGTCTAGTCGTGACAGCACCTACCACTGGTCTAGTGGTAACAGCACCTACCACTGGTCTAGTGGTGACACAGCACTGACCACTGGTTGGTGGGAGAGACCTACCACTGGTCTGTGATAACTGCAACTACACTAGTCTAGTGGTGACAACACCTACCACTGGTCTAGTGGTATCAAGCACGTCAATGGTCTAAGTGGTAACAGCAGCTTCACGGGTGCCTAATTATGACATCAGCTTACGTCAGTCATCTGAATAGATGAGGGTTCTTGATTCAGGAAATTGAAGATGCCCATTTCTCCCTTGATCATATATCACCTACTGCCTTTCCATATATGTGTGCAATCTTAGCGTCTTACCCAAGAATTAAAATAATAATTCCACTGGGCTTGGCCTTAGTGGTTACAGTTATGGAAGTCTAACTAGATTCTGTTACTGCTACTATATACTACTATACTACTACTATACTCCTATACTACTACTTTTAATCTTCACATACCACTACTAATAATAAAATAATATTAATAATAATAATAATAATAACAATAAAATTATTATTATTACTTATTATTTTAATTGTTATTATTAATTTTATTATTGTTATCACTATTATTATTATTATTATTATTATTATTATTATTATTATTATTATTATTATTATTATTATTATTATTATAGTAATGTTTTTATTTTATTTTGTATAAGTTTACCCTGACAACGTGATTAAGCTAACTTAATATCTAGACAATATTTGTTGGTTAACTCGGAGAGGAACTCTCCTCCTTGGAAGTTAACTGGGAGTTGTAACTCTTCAGGTGGGAAGTTTAATGGGAAGGGGGACTTTTCAGGTGGAAAGTTACAGGAGGGGGACTCTCCTGCTGGGGCGGTTACCTAGGAGGGGGAACTCTCCTCGTGAGAAGTTACCTGAAAAGGGGACTCTTCTGGTGGGAACTTGAATGGAAGGCATACTCTCCTGCTTGGGAAGTTATTGGAGGGGGGACTTCCTGCTCGCGGAAGTTCACCCGGGAGAGGGACTCGTTGGTGAGTTCTGGTGACTTTCCTGCTGGGGAAGTTGCTGGAGACTTTGCTGCCTACAGAAACTTACTTGGAACTCTTCATGCTTCGGAAGTTTCTGGAACCCCCGTGATGGGGAAGTTACTTGCCCCAGTGGGACATTTCTGTTGGGAAGTTACCGATGGTGGTGCTCTTTGTGCTTGGGAATTTACTGGAGTGGGGACCCTTTTCTAGGGAAGGTTACCTAGGAGAGAGATCTCTGGTTTGGGATTTCAATCACAGGAAATCCCTTGTTTCTATGTCAGGTGGGGGTGACAACATTGTTGTGGTCAACATACAATGTTTATTCTTCTCACTGGTGTGGAGAGATGAGCGAGTAGTCTTTGTGAGTAGAGTCGAAGGATTTGTTTTTTGCCACGTGTCTAATCATATTTTAATCCTGTTCCTATTTCTTTCTTTGTCCAGGTCTTAGTTATATTTAGTCCTAGTTCTTAGTCTTACTTAGTCCAGTTTAGAGTCATAGTTTGCTGAGTGACGACTGGTTCAGTGGTTGGGGCAGTGTTGGGATCTGGGGAGCGGAAAGAATGACTTGGGGTATGCTGCATCTTCCACTGGGTTGTATGCTGCCATCTTCCACTTGGTGTATGCTGCCATCTCTTCACTTGGTGTATGCTGCCTCTTCCACTTGGTGTATGCTCCAGCTGCACTTTGTGTATGCTGCCATCTTCACTTGGTGTATGCTGCCTCTTACCACTTGGTGGATGCTGCCATCTTCCACTTGGTGGTATGCTGCCCATAAACACAAGAACACTCATTGACGGAACACTGCAGCAGTTCCAGACCTGGAAATTTAGGACATAAACTTAAGAAGCTAATTATGGTCTCACATATTTCCTCATTTGCCTTATGCCTAAATCCGGGCTAGGAACCCATATTTGATACAGTATCGGCAATTATAAATGCTTTATTATTTATTATACAAATTATAAGTATTGGACTTCATTTCCATGACTTTTCGTGTTAAAAAACATGAAAGAAAACTTTTGCCAAAAGTGGACTGATTTCTATAGTTTATAGAGTGTAAATCAAGTTTCAGTTTGTAAAATTTTCTTAAATTCCCTTCAATTACAGTTTGAAACACATTTACTTCTAGGAATTAGACCACATTTAGTAATTGGGAACGAAATTTTCAGTTTTATTTCCTGTGAATAAATTCTTTAAGCTAAATAAATAAATGAATATTTTTAAATTTATATTCGAGTATACTCTCCACGTCCGAACAGGTTTGTTGAGACGCATCTGCACGACATTCTTGATTGTGCAGTTGGAGGGTTATTGGAAGAATTTCAGTCAGTCTCAGAGAGCGGTAACGTGAAATATTCTATGAAGCAATGGTGGAGGCAGGTTTCCATTTAGTGTTTAAGTTGCCAGATACGATTATGTAACGTGGGAATGGAATCTGCAATGTGAAAGTTAAGATGCTGGACAGAATCTGAAAATCGACCCAGTACTGCAAAACATATGAATACACACACATACACAGGACCCAACAGCTGTGAATTGGGACCCTCTGCAACCATGTATTCGTGAGTACACGAGGAGGCGATGACCGTCCCTGGCATAGATGAGAGAATGGCGTCACAGAAAAGCGGTTATGACGTCATACACATGGAAGCGCGTAGTGAGTTAGTAGTACGAGTGGTGGCTGGGAGGAGAGGAGTTCAAGTCTGGTACATTTATATTAGGCCGGGGATGGTGTGTGACAGTAGAGGACTGGCTTCAGTTGGTCAACGTTAAGTTACAGAGCCTCGTCATCACGCTTAGCTCTTATCTTCAACCATGCAGTGAAATTGTGTTTTTTAAGTTGGAAAAATTCTAGATTCAGGTGGGATATAGGAAAGTACTGGGGTTGGTAATTAGTGTTCGTGGATGAGTGGTGAACAAATCTCCCAAAGTACCGTTTATAGAGGCCAGCAGAACGTCGTAGTGTAGCTTTTAAAAAATAGGGTTGGTTAAATACAATGAGTAGATGTGGGTGGGTGTGTGTTAGACCTGATAGCTTGTGCTAACGGGTCGGTTGCCGTAGTTCCTCCTTGAGTCATGTGACCTGACCTGACTAGGTTGGGTGCATTGGCTTAAGCCGGTAGGGACTTGGGACCTGCCTCGCAGGTGCAGTTTCAGGGGATTGAACTAAGGGCCCCTGAAACTGCCCACTCTTAGAGAAAAAATAATAAGACGTAGAATATGGGGATATGATGAGTTTATAAGTGAAGCAGGAATAAATAAGGGGATGTAAATAGTGTGCTGATAATATCTAGCCTAGACAGACTCGCAGCAATGGTTTTAAGTTGGAAAAATTCAGATTCAGGAGGGATATAGGAAAGTACTGGTTTGGTAATAGAGATTTGTGGATGAGTGGAAAACCAAATCCCAAGTACCGTTATAGAGGCCAGAACGTTGTGTAGCTTTAAAAAATAGTTGGATAAATACTGAGTAGATGTGGGTGGGTGTGAGTTAGACCTGATAGCTTGTGCTAACGGGTCGGTTGCCGTGTTCCTCCCTTGAGTCAATGTGACCTGACCTGACTAGGTTGGGTGCATTGGGCTTTAAGCCGGTAGGGGCTTGGGACCTGCCTCGCATGGGCCAGTAGGCCTTCTGCAGTGTTCCTTCGTTCTTATGTTCTTATGTTCTTATTGTGAGTGTTATGTTTACATCTAAGGACAATATTGTAAATTATTACTCCATGCCTACATCTTGTTAATGGAAGTCACCCCATACTCCACTGGTGGGTTATAACCACCTACATGCCCCATTGGTAGATATTATAGACACTTACATACCTTCGGAGGGTGATAAGCACATACTACCCATTGGTGGGTTTGGACAGTCCAAATAAATACCCTCTGGTGGCTATCATCCACCAGAGGCCGGTGACACAATACCTATCCTATATTCTGATGTAATCCCATACCCATCTCGTCGTCAGTAATTGTCACAATATTTCCATTCTGTGGGACATAACTGAAAAGAACATAAGAAACGGAGGCAGGAATATTGCAGTAGGCCTGTTGGCCCATATAGGCAGTTCTTCAAAAATCCCAAAAAAAAAACCACTAACACGAAATAAGCGCTACCCAAGCATAAGCTTTGATAATTCTTAATTACTCATGCGCAAGAAGTCCCCACTCAAGGTCAAAACTTCTATTGAGGCGCTCTATGGGTCATTACCCCTTGATTATGTGTCACCCAGGCTCCCTCCCCCGACCCCCCCCTTACCGACGCCACTGCATCAACTTTACCCTATTTCTAAACCAGAGTACTTTCTTTTCCTTTCTAAATTCTAACTTAACTATTTCAAATCCATTATTGCGGGTTCTGTTTCTTGGAAGGTAATCTCAAAACCCTTGTTAATAGCATCTTCCACTTACCACACTTTCGATCATGTCTTCCCTCATTCTTGCCTTACAAGTGAATGTATTTTAGGGACTTCAATCTTTCTTCCACGGATAAATTTCTATTGCCTATGTTTTCTTATCCGCAACATTTACCCATATACATTCTGTAATATGGAGATCAGAACTGAGCTGTTGTAACTGCGAACTGAGCTGTAGTATCATAACCGCTGGACTTCTGTTACTTACACACCACTTCATGATATAAATCCAGTAATCTCTGTGCCCTATTACGGCAGGCTATGCACTGCTGGCTTGTTTTAAGGTTGCTGCTTCCCATTATAACCTTAACACGGGTGGCGTTAGAACTCGGGTTCAAGGTCCTTTCACACATTCTGGAAATGATTGTTCTACTTTTTGTTGGTTATAAGGCTAGGATTATGGGATACTACCCGAGGTCAGAACCTTGCATTTATACAGTGAACTGCATCTGCCATTTTCTGACCAGAAATAGAGTTTGTCTAAATCCTCCTGAAATTCCGTGATATCTACGTTTGAATCAAATATCTACCTATTTTCGTGTTATCGGCGATTTTGCTCATATCACTAGTAATTCCCTCATCAAGATCATCGATATATGTTATAAACAAGAACGGGCCTAAGACTGATCCCTGTTGAACGCCACTTGTTTCAGATCCCCACTCAGATTTTACCCCACTTATGCACACTCTCAGCTTTCTGTTCATGAGCCATGACTCGATCCATGACAGTACTTTTCCCCCAGTGCCATGAACTGCCACTTTCTTTAACAGTCTTTGGTGCGGTATCTCTATCAAAAAACCTTACTAAAATCTAAATAAACATTACTGAATTCATATCGTGATCAACAACCTCCAAAGCTTTACTGAAGAAGGTTAATAAATTAGTTAGGCAGGAGCGACCCCTCGTGAATCCATGCTGAGAATCATTAATCATATTATGTTTATCAAGATGGCTTCTTATAATATCAGCTATAATTGACTCTAGTAATTTGCCTACAATTGAGGTCAGGCTTATTGGGAGGTAATTTTACGGTAACGACTTGTCCCCTGCTTTAAAAATAGGAATACATTGGCCATTTTTCCACATATCAGACACTACACCTGTTTGAAGAGAAATATTAAAAATATTTGTCAATGGTTCACAAAGTTCCATTTTGCACTCTTTAAGATCCTTTGAAAAAAGTTCATCAGGGCCTAGGGATTTATTTTGCTTCAATCGATCTGTCTGTTTGATAAACATTTTGCTAGTGACTGCGATATTACATAATTTATCCTCTTCAGGCCCACTATAAAACCTAATTATTGGGATATTATTAGTGTCTTCCTGAGTGAAAGCCGAGAGAAAATAATTATTAAAAATCAAGCCATTTCATTCTCTTTGTCAGTAAGATGCCCAAATTTTATTTTTAAGGGGACCTACCTTATCTCTAACTTTGTTCTATAAACTTGGAAAAAATCTTTTGTATTAGTTTTCGAATCCCTAACAACTTTAATTTCATAGTCCCGTTTAGCTTTTCTTATCCCCTTTTTTTAACGTCCCTCTTAATGTAATATTCTGTTTCATAAGATGATCCTCACTTCTTTTGATGTGCCTATAAATTCCTTTTTTTTCTGCTCTAAAAGATATTTGAGCCTATTCTTCATCAATTTCGGGTCATTTCTATTCGATCTAATTTCTTCATACGGGATAAATGTTCTTTGGGCAGCATGTATAGTGTTTAGAAGCTGTCATATTGATAGCTATCTTCGTTATCCCAAGTCAACAGATGATAAGTGTTCTGTAAGCCCATTGTAATTTGCTAAGCGAAAATCTGGGACCGTTATTGAGTTATCGCTACTATCATTTCTTCCATTCAATGCTAAAGGTAATTGATTTGTGGTCGCTAGCCCCAAGTTCCTCTGCAATTTCTAAATTATTAACAAGGGTTTCGTTGTTTGCCAGAACCAAATCAAGAAGGTTATTTCCCTTTGTAGGTTCTGTCACAAACTGTTTTAGAAAACAATCATGAACTACCTCTAAGAAGTCGTTAGATTCCAAATTCCCAGTCAAGGAATTCCAATCAATGTGACTGAAGTTAAAGTCCACGTTTGGGGGGCGGTATATTCACGCCTAAAAACAGTTTTTCATGCCCTTCTGAAAATTCTACCCAGACATACTCAGTATTTGTTATTTCAAATTTTATACTCATTTCTATGCAACAATTCAAGCGATCTCGGACATACAGTGCCACTCCACCCTTCTCTCTGATACCTCTCTCTACTTGGAACAATTTGAAACCCTGAATGAGACATTCAGCAGGCTTGTCCCGATTTCTCGTATTAACCACGTCTCAGTTATGGCAAATACATCAGAGTTACTCGCACTTGCAACTAATCTCAATTCGTCCATCTTATTTCTAGCATTTACGACAATTAGTATAATATAAATTTAGCAAACTATATTCTCTTTTCTCTTCCTGCTCCTTTCTGTTCTTCCATTATTCCTGTTTCTGTCCTTTTCACTTAGTGCCAATGGTTTTCCAATATTCATCAATAAATCTAGCTCATTCTGACTGTAACTGGTTTCCATAAAACTCACACTAGTACTACTCTGAGAGTTGATTGCTTTCCAACAAAATCCATACCACTAAGTATTTCTAGTTAGAAGACCTAACAGCTCCCTCCACTGCTTTGGCCAGTGCTCACACCCCAAACCTAGATAAGTGAACCCCATCATTGGCATACATGCCATATCACCATTTCATGCCATTTCTGCCATAGAAGAGGTTCCAGTTGTCTGTGAATGTTACAGCATTTTCCTTACAGTGTTTGTCCAGCCAGCAATTGACACCATTTGCCCCGGACAACCATTCATTTCCAACTCCTCTTCTCGGCAAATTGCCACATATCACAGGGTTCCCACCCTTCTTCCTAATTATCTCTATTGCTGTCTTATACATGCTGATCAGGTCTTCACTCCTACCTCTGCCAACATCATTGCCTCCTGCACTGAGGCAGATAATAGATATAAAAGGTAGAGGAGTTTCTTGACTTTAATCAAACAACTTACAGTAGGATAATAGCGTGATAGGTGTTAAATTATCTTTTCATGGTATCGGATTGACAGGTGTCAAGTTATTATCTTATGGTAATGGAGTGACAGGTATTAAGTTTATTTCTCATGATAATGGGCCGTCATTTTACGATTAGGTTCTTTTATAAGGTAACGGACTGACAGGTGTTTGCTCTCATTGTGCTTTATAATCCGTTAAATTCTCTTGTTTTTCTTAATGCTAACTGTGTGACAGGTTGAAGTTATTAAGACATTTGGAAGCATTTCGTACATGATCTAGGACATGACGTCACACCAGTAACCAAAGAAGCCGAGTCTCGTGTTGAAGCATGAATTATTATTATTATAATCAAAAAGAAGCGCTAAGCCACAAGGGCTATACAGCGCTGGTTGAAGCATGAAATGAATGTTAGGGGAGACATGGTCCTAAAGTTCGCTATAGACCCAGCAATACCACTGAAAATTTTAATTTCAGAGTTGCTCTCTATCAAAGATTAACATTTTTACTAATTTATTACAGAAAAATTATCTTTAATAACGTGATTTAGGTCGGAGAGTAATTTAAAAAAATTTTCTGTTCTAAGGTGTGTTGTTTTGGCACGGCAGTCCCTGTGTTGCTTTGATGCCAACACTGGTAGAGGACCAGGGGCAACATGTAAGTCTTGTTGTATATGACCAGAGAAAGATCTAAACCAGTTCATTTACCTGCCTTTTTAGTTGGGGGGAAAAAACAGCGAGAAATGTGGAACCATCTTATTAGGACAAGTGTAAAGCTTCAGGGAAAAGCTATAGTGAAAATGCTCAAAAACATTACATGATATATCTATATATATATTATTATATATTAATATATATATATTATATTATATATATTTTTTTTTATTTTACATACACCCACCCACAAAATATATATATTATTTATTATATAATATATTAATTTTATTATTTTTATATATATTATGCAAAACAACCACTCTGAAAAATAGAGAAATTCCAAGCACTTTGGGGGACTACTCCCCTTATCAAGGAAATATAAAAAGTAAAGCCCCAAGGAAGCTATTAAGAGGTCGGCTAAACCTCACTATCAGACCCCAAACGGTTAAACATCTGACGCCCCGATCAACTGGAAGGCCCTTTGCAAAACTCCCCCCAAAAATATTCTACCAAGAAATTTTAAAAATTTTATTTGTCCAGTTTTTATTAAATTTTTCCAAATTTTTTTAAATTATAAAAGGTTTAAATTTTTTTAAAAACCCAAAAGGAAATTCATTTATTGTCAAAAATGCTTTTTATAAACTGGTTTCAAATTTTTCTGTAAACCATGGACTTGCTTGTTTTTATTTTTCTCAATTTTTTAAAAAATCTTTTGGGGTTAAAATCTTTACATGAATAAATAGGCATGGAAATTTTTCCGTTCTAATGCTATATTTATGTTCTTTTAATCTTAGTTCGGGTTTTGCCGTTTGACCCTAAAAAACTTTACGCAAATTTTACAAGGAATTTATAGCACATCCATCAGCATTTTTGGGGGGAAATTTTTTATCAAAAAATTTTTTTTTCGTATCAAGATTTTTGAATACAACTTTAAAATTTAAAAATTTAAAAAAGAAGGGGATATCAACCCAAATTTTCATGGGAAGGGAGAACCCAAAAATTTTTTAGTTTAATAAGGTGGGTTTTCCCTTTTTTGGGTTGTAAAAAGTTTTCTAGCAATTTAAAAGATTTATCAATACATTTCTTGGGATTTTAAATCTTACCTATTCATAAATTTTGGTATTTCCTCATCTTTGAATCAGGACTAAAATTCGTAAAGCTCAAAAACATTGATGAGGAAAACAGACGTTTACTTATCTTGATGCGATAAAATGTGGACTAGGAACAGTTATTTGTAGGTTTTCTGTAAAAATTTTAAAATTTTTAATTTTTATTACCCTTAAAAATTTAAACATTAGAATGGGAAGAGTTATTTTCTTCAATCTCAACGTAAAAAATTTTTTGAAAGGGGTAAGCTATTAATTTTTCCCAAAGGAAATGGTTTTAAAACTACATTTTTGGGCATAAAAGCTTAGCCCCTTCTATAAAATTTTCTGTTTAGTTTTAAGAAAAAAATATTGCCCTTTTTAGTGTTTTTAAATTTAAATTTTCGAAAACCTACAAATAACTGTTCTTATGTCCCTTTATTCTGCATCAAGAAGAGCAAACTGTTTTTTTCTCTTTAATGTTTTTGAGGCTTTTTCGAATTTTTGTCCCGAGTTCATAAATGAGGAAATATCCAAAATTTTTGAAATAGGTAAAAATTTAAATACCCAAAAATGTAATTGATAAATTTTTAGGTTGCTA
>NC_069476.1:29114542-29131748 GCF_026875155.1 Cherax quadricarinatus | reverse complement strand
AAAAATACAGATATAATTTTTATATGTTTCTCTGGAGATAATTCTGTCCTGTTTTTTTTGGGAAACCCCCTGCCTTTCTGTAAATAATCTCGATTATTTTCCCCTTTTCATTTCCAAATTTTTTGTAATGCATGAAAAGGGGTGGGGCCCGTCTTTTTTTTTCATGAGTTGTTTGGAAATATCTTGAAAAACATCGATACCACGAAATGATTTAATCCATTTTTTAATCTGGAAAATTTTGAATACCCCAAAATCACAGGTTAATATACTCGGGGTTTTTTAGGAGCAATTATTTTCCTCGAGGAAACTTTTTAGGTTTAGAACGTATAAAGTATATGATTTTTCTAAATTTTAAAGAAATTTCTGACCTCTTTCAAGGTTTGGCGGATCGACTTTTTTACAGTGTTATAAAACTTTTAACCAGAAAATGACCAGCAGACCCGGGGTCTCTATAAAACCTTTTAATTAATTTTACTGCCCTTGGTATCAATTTGTGGGAATCCTGCTGAAACATTGGTCGCAACTGTAATGTTTCTGGGTTTTTAATGCAAGGTCTATGAAAAAATTTAACCAAAGGGTGACTTTTTTTTAGCAATTTATTTTTTCAAACCCTTTATTTTTTCCGAACCTTGCGCCCCAGAATCTCTACTTGTCCAAGATCCCTCTTTTTAAAAATAAAGCAAAATGCGTGGCTTTTTAAAGCCTGGTACGACTTATCGTCCCCCGTGAAATATTTTTGAGTTCAAATAATGCTTTTTATGATGTCTACCTTTAGTAAAACATTCGAGAAAAATTTTTCATGTTACCTGCTTTTAAAAATAGATCATCAACAAAAATTTTGTTTTTTTCATCAGGTGAGAAAATGAAATTCTGGGGGTTAAAATACGTTATTAATGTTAATTTATGAGTTTCTCTGAATCTTGTTCAAAGGGGATGTGATGCCCCCCGCATATTAAAATGTTTGAAATTTCTCTGGATAATTTAAAAAAATTTTGATGTGAAAAAAGATTTGCCACTATTGAAAAACCGGCAATGATAATCCTTGAGGGGAAAAACGGGAAAATATATCAACGTCACAGATTGTTGTGTCAATTTCAACATTTTCCCTTATTATTTTAAATTGATCTAAAAGCTTCCTCTCTTTAAGTTGAAGAACAAAAAAAGGGTTTTCCATGAGGGGGGTCTTGTACACTGAAAGTCTTAAGGGTTTTTTCAAGATATATAAACTTTTAGTTCAAAAGGGGAGCAGTTAATGTGGAGCAGGACTGCTCACCAAAATTTTTTTGCTTTAGGGGGGCGATTACCCAGGGTTCATGATTATCTTAATCTACCTTGGGTGTGAACCGCATTTCTGGCGCCTGTTGTCTGGTTGCGGTGTTTTTTTCTCCCTTGGGTTAAACCCGCATTACCCCTGTTTGGGGGGTCCCACAATGAGCCCTCTCAGAGGGGACGTGCTTCCACCCGGACTGACTCATCTTCTCATATTATTTTAAAATAAACTAAAAGTTTCCTCTCATCGGTAAGGCGATGATTATTTTAAAATCTACCTTTAGGTGTAACCCTTTACCCCCATGTGTCGGGGGGAGGGGGCGGCCTTTAAGTCATGGACCCCCCGAGCGAGGACTGCTTCCACCCTTTTCCCCGTGATTGACCTCATTTCCCCCCCCAAAAGTTTTCCCTTCATTAAGTTAAAGGACCTATCTTCCAACGCTAAACCGCACAACAGGAGAAAGGAAATTAAACTTAGAAAATTCTTTTTTTTTTTTACATGTTTAATTTTTTGTTGAAGCATACGAGTGAAATTTGGGTTAAATTTTTGTTGAGCATAGATGAAATTTTTTGGGGGGTTAGTGCGAAAATAAGTGAAATGTTTACGGGTTTTAGTGCGTTAAAAAATGAAATTTTTAATGGGTTAATGTGTTAAATAAGTGAATTGGTGAAGAGGGATTGTTAGAAAATTTTGTTTTTTATGTTTAATTTTTGTTGGAGCATACGGTGAAATTTTTTACGGGTTAGTGCGTTAATAAGTGAAATTTTTAAACAGGGGATAGCATTTTTCGAAATACTTGGCTTTGGTGAAGAGAAGATTTATCGATTAGAAAGCGCGTTCTTTGGGAATCGAAAAAAGGCGGGTACAACGAAATAAAAGGGTTTTTTGCAATTGGATAATGATGGGCACGTGAATGCTTTTGGAAGAAGGCTATAGAAACGGGTTGTAACCAATTTTGTCTTTGTTTGTGTCACTCGAGAAAAATTTTTTGTTCTATTCATTAAAATTTTAAATATTTTGGGTTATAATTGGATGTGCTTGTTTTTCCTCTGTTCATTAAATCTTAAAACGTTTATGTAAAAATTGTGAAGGGTGAAAGATTTTCCTTATTCATTGAAATTTTATTTTTTGGGATGAAATTGGATGTGCTTTTTTCCTCTGCAGGAAATACCCCGGGTAGTGTTGTGAATCAAACTCCCCAGTTGGTGGGAGGTGTATGTTGGTACCTCCAATGCGGGGGTGCGGGTACTTCTCCCCCCATTAATAGATGAGAGAGCAATACCTCGCATGAGTGTTGACAGCATAATTGAAGACGAGACCCCCGAAGTTATTACATATATCCAGTTTTTAGGGGTAGCATACGTGAGGAAATTAGGTTCCTTCATTTTAAAGAGAGTTAAAATGTATTTACATTTTTTATAGGGATTATTTTATAGAAACAGATGCGAGATTTTATGATAGATGCCTTAGCAATGTCGCTCAGAATCCCCAAAATTTAGTTATAAGGACATTACGTCAAAAAATATGGGTGATGATCAAAAGGGACAATTTGTGAAAAAATTTACGTTTGGTTAGTAAGTGAGAGGAAATCTCTAATTATTTTGACGTTGGGGGAAACAATTTTAGAAAGATACGAACAGAGTTGAAAGATCAGGGGGATTGTGGATCATGTAAAAATCGAATTTTCAGTACGAATATGTTAAAGAGAATTAGGTGCAAGGGGGGTCATTTTGGGGCATACCCCGAAAAATGCGAGGGAAGAAATATGTTTTTAAATCCAGAGTTAAATGAGGGGTTTATGTGTATGCGTCTTTTGCCGCCTATCAATGTCTAAAAAAAACTGCCTTGGAAACATATTCGCAGAGGTTAATACTAAGAGGGGGGTTGTCTTAATCATGAAAAAAACTTTATAATTTTCCCCATTACCCCTGATAATTTGGGATATTAGAAAAGGGAAAAAATAAGTGTCTTTATTTTTTTATAAATTTAAAAGAAAGGATCAAGATAGGACATTTATGGCTATGTGTCGTAAGGGGGAAATAAAAAAATTTTAAAGGACTTTATGGCGCGTTATTTTTGAATGAAAGAATTTGGTTTTTTCAAAGATTTTGACGGGTATTTAGAACGAAATTCAGAAAAAGGTGAAAAAAGAAGCCTGTCATAGTTGTTGATGAATTTGAATACACGGGAAAGAGTTAGATACCCACAAGAGGGATGAAAAAAATAATCAGGTTCTCGTATTCCTCCGGAAGGAAAACAGTCATTTGAAAATTTTATTTATACGTTAAAACGAATATTGGGTGTATTTGATTTCGAATGTGCAATTAGACCAACTCTCCAGCAGGTAAATTTGAGTCTCGTATAAAGCCTTTCCCTTTGTTATATTATTTGATCGCAAAGGAAAAAAATAGTGTTTTTAAAGATTTATAAGGGGGGGGATGCTGTTAATCATTTCTTTTTAAATGTAGTGGTAATGAAAAAATAAAGTTTAGAAGCAGTATCATAAAATCCATATGAAGGAGATGAGAGGGGCATGATTCTCAGAACACTTTAAATTTATGTGGTAACCTTCAAAAACCCAAAGACAAAAAAAAACCCCAATGACCAACTTTAAATTTTAAAAATTTATTTGGACCCTATTGTGCCATGAAATATGAGTGAAAGACAAGAAGAGAAATTATTGCTTTTTTTTCAAAAAAACATTGTCGTAATGATTTAGGAATAATTTTAAAGGGAAAAATTTAATGTTGTAAATAAACGTTTAAATTCTTCGAAACAAGGATTCAAAAATTTTTAGTAGACAAGGTAATTAGGTTTCAAAATTCACTGTCTTTATTTAATGGGTCTCTTTCCACGTTCAGAACAACATTCAAGGGAGGTAAATCACTGAAATTTCAGAGGTATTTGAAAGATGGCCCCGAGTGTTTACCCCTTTTTTATGTAAAGGAAAAAAAAATTTTGTGTTATGATTATATTTTGTTTTTAAAAAACCTCGATGAAAAAAAAATTACCCTAAAAATCATTTTTTTAATTTTTGGGAAAAAGCGCTATCAGCCAAGAAGATTTAACATGCATTGAAAGTGTTTGAGTTTGGGGAAATGTAAGACTTTAGGGGATTATTGATGTTTATCTCAAGACAGATGTTGGTTTTTAGCCGATGTCTTCATGGAGTGGCGTAAAACACTCAAAGATATTTATAAACTAGACGTTATAATTATAAAAAGTTTTCCCATTCAGTTGGGGTGCTTCCCATTGAAAAAATAATGTAAGTTGATATGATAATTCCCTGAAATTTTTGATTGTTAAAAAGGGAAACTCAGAGGGGGTTTACCGCGCAATTAATCATTTTTCTAAAACAATAATCCCCTAATTAACCCAATTTTTATGTGGATGGAATGGGACTCATATTTTATATCGATTTCAATTCTTTGTATGCAGTCGATGGTTTAAGCTCTTCCAAGAAGGATCAGAAAATTATCCAAAACGAGAAGAATGCTTTTCCCCGAGTGGGATTAAGTAATGTTTCCCGCGAAGGTCAAAAAAGGGAATTGGGTAGAATGTGAACCCAAACAATATCCCCCCAGGTGGGTAGCTCACTGAGAATTCCTTTTAAAATTTTCAATATGAATATATCAGAAGAGATGTTATCTCCTTATTGTGAAACTATATGAAAAATGAGGGAAAAGATCCCCAAATCTAATGGGAAATTAGGGGCAGTCATTTCCTCAGAAAAATTATTTAATCAGGCTAGAATTGTTACTTTTTTACTGGAAAATTGGGTTAAGGTGGAAAAGGTTTATACCATATATGAATATACACAGACAAAATTTTTAGAACCCTTATATCAAAAATTTTCACAAGGGAAAAGCTACAAAAATTCCACAAGTCAAAAAACCTTCAAAATTAAAATAATAACGCCATATATGGGAAATCATTGCTGAAATTACAAAGTATCTGAAAAATAGATATAAATAATGAGAAAGATTTATTAGAGCGAGTAAGGATCCTTTGTTAAAAAATATCACACATTTAAACAAGATAGAGTTAAATTTTTCACATTTAATAAAGATTATTAGAAATTAAGAAAACCCCCTTTATTCGGTTTCAATTCTTGAATTGCTAAAAAGAAATTTTATCATTTTTGGGATAAAGTTTTAAAAAAAACATTTTTTTGGTATGATGTTAAGCTTCTTTTTTCCGATTGATATATATTTTTAGCTTAAATGTAAAGATTTGTACACCGATTAAAAGTAAACCCTTTGTTAGGTTAATGGATTTTCAAAATTTCAGTCCTGAGATCCCTTTTTATGTAATAGTAGAAAAGGTGAGTGGGGTTATTGAAATCTGAAAAAAGTTGATAACCATATTAGCGAGTTTATGCCCGAAAGCTAAAATTATTCGTCAAGATTGCTGGAAAAATCAACTAATGCAGCAGAGCCCAAGGGTATTCCTTCGCAAAATTTTGCCCTTATTAACAATGCAAGTAAAGAATGTTTTTTCAAAATTTTGTAGAGAATTTTCGCGTGTAAGGGTTTTAAGGGAAAGTAAAAAGGGGAAATATGTACGGTAAGAATTAATAAAGAGGTTTTTTCAGCCTTTTTGAAAAAAAAAAGATATCATTTTAATACAATGAATCCTTGGCTTATGGACACCCTGATATTCCACCCTCTAAACGTAGGGGAATAGAGGTGATTGTTGTATAATAAATAATGAAAAAAAAATTTATTATGTTATCCAAAATTTTCTTTCGATGATGAAAAAGTTTTCCCCATGATGTGGTACTATATCCCCCTTTTTAATTGAATTTAAAAAAAGGATCGCATTGATTAGCTGTATGTGTGACGTCACTGCTATGACCCTTTTAATAAAAGGGAAACAAGTTCAACCTGTGTCGCGGTCATCACGTGACGCATGAATGGGTAAGCGACAAGATTTAGCTTTTATGTGGGTCCTTTTTAGTTCATTAACTTTAAAGAGAGGAATACTGACAGTAAACACGCTTTTTTTTGTTCATTTAACTTAATGAGAGGAAACTTTAGTTCATTTTAAAAAATTTAAGGGGGGATGTTTAGACCCGTAGTAAGCATGCCCCCATAGGAGGATTATTTTGAAAGCTTACCCCCCGAGGGGGATTCCCAAAAAATTTTGATCCCGGGGAAATTTTGAAAACCCCCATAGGGGGAATCCCAAAAAATTTGGGATTATCGAGAAAAAAAATTTTAGGTGGGGGGGGGGGTAAAGTTGGGGGGGGGGTAATCCAAAAAATTTTTTATCCAAGGTGATCATAAGAAATTTAAAACCCCATAGGGGGGGAATCCAAAAAAATTGTATTATCGAGAAATTTTTGGGGTTGGGGGGGAAAGTGGGAGGGGGATCCGAGGAGGTGGGGACTTTTTTATATTGAGAAAAATTTTTGGGGGGGGGGAAAAGGGGGGGTAACCAAAAAACTTGATCTGAGGAGATGGGAAATTTCGAACCCCCAAAGGGGGGAATCCAAAAATTGGTAATACGAGAAATTTTGGGGTGGGGGGTTTTAAATGAGAGGGGAACCTTAAAAACTTGTCCGAGGAGATGGGAGCCCAAGAAAATAAATTAAAAAAAATTGAAAAAAAACGGAAAAAAATTCGAGTGCGGGGGGGGGATCCGGGTGACGTGCGAAGGCGCAGAGAAGGCCGGGCGGGGGGTGGGGGGGGGGGGGGGGGGGGGGGGGGGGGGGGGGGTGGGGGGGTGGGGGGGGGGGGGGGGGGGGGGGGGGGGGGGGGGGGGAAGGGGGGGGGGGGGGGGGGTTGTCCCGGGTTTGGTGGGGGTGGTGGTTAGGGGGGTTGGGGGGGGTGGGGGGGGGGGGTTGGGGGGGGGGGGGCCAAACCGGGGGCCCCCCGGAAACCACCTTTTAAATTTTTTTTTATTTTTAAATTAATTTTTTAATTTTTTAAATAAAAAAAAATAAATATTAAAAATTTAAATTTTTTTTTTTAAAAAAATTTTTTAATGGCCTAAACGGATTTCGTATGAAAAAAAAACCCTAAAAAGGAAAAAGGGGACCCCCCTTTGTAAAGGGAAAATTCCTAACCCTAATAATAAATTTAAAATTAAATAAAATGGGCGCGCGGGGGCGGGGCGGGGCGCGACGGCGGGGGTTCGCGAAGGGGGTGGGGGGTCGGGGTGGGTGGGGGATGGTTGGGGGGTCAAGGGTGAGGTAGTTCGAGGCGGGCATGGTCAAAACCGGAAAGTAACACCTAGGTGTTGAAAAGGTGACCCAGCGCTGGTCCTGACGGGAAGGGACTCCGGAGAAGGCGCAGAACCGGATGGCCGCTGGCGGGGGTCGCGAAGGGCGCGGTCGGCGCGGGCGGGCGGGGCGCGACGGCGGGGGTCGCGAAGGGGGATGGGGGGTCGTGGGTGGGGGTATTGGTTGGGGGTCAAGGTGAGGAAATCTCAGAGGGCGAGGTCATGGTCAAAACCGGAAAGTAACACCTAGGTGTGAAAAGGTGACCCTCCAGCCGCTGGTCCTAGACCGGAAGGGACTCCCTGTAGAAGGCCTAAACCGGATACACCGCTCAGTGGAAGGCCCTAAACCGGAAGGGACCCCCCTGTAGAAAACTTCACTACTTATATATATATATATATATATATATATATATATATATATATATATATATATATATTATATATATATATAATATATATATATATATATATATATATATATATATATATATATATATATATATATATATATATATATATATATATATATATATATATATATATGCAACAAGATCACAGTAAACAGGTGATTTCAGAATATGCAAAACAACCACTCTGAAAGAATAGAGAAATTCCAAGCGCTTTCGTGACCACTCACATTATCAAGGAACTATGAAAGTAAAGCATCCAAGGAAGCTATATAAGGGGTCTGGCTAACACCTCACAATCAGATCCCACAACGGTTAAACATCTGACACGCGCCGACTCAACTGGAGAGGTCCTTTGCAAAACTCACCCCCAAACTATTCTACCCAAGAAAGTTTAAAAATTATTATTTGTCCAGTGTATTATTAAATTCTTCACAAATTCTATTAATTATAAATGGATCTAATTTATATAAACCAAAGGAAATATTCATATTATTGTCTAAACTGCTTTTTATGAAACTAGATTCAATTATATTCCTGTCGACCATGGACTTGCTTGATACTACTTTCTCAACTTTTTGAAAATCAATTGGATGGTTAAAATCTCTTACATGAATAAATAGAGCACTGGAATCTTGTCCAGTTCTAATGTTATATTTATGTTGTTTTAATCTCAGTTCGAGATTTTTACCAGTTTGACCGTAATAAACTTTATCGCAAATTTTACAAGGAATCTTATAGACTCATCCATCAGCATTTTGGGGGAATTCTTTATCAAAAGTTTTTTTACTGTATCAAGATTTTTGAATACAACTTTAATATTAAAAGTCTTAAGAAGAGAAGGCATATCAACCAAGTTTTCATGGTAAGGGAGAACCAACATATTTTTAGTTGAATAAGGCTGGTTGTCCCTTTTTGAATTGTAAAAAGTATTTCTAGCAACTCTAAAAGATTTATCAATTACATTTTTTGGGTATTTTAAATCATTACCTATTTCATAAATTTTGGATATTTCCTCATTTATGAACTCAGGACTACAAATTCGTAAAGCTCTCAAAAACATTGATGAGAAAACAGACAGTTTGACTCTATCTTGATGCGAGGAATAATAGTGGACATAAGAACAGTTATTTGTAGGTTTTCTGTAAATTTTAATTAAAACATCTAGAAAAGGCAATGAGTTATTTTCTTCAAACTCAACAGTAAAGTTTATAGAATGGGCTAAGCTATTTATGCCCAAAAATGTAGATGTACACCATTTCCTTGGAAAATTAAATAGCTTAGCCCATTCTATAAACTTTACTGTTGAGATTGAAGAAAATAACTCATTGCCATTTCTAGATGTTTTAATTATTAAGGGTAATAATAAATTCAAATTTAAAATTTACAGAAAACCTACAAATAACTGTTCCTATGTCCACTATTATTCCTCGCATCAAGATAGAGTCAAACTGTCTGTTTTCTCATCAATGTTTTTGAGAGCTTTACGAATTTGTAGTCCTGAGTTCATAGATGAGGAAATATCCAAAATTTATGAAATAGGTAATGATTTAAAATACCCAAGAAATGTAATTGATAAATCTTTTAAAGTTGCTAGAAATACTTTTTACAATCCAAAAAGGGACAACCAGCCTTATTCAACTAAAAATATGTTGGTTCTCCCTTACCATGAAAACTTGGTTGATATGCCTTCTCTTCTTAAGACTTTTAATATTAAAGTTGTATTCAAAAATCTTGATACAGTAAAAAAAACTTTTGATAAAGAATTCCCCCCAAAATGCTGATGGATGTGTCTATAAGATTCCTTGTAAAATTTGCGATAAAGTTTATTATGGTCAAACTGGCAAAAATCTCGAACTAAGATTAAAAGAACATAAATATAGCATTAGAACTGGACAAGATTCCGATGCTCTATTTATTCATGTAAGAGATTTTAACCATCCAATTGATTTTCAAAAAGTTGAGAAAGTAATATCAAGCAAGTCCATGGTTGACAGGAATATAATTGAATCCAGTTTCATAAAAAGCAGTTTTGACAATAATATGAATATTTCCTTTGGTTTATATAAATTAGATCCATTTATAATTAATAGAATTTGTGAAGAATTTAATAATACACTGGACAAATAATAATTTTTAAACTTTCTTGGGTAGAATAGTTTGGGGGTGAGTTTTGCAAAGGACCTCTCCAGTTGAGTCGGCGCGTGTCAGATGTTTAACCGTTGTGGGATCTGATAGTGAGGTGTTAGCCAGACCTCTTATATAGCTTCCTTGGATGCTTTACTTTCATAGTTCCTTGATAATGTGAGTAGTCACGAAAGTGCTTGGAATTTCTCTATTCTTTCAGAGTGGTTGTTTTGCATATATATATATATATATATATATATTATATATATATATATATATATATATATATATATATATATGTGTGTGTGTGGTGTGTTGTATGTATATATATATATAATATATATATATATATATATATATATATATATATATATATATATATATATATAATATATATATATTATATAATATATAGAATTCATGTAATGTTTCGAGTCATGTTTCACTACGTAGCTTTCCATGAAGCTTTACACATTGTCCTAATTATAGATGGTTCCACATTTCTCGGCTGTCTTTCCACAGACTACAATGGCAGGGTAAATGAACTGGTTTAGAGTCAGTATCTCTGGTCAGTATATTGCAGACAAGACTTACATGTTGCTCCTGGTCCTCTACCAGTGTTGGCATCAACTGCAACACAGGGACTGCCGTGCTCAACACAACACACCTGTAGAACAGAAAATTTGTTAAATTACTCATCCGACACTAAATCACGTTATTAAAGATAATTTACTGTAATAAATTAGTAAAAATGTTAATCTTTGATAGAGAGCAACTCTGAAATTAAAATTTTCAGTGGTATTGCTGGGGTCTATAGCGAACTTTAGGACCATGTCTCCCCTAACATTCATTTCATGCTTCAACCAGCGCTGTATAGCCCTTGTGGCTTAGCGCTTCTTTTTGATTATAATAATAATAATTCATGCTTCAACACGAGACTCGGCTTCTTTGGTTACTGGTGTGACGTCATGTCCTAGATCATGTACGAAATGCTTCCAAATGTCTTAATAACTTCAACCTGTCACACAGTTAGCATTAAGAAAAACAAGAGAATTTAACGGATATAAAGCACAATGAGAGCAAACACCTGTCAGTCCGTTACCTTATAAAAGAACCTAATCGTAAAATGACGGCCCATTATCATGAGAAGATAACTTAATACCTGTCATTCCATTACCATAAGATAATAACTTGACACCTGTCAATCCGATACCATGAAAAGATAATTTAACACCTATCACGCTATTATCCTACTGTAAGTGTTTGATTAAAGTCAAGAAACTCCTCTACCTTTTATATCTATTATCTGCCTCAGTGCAGGAGGCAATGATGTTGGCAGAGGTTGGAGTGTAGACCTGATCAGCATGTATAAGACAGCAATAGAGATAATTAGGAAGAAGGGTGGGAACCCTGTGATATGTGGCAATTTGCCGAGAAGAGGAGTTGGAAATGAATGGTTGTCCAGGGCAAATGGTGTCAATTGCTGGCTGGACAAACACTGTAAGGAAAATGCTGTAACATTCACAGACAACTGGAACCTCTTCTATGGCAGAAATGGCATGTATGGTGATATGGCATGTATGCCAATGATGGGGTTCACTTATCTAGGTTTGGGGTGTGAGCACTGGCCAAAGCAGTGGAGGGAGCTGTTAGGTCTTCTAACTAGAAATACTTAGTGGTATGGATTTTGTTGGAAAGCAATCAACTCTCAGAGTAGTACTAGTGTGAGTTTTATGGAAACCAGTTACAGTCAGAATGAGCTAGATTTATTGATGAATATTGGAAAACCATTGGCACTAAGTGAAAAGGACAGAAACAGGAATAATGGAAGAACAGAAAGGAGCAGGAAGAGAAAAGAGAATATAGGTTTGCTAAATTTATATTATACTAATTGTCGTAGTGCTAGAAATAAGATGGACGAATTGAGATTAGTTGCAAGTGCGAGTAACTCTGATGTATTTGCCATAACTGAGACGTGGTTTAATACGAGAAATCGGGACAAGCCTGCTGAATGTCTCATTCAGGGTTTCAAATTGTTCCAAGTAGAGAGAGGTATCAGAGAGAAGGGTGGAGTGGCACTGTATGTCCGAGATCGCTTGAATTGTTGCATAGAAATGAGTATAAAATTTGAAATAACAAATACTGAGTATGTCTGGGTAGAATTTTCAGAAGGGCATGAAAAACTGATTTTAGGCGTGATATACCGTCCCCCAAACGTGGACTTTAACTTCAGTCACATTGATTGGAATTCCTTGACTGGGAATTTGGAATCTAACGACTTCTTAGAGGTAGTTCATGATTGTTTTCTAAAACAGTTTGTGACAGAACCTACAAAGGGAAATAACCTTCTTGATTTGGTTCTGGCAAACAACGAAACCCTTGTTAATAATTTAGAAATTGCAGAGGAACTTGTGGCTAGCGACCACAAATCAATTACCTTTAGCATTGAATGGAAGTATGATAGTAGCGATAACTCAATAACGGTCCCAGATTTTCGCTTAGCAAATTACAATGGGCTTACAGAACACTTATCATCTGTTGACTGGGATAACGAAGATAGCTATCAATATGACAGCTTTCTAAACACTATACATGCTGCCCAAAGAACATTTATCCCGTATGAAGAAATTAGATCGAATAGAAATGACCCGAAATTGATGAAGAATAGGCTCAAATATCTTTTAGAGCAGAAAAAAAGGAATTTATAGGCACATCAAAAGAAGTGAGGATCATCTTATGAAACAGAATATTTACATTAAGAGGGACGTTAAAAAGGGGATAAGAAAAGCTAAACGGGACTATGAAATTAAAGTTGTTAGGGATTCGAAAACTAATACAAAAGATTTTTTCCAAGTTTATAGAACAAAAGTTAGAGATAAGGTAGGTCCCCTTAAAAATAACTTTGGGCATCTTACTGACAAAGAGAATGAAATGGCTTGATTTTTAATAATTATTTTCTCTCGGCTTTCACTCAGGAAGACACTAATAATATCCCAATAATTAGGTTTTATAGTGGGCCTGAAGAGGATAAATTATGTAATATCGCAGTCACTAGCAAAATGTTTATCAAACAGACAGATCGATTGAAGCAAAATAAATCCCTAGGCCCTGATGAACTTTTTTCAAAGGATCTTAAAGAGTGCAAAATGGAACTTTGTGAACCATTGACAAATATTTTTAATATTTCTCTTCAAACAGGTGTAGTGTCTGATATGTGGAAAAATGGCCAATGTATTCCTATTTTTAAAGCAGGGGACAAGTCGTTACCGTAAAATTACCTCCCAGTAAGCCTGACCTCAATTGTAGGCAAATTACTAGAGTCAATTATAGCTGATATTATAAGAAGCCATCTTGATAAACATAATATGATTAATGATTCTCAGCATGGATTCACGAGGGGTCGCTCCTGCCTAACTAATTTATTAACCTTCTTCAGTAAAGCTTTGGAGGTTGTTGATCACGATATGAATTCAGTAATGTTTATTTAGATTTTAGTAAGGTTTTTGATAGAGTACCGCACCAAAGACTGTTAAAGAAAGTGGCAGTTCATGGCACTGGGGGAAAAGTACTGTCATGGATCGAGTCATGGCTCATGAACAGAAAGCTGAGAGTGTGCATAAGTGGGGTAAAATCTGAGTGGGGATCTGAAACAAGTGGCGTTCAACAGGGATCAGTCTTAGGCCCGTTCTTGTTTATAACATATATCGATGATCTTGATGAGGGAATTACTAGTGATATGAGCAAAATCGCCGATAACACGAAAATAGGTAGGATAATTGATTCAAACGTAGATATCAAGGAATTTCAGGAGGATTTAGACAAACTCTATTTCTGGTCAGAAAAGTGGCAGATGCAGTTCACTGTAGATAAATGCAAGGTTCTGAAGCTCGGGAGTATCCATAATCCTAGCACTTATAACCTAAATAATGTAGAACTTATCCATTCAGATTGTGTGAAAAGGACTTGAACTCGAGTTCTAACCCCACTCGTGGTATGGTTTATAATGGTAAGCAGCAACCTTAAACCAAGGCAGCAGTGCATAGGCCTGCGTAATAAGGCAAAGAGATTACTGGGATTTATATCAAGAAGTGTGTGTAAGTAACAGAAGTCCAGCGGTTATACTACAGCTCAGTTCGCAGTTACACAGCTCAGTTCTGATCTCCATATTACAGAATGTATATAAATTCGTTAGAAAACATAGCAATAGAAATTTTCCGTGTGAAGAAAGATTGAAGTCCCTTAAATTACATTCACTTGTAAGGCGAAGAATGAGGGAAGACATGATCGAAGTGTGTAAGTGGAAGATGGCTATTAACAAGGGTTTGAGGATATCCTTCCAAGACAGAACCCGCAATAATGGATTGAAATTAGTTAAGGTTAGATTTAGAAAGGAAATAGGAAAGTACTGGTTTAGAAATAGGGTAGTTGATGCAGTGGCGTCGTAATGGGGGGTCGGGGGAGGGGAGCCCTGGGTGACACAATCAAGGGGTGACACCATAGAGCCTCTATAGAAGGGTTGGACTTGAGTGGGACTTGCGCATGAGTAAATAGAATTATCAAAGCTTATTGCTTGGGTAGCGTTTATTCTGTTAGTGGGTTGGATTTTTGAAGAACCTGCCTAGTATGGGCCAACAGGCCTACTGCAATATTCCTCCTTTCTTATGTTCTTTTCAGTGTTTCCCACAGAATGGAAATATGTGACTATTACTGACGAGATGGGTATGGGATTACATCAGAATATAGGATAGGTATTGTGTCACCCCCTCTGGTGGATGATAGCCACCAGAGGGGTATTTATTTGGCTGTCACCCACCAATGGGGTATGTAGGTGGCTATCACCCTCCGAAGGGTATGTAAGTGTCTATAATCTACCAATGGGGCATGTAGGTGGTTATAACCCACCAGTGGAGTATGGGGTGACTTCCATTAACAAGATGTAGGCATGGAGTAATAATTTACAATATTGTCCTTAGATGTAAACATAACACTCACAATACTCACATTAAAACACAGAAACACACAATTTTCACGTGCATGGTTGAAGATAGTGGCTAGCGTGTTGACGATTGCTCTGTAACTTAACGTTGACCAGACTGAAGCCAGTCCTCTACTGTCAGCACACCATCCCCGGCCTTAATATATATGTACCAGACCTGAACTCTCTCCTCCCAGCCACCACTCGTACTACTACTACGTCGCTTCCATGTGTATGACGTCATACCGCTTCTGTGACGCCATTCTCTCTCTATGCCATGGACGGTCATCGACTCCGTGTACTCACGAATACATGGTTGCAGGGGTCAATTCACAGCTGTTGGTCCTGTGTATGTGTGTGTATTCATATGTTTGCAGTAGCATGGGTCGATTTTCAGATTCTGTCGCAGCATCTTAACTTTTCACTTGCAGATTCATTCCCTCGTTAACATAATCGTATCTGCACTTAAACACTAAATGGAACCTGCCTCCACCATTGCTTCATTGAGATATTTCACTTACCCGCTTCTCTGAGACTGACGAAATTCTTCCAGATAACCCTCTCAACTGCACTAATCAAGAATGTCGTGCAGATGCGTCTCAACAAACCTGTTCGGCGGTGGCAGAGTTACTCGAATATAAATTTAAAAATATTCATTTATTTATTTAGCTTAAAGATATTTATTAATAGGAAAATAATACTGAAAATTCGTTCCCAATTACTAAATGTGTCTAATTACTAGAAGTAAATGTGTTGTAAACTTGTAATTGAGAGGAATTTATAGAAATTTACAAACTGAAACTTGATTTACACTGATGAAACTAAAGAAATCAGTCACTTTGCAATGTTTTCTTTCATGTTTTTATAAACGAAAAGTCATGAATGATGTCCAATTCTTAATTTGTATATTAAATATTAAAGCATTTATAATTGCCGATAATGTATCAAATATGGGTTCCTAGCCGGATTTAGGCATAAGCAAATGGAAATATGTGAGACCATAAGTTGTAGCTTCTTTAGTTTATGTCTAAATTCAGGTCTGGAACTGCTGCAGTGTTCCGTCAATGATGTGTTCTTGTGTTTATGGCAGCATACACCAAGTGGAAGATGGCAGCATACACCAAGTGGAAGATGGCAGCATACACCAAGTGGAAGATGGCAGCATACACCAAGTGGAAGATGGCAGCATACACCAAGTGGAAGATGGCAGCATACACCAAGTGGAAGATGGCAGCATACACCAAGTGGAAGATGGCAGCATACACCAAGTGGAAGATGGCAGCATACACCAAGTCATTCTTCCGCTCCCCAGATCCAACACTGCCACCACCACTGAACAAGTCGTCACTCAGCAAACTATGACTCTAAACTGGACTAAGTAAGACTAAGAACTAGACTAAATATAACTAAGACCTGGACCAAGAATGAATAGGAACAGGATTAAATATGACTAAGACACGTGTCAGAAAAACAAATCCTTTTTCTACTCACAAAGACTACTCGCTCATCTCTCCACACCAGTGAGAAGAATAACATTGTTGTTGACACACAATGTTGTCACCCACACCTGACATAGAAACAAGGGTTTCCTTTGATTGAAATCCCAAACCAGAGAGTCTCTCTCCCAGGTAACTTTCCTAGAAAGAGGGTCCCCACTCCAGTAAATTCCCAAGCACAAGAGCACCACTCCTCAGGTAACTTCCCAACAGAAATGTCCACAGTAACTTCCCCATCACGGGGGTTCCCAGAAACTTCCGCAGCATGAGAGTTCCAAGTAAGTTCTGTAGCAGCAAAGTCTCCAGCAACTTCCCCAGCAGGAAAGTCACCAGAAACTTCACCAACAGGAGTCCCTCTCCCGGGTAACTTCCCGAGCAGGAAAGTCCCCCCTCCAATAACTTCCCAAGCAGGAGAGTATGCCTTCCATTCAAGTTCCCACCAGAAGAGTCCCCTTTTCAGGTAACTTCTCACGAGGAGAGTTCCCCCTCCTAGGTAACCGCCCCAGCAGGAGAGTCCCCCTCCTGTAACTTTCCACCTGAAAAGTCCCCCTTCCCATTAAACTTCCCACCTGAAGAGTTACAACTCCCAGTTAACTTCCAAGGAGGAGAGTTCCTCTCCGAGTTAACCAACAAATATTGTCTAGATATTAAGTTAGCTTAATCACGTTGTCAGGGTAAACTTATTCAAAATAAAATAAAAACATTA
>NC_069476.1:29060887-29114042 GCF_026875155.1 Cherax quadricarinatus | reverse complement strand
AGTAAAAAATCATTTTACTATATTTTTCGATTTTTTTCAATGCTTCAGGTATTTTTAAAAATAGCAAAAGCATTGAAAAAATCGAAAAATATGGTAAAATGATGTTTTACTGCATATTTCGACGATTTTCAGCATTTAGAGCACTTTTCAGTTAAACCTTACTTTTTAGCTAAAATACATGGATTTTCACACTTGAAATATATATTGACACAATAATACACTAAAATGTCATATTTAAGTTACTTTCAGTAAAGTTCAATTCCATCAGTAATTCTGATAAAAAAGTTTGAAAATCCATGAATTTTAGCTAAAAAATCAGGTTTGTCTGAAAAGTGTTCTAAATGTTCTAAATCGTTTGTATATGCAGTGAACCATCATAATGCCATTTTTTTCGATTTTTTCAATGCTTTTGTTTTTTTTAAAAAATATATGAAATATTCAAAATTATTTCTGAATTTCATCGAAATTTTATGGGTTTTTTGAAAAATATGTAATATCCTTAAAAATGTTGAAAAGCATCGAAAATTTAAATTTCATTAGTAATTCTGATAAAAAAGTTTGAAAATCCATGAATTTCAGCTAAAAAATCAGGTTTGTCTGAAAAGTGTTCTAAATGCTCCAAACCGTCGAAATATGCAGTAAAACATTTTACCATATTTTTCTATTTTTTCAATGCTTCAGGTATTTCATACATTTCAGGTATTTCAAATATTTCATATACTTTTTAAAAATACCAAAAGCATTGAAAAAATTGAAAAATATGGAAAATGATGTTTTACTGCATATTTAGACGATTGTTATTTTTGTGAAGTAATTTAAAAATACATATTTCAATAAAAAATTGATGTTTTTCAAAAAATCTTTGAAAAATCCTTGAATCGTCGAAATATGTTAAGATAAATATGCTTTTCGTTGATATTTCAAGATTTACCTATATTTTACACATTTTTAAAAAATCCCAAGAAAATCGATAAAAATCAACATTAATTCTGAATATTTGAAATTTAAAAAAAAAAGAATACCTGAAACATTAAAAAATTCGGAAAACTGAGGTAATTTATATTTTATTCCGTATTCGGACGATTTGGAGAGTTTTGAATACTTTTTTTAACGAACCACGTTTTTCAGCTTACATTCTTAGATTTTCGCACTTTTAAATCAGAACTACTCCAGCACTTGAATTTATTGGTAAAAGAAAGCAAAATTATGCTATTTTTGTGAAGTACTTTGTAAAAGCACATTTTACATAAAAAATGAAGCTTTCAAAAAATCCTTCAAAAAGCCTTGAATCCTCGATATATGAAAAAAAGAAAAAAAAATCAATAAAACTCAATATTAATTTTGAATGTTTCATATTTTTGAAAAAAAAAAAAAAACCTAAAACATTTTAAAACTCAGAAAAATGTGCTAAAATGACATTTCATTGCATATTTGGACGAATTAGAATGTTTTCAATGCTTTTTTGACAAAACATTCCTGCTGCAATTGAATTTTATACTAAAAGTAGGCAAAATTATCCTATTTTTGAGAAGTACTTTGAAAATACATATTTTAAATAAAAAAAATGTTTTTAAAAAATTTTTTGAAGAATCCTTTAACCGTGGAAATATGCAAAAAAATAATATTTTCAGTGATATTTCAAGATTTATCTATATTTTACACATTTTTAAAAAATCCAAATAAAATCGATAAAAATCAATATTAATTCTGAATTTTTTATATATTTAAAAAAAATGCTTGAAACATTGAAAAAATTAGAAAAATATGCTTAAATGACATTTTATTGCATATTTCGACGATATAGAGCTTTTTGAATGCATTTTCGATAAATCACATTTTTTTTTCTAACATTAATAGATTTTCACACTTTTAAATCAGAATTCCTGCTGCAATTGATTTATGCTAAAAGTAGGCAAAATTATACTCTTTTCGTGAAGTACTTTAAAAATACTTATTTCAAATAAAAACAATTTTTTCAAAAAATCTTTGAAAAATCCTTGAATCGTCGAAATATGCCAAAAAATATGATTTTTCTATGATTTTTCAAGATTTACATATGTTTTGCATATTTATAAAAACATCAATAAAAATCGATAAAAATCTATATTGATTCTGAATATTTCATATATTGTTTAAAAAATACTTGAAACATTAAGAAAAAATTAGAAAAATATGCGAAAATGATATTTTATTGCATATTTCGACGATTTAGAGCGTTTTGAGTGCATTTCCGATAAATCACATTTTCTCGCTTAAATAAATAGATGTTCACACTCTTAAATCATAATTCCTGCTGCAATTGAAGTTTTTGCTAAAAGTAGGCAAAATTATGATATTTTTGTGAAGTACTTAGGAAATGCATATTTTAAATAAAAAATTGAAGTTTTTCAAAAAATGTTTGAAAAATCCTTGAATCGTGGAAGTATGCCCAAAAATATGATATTTCGATTATATTTCAAGATTTACCTATATTTTACTCATTTTTAAAAAATCCCAATAAAATCGATAAAAATCAATATTAATTCTGAATATTTCACACATTTTTTAAAAAATACCTGAAACAGTAGGTAAACTCAGAAAACTGTTCTAAAATGATATTTTATTGTATATTTCGACTATTTAGAGCTTTATGAATACTTTTTTGACGAACCTCATTTTTTAGCTAAAATTCTTAGATTTTCGCACCTTTGGATCAGAATTACTGCCGTAATTGAATTTCATGCTAAAAGAAAGTAAAATTATGCTATTTTTGTGAAGCACTTTGTAGTATCGTCAAATTTGCAAAGAAATACGATTTTCGATGGTTTTTCAACATTAATATAAATTTTGCACATTTTTAAAAAATCCCAATAAAATCGATAAAAATCAATATTAATTCTGAACATTTCATATATCTTTTTTAAAAAATATCTGAAACATTAAAAAAAACTCAGAAAACACTGCTAAAATGATATGTAATTGCATATTTCGACGATTTAGAGCATTTTGAATTTTTTTTTTGACGAACCACATTTTTTAGCAAAAATTCTTAGATTTTCTGACTTTTAAATCAGAATTACCGCTGCAAATGAATTTTATGCAAAAAGTAAGCAAAATGATGCTATTTTTGTAAAGTGCTTTGAAAATACATATTTTAAATGAAAAAAAATGGTTTCTCAAAAAATCTTTGAAAAATCCTTGAATCGTCGAAATGTGGCAAAAAAATATGATTTTCGATGATATTTCAAGATTTATCTATATATAACACATTTTTAAAAAATCCCAATAAAATCGATAAAAATCAATATTAATAATGAACATTTCATACGTTTAAAAAAAAATACTTGAAACATTAAAAAAATTAGGAAAATATGCTTAAATGACATTTTATTGCACATTTCGACGATTTAGAGCGTTTTGAATGCATTTTCGACAATTCACAATTTTTCGCTGAAATATATAGATTTTCACACTTTTAAATCAGAATTCCTTCTGGCATTGAATTTCATGCTAAAAATTACTTTTCATGAAGTACTTTGAAAATATATATTTTAAATAAAAAAATTGTTTTTCAAAAAATCTTTGAAAAATCCTTGATTCGTCGAAATATGTCAAAAAATATGATTTTTCAAGATTTACATATGTTTTGTAGATTTAAAAAAAAAAAACAATAAAAATGGATAAAAATCTATATTAGTTCTGAATATTTCATATTTTGTTCAAAAATTACTTGAAACATTAAGAAAAAAATAACAAAAATATGCTACAATGACATTTTATTGCACATTTCGACGATATAGTGCGTTTTGAACGCATTTCCGATAAATCACATTTTTTTTCGCTTTTAAATCAGAATTAGTGCTGCAATTGAAAGTTATGCTAAAAGTAGGCAAAATTATGATATTTTTGTGAAGTACTTAGGAAATACATATTTTAAATCAAAATTTGAGGGTTTTTCAAAAAAAATTAGAATTTTCGAAGTACTTCATGAGAAGAGCATAATTTTGCAAATTTTTAGCATAAAATTCAATGCCAGAAGGAATTCTGATTTAAAAGTGTGAAAATCTATATATTTTAGCGAAAAATTGTGAATTGTCGAAAATGCATTCAAAACGCTCTAAATCATCGAAATATGCAATAGAATGTTATTTAAGCATATTTTCCTAATTTTTTTAATGTTTCAAGTATTTTTTTTTAAATGTATGAAATGTTCATTATTAATATTGATTTTTATCGATTTTATTGGGATTTTTTAAAAATGTGTTATATATAGGTAAATCTTGAAATATCATCGAAAATCATGTTTTTTTGCCATATTTCGACGATTTAAGGATTTTTCAAAGATTTTTTGGGAAACCATTTTTTTTTATTTAAAATATGTATTTTCAAAGTACTTCACAAAAATAGCATCATTTTGCTTAGTTTTAGCATAAAATTCATTTGCAGCGGTAATTCTAATTTTTTTAAATATGTTTATACAAAGTACTTCAGAAAAATAGCATAATTTTACTTTCTTTTAGCATGAAATTCAATTACGGCAGTAATTCTGATTCAAAGGTGCGAAAATCTAAGAATTTTAGCTAAAAAATGAGGTTCGTCAAAAAAGTATTCATATCGCTCTAAATCGTCGAAATATGCAACAAAATATCATTTCATGAGAGTTTTCTGAGGTTTCCTACTGTTTCAGGTATTTTTTAAAAAATGTGTGAAATATTCAGAATTAATATTGATTTTTATCGATTTTATTGGGATTTTTTAAAAATGTGTAAAATATAGGTAAATCTTGAAATATAATCGAAAAATCATATTTTTGGGCTTCCACGATTCACGGATTTTTCAAACATTTTTTGAAAAACTTCAATTTTTTATTTAAAATATGTATTTCCTAAGTACTTCACAAAACTATCATAATTTTTGAGTACTTTTAGCAAAAAATTCAAATGCAGCCGGTTATATGATTTAAAAGTGTGAAAATCTATTTTAGCGAGAAAATGTGATTTATCGGAAATGCACTCAAAACGCTCTAAATCGTCGAAATATGCAATAAAATGTCATTTTCGCATATTTTTCTAATTTTTTCTTAATGTTTCAAGTATTTTTTAAACAATATATGAAATGTTCAGAATCAATATAACATGTAAATCTTGAAAAATCATCAAAAAATCATATTTTTTGTCATATTTCGACGATTCAAGGATTTTTCAAAGATTTTTAGAAAAACAATTTTTTTTATTTGAAATAAGTATTTTTAAAGTACTTCACGAAAAGAGTATAATTTTGCCTACTTTTAGCATAAAATTCAATTGCAGCAGGAATTCTGATTTAAAAGTGTGAAAATCTATTTATGTTAGCAAAAAAAAATGTGATTTATCGAAAATGCATTCAAAAAGCTCTATATGGTCGAAATATGCAATAAAATGTCATTTAAGCATATTTTTCTAATTTTTTCAACGTTTAAATATATAAAAAATTCGGAAATAATATTGATTTTTATCGATTTTATTTGGATTTTTTAAAAATGTGTAAAATATAAGTAAATCTTGAAATATCACTGAAAATAATATTTTTGGGCATATTTTCACGGTTAAAGGATTCTTCAAAGATTTTTTTAGAAACAATTTTTTTTATTAAAAATATGTATTTTCAAAGTACTTCACAAAAATAGGATAATTTTGCCTACTTTTAGCTTAAAATACAATTGCAGCAGGAATTCTGAATTTTTTCGCTAAAATATATAATAGATTTTAGTGTGAAAATCTATATATTTTAGCGAAAAAATGTGGTTTGTCAAAAAAACATTCAAAACATTCTAAGTCGTCTAAATATGCAATGAAATGTCATTTTAGCACATTTTCCTGAGTTTTAAAATGGTTTTGGTATTATTTTTTCAAAAATATGAAACATTCAAAGTTAATAATGGGTTCTATCGATTTTTTTTCATATTTCGAGGATTCAAGGCTTTTTGAAGGATTTTTTGTGCTTTTACAAAGTACTTCACAAAAATAGCATAATTTTGCTTTCTTTTACCAATAAATTCAAGTGCTGGAATAGTTCTGATTTAAAAGTGCGAAAATCTAAGAATTTTAGCTGAAAAACGTGGTTCGTTAAAAAAGTATTCAAAACGCTCGAAATCGTCCGAATTCGGAATAAAATATAAATCACCTCAGTTTTCTGAGTTTTTTAATGTTTCAGGTATTTTTTTAAAAATATATCAAATATTCATAATTAATGTTGATTTTTATCGATTTTCTAGGGATTTTTTAAAAATGTGTAAAATATAGGTAAATCTTGAAATATCATCGAAAAGCATTATTTTTTTTGTCACATTTCGACCATTCAAGGATTTTTCAAAGATTTTTTGGAAGAACATCTTTTTTTTATTAAAAGACGTATTTTTAAATTACTTCACAAAAATAGCATAATTTTGCTTACTTTTAGCATGAAATTTAATTGCACCAACAATTCTGATTTAAAAGTCTGAAAGTCTATGTATTTTAGCAAAAAAAGTGATTTATAGGAAAAGCTTTCAAAATGCTATAAATCGTCGAAATATGCAATAAAATGTCATTTTAGCATATTTTTCTAATTTTTTCTTAATGTTTCAAGTATTTCTTAAACAATGTAGGAAATATTCAGAATTAATATAGATTTTTATCGAATTTTATTAGGTTTTTCAAAAATCTGCAAAAGATATCTAAATCTTGAAAAATCATCGAAAATCATATTTTTTGGCATATTTCGACGATTCAAGGATTTTTCAGGAGTAGTTCTGATTTAAAAGTGCGAGAATCTAAGAATTTAAGCTAAAAAACGTAGTTCGCTAAAAAAAGTATTCAAAACGCTCCAAATCGTCCGAATATGGAATAAAATATAAATTATCACAGTTTTCTGAGTTTTTTAATGTTTCAGGTATTTTTTTTAAAATATATCAAATATTCAGAATTAATGTTGATTTTTATCGATTTTCTTGGGATTTTTTAAAAATGTGTAAAATATAGATAAATCTTGAAATATCATCGAGAAGCATATTTTTTTTGTCATATTTCGACGATTCAAGGATTTTTCAAAGTTTTTTTGAAAAACATAAATTTTTTATTAAAACATATTTTTAAAGTACTTCACAAAAATAGCATAATTTTGCTTACTTTTAGCATAAAATTCAATTGCAGCAACAATTCTGATTTAAAAGTGTGAAAATCTATATTTTTTAGCGAAAAAATATGATTTATAGGAAAAGCTTTCAAAACGCTATAAATCGTCGAAATATGCAATAAAATTTCATTTTAGCATATTTTTCTAATTTTTTCTTAATCTTTCAAGTATTTTTTAAACAATATATGAAATATTCAGAATTAATATAGATTTTTATCGAATTTTATTGTATTTTTCAAAAATCTGCAAAAGATATCTAAATCTTGAAAAATCATCGAAAATCATATTTTTGGCATATTTCGACGATTCAAGGAATTTTCAAAGATTTTTTGAAAAAAAATTTTTTATTGAAAACATGTATTTTCAAAGTACTTTACAAAAACATCATAGTTTTGATTACTTTTAGCATAAAATTCAATTGCAGCACGAATTCTGATTTAAAAGTGTGAAAATCTACATATTTTAGCGAAAAAATGTGATTTATCGAAAATGCATTCAAAACGCTCTAAATCATCGAAATATGCAATAAAATGTTATTTAAGCATATTTTTCTATGTTTTTAATGTTTCAAGTATTTTTTTTTAAATATGGGAAATATTCAGAATTAGCATTGATTTTCGTCTATTTTATTGGGATTTTTTAAAAATGTGTAAAATTTAGGTAAATCTTGAAATATCATCGAAAATCATATTTTTTGGCATATTTCAACGATTCAAAGAATTTTCGAGAAAAAAAAAAAAAAATTATTTGAAATATATATTTCCTAAGTACTTCACAAAAATAGAATAATCTTACTTTATTTTCGCATGAAATTCAATTGCGACAATAATTCTGATTTAAATCTGCGAAACTCTAAGAATTTTAGCTAAAAAATGTGGTTCGTCAAAAGAGTATTCAAAACGCTCTAAATCCTCGAAATCTGCAATAAAATATAATTTTAGGACACTTTTCTGAGTTTTCCTAATGTTTCAGGTATTTTTTAAAAAATATATGAAATATTCAGAATTAATATTGATTTTTATCGATTTTATTGGGATTTTTTAAAAATGTGTAAAATATAGGTAAATTTTGAAATATAATCGAAAAATCATATTTTTGGGCATATTTCCACGATTCAAAGATTTTTCAAACATTTTTTTAAAAACTTCAATTTTTTATTTAAAATATGTTTTTCAAAAATATCATAATTTTGCCTACTTTTAGCATAAAATTCAATTGCAGCAGGAATTATGATTTAAAAGTGTGAAAATAAATTTATTTTAGCGAGAAAATGTGATTTATCCGAAATGCATTCAAAACGCTCTAAATCGTCAAAATATGCAATAAAATATAATTTTCGCATATTTTTCTATTTTTTTCTAAATGTTTCAAGTATTTTTTAAACAATATATGAAATGTTCAGAAAAGACAAGCAGCAGTGGTGGCGAGTGAGAAAATCAAATTAATGTTAAGTGATGAATAGTTCACCTGCAGCGAACCTCCGCCGCCCCCCAGTGTGGAGAAATTTTCTCCAGGAGGGGGGTATCAGCCCCCTTCAGCCCCTTTCAGCCCTTTCAGCCCTGAGGGGCCCGGCCCTCTCAGAAGGGGCAAGCGTCTTGTTTACTGCTACAGCGAGTAATTGATCCCAGATGCAGTACAAGTATACGACCTGTGGTCAAGCGACCGCCACTCCTTGCAGTCCAGTGTTGCAGAGTGTATTTTAATAAGAGACAGTACATCTCTTACCTTAGCAGGACAATTAAGGAAAATCCTGCTCCCACTTTATTACCATAGTAAAGATAGTAGACATTGTTGTCTATGCTTAAGACAGCAAGATTTAAACATTCTGCTTTGCTTCATCGAGGAAGTGGCAAGGAAGCAAAAGTACTAGGTCAGCTTTTCCTTTGTGCTGGGGGCAGTGACGGCGTGGGGCATTGTGGCGTCTTCAGATTACTTTTGACTCTACTGAGAGTGACACTGACGCCAGGATAACCAACAAAGAACGATCTGTGCGTTAGTGTGAACAAAGTGTCTCACAAAACACAATAAACACTTACAGAGAAGTGTGATCAGCTTCTTCAGTGATATTGTGTGAACAATTATTGACGAACAGTGTAACAACGAGTGTTGCGATCCAACAGAGTGTAATGCGACATTCTTCAAAGAACACTATTCTTCAATCAACTCAACGGATATCCGGGCGTAATTACGGGTCAGATACATACACCCAGGTAAGTGTTCTAACTCGTGATGTGCTACTATTGACTGTGCAGTTGAGTATAAAATCGTGAGTTAGTCACTTATCATAAACCCCGGTGATATGCGGACCTTTGAGTCCACACACGTAAGTTTGTCAGCCATCAGTGAATGAAATATGCTGACATAACACCCCCTAGGGGTAATTTATAATCTTACAAATTATAACTCTTTACAGCCCGTTGAGAGATGACTTCGACAGCTTCTCAAGACCTCGTCTGCAGGGGCGGCAGTGCAGGCGATGAGCTGTCTTTCTAAGTTAAGTTTCCCTATATTTAAACTTAGCTGGTAATGCAATTTCTCAACATAATTTCTCATTATTGAATATGACTGTTTAGTACAAGTGTGAACTAAATTGAGTTCATTTCATGTAACATGGGCTGGGAACGTATTAAATAAAACCAGAGACGATGTTTATAGATACCTTTTCTTACTGCAGCTGTAAATCTTTGCCAGATGCAACAAAAACCAAAATAAATATCAAGCACATTAGTGATAAGAATACTGTAGTTTTACCATGCATTAAAAATAAAAGTGTTAGGATTGAGAAACTTCGCACACCTGCTTTACATCAATTCACGCCTCCCTTTCCAGGTGACGCCAATCTCCCCAGATGACTCCTCGTTCATAAGGTAGCGCCCTCTTCTCTAGGTGACACCCACCTTTTCCAGGTGACGCCCCCTTTTCCAGGTGACAGCAATATGCCTTCATCCCCAAGCGACGTCCGTCTTCCCAGGAGACTCCCCTTCCACTGGTGACCTCCCCTTTCCCTAGTGGCCCCGCAGTGCCCAGCACTGACGTCACCTCTTCACTCAAAGTGACGTCACCTTGCTCTATACCTCTGCCAATGACGTCACTGAACCATAAAAAGCTCTTTTATTGTACAGCCGCTGACCTTTCCTTCACCCCCCCCTCTTTCTGGTACTCACATTTGTCCTCTCCCTCTACCTCTTCCTTCCTATCACAGTCTTCTCTGTTCCTTCCTTTTCAACCTCCCTTTTAAAGCCGAGTGCCTTCCTGCTGTTCTCCTACCTTCTCATGTATATTCCTACCTCAATCGTCACCCTTGATCGGCAGATGGATATTAACTTCTTAAATATACCGAACCCAGACGTTACTAAACCCACTGTAAAATCACGATTCTACGTGAATTCTCTGTTCCTCCACAACAGAATTGCATAGACTATGCACTCTATCAACCTCATGTAAAGGTCGCATCCATAGAAGACACTATAAATATAATAATAATCATAATAAAGTTACAATGCTCAATGACTCCAACAATAGACAGCAATCAATTAACTGTCAATGACTCCCACAATAAGACACAACACACAGGTCAATGATTCACAATAAGATAATAGCACACTGGTCAATGACTCACAATAAGACACAAACACACTGGTCAATGACTCACAATAAGACACAAGCACTCTGGTCAGTGACTCACAATAAGACAAAAGCACACTGGTTAATGACTCACAAGACACAAGCACACTGGTCAGTGACTCACAATAAGACACAAGCACACTGATCAATGACTCCCACAATAATATACAAGCACACTGGTCAATGACTCCCACAATAATATACAAGCACACTGGTCAATGACTCCCACAATAATATACAAGTGAACTGGTCAATGACTCTCACAATAATATACAAGCACACTGGTCAATGACTCCCACAGTAAGACATAAACACACCGGTCAATGACTCCCACAATACGACACAAACACACTGGTCAGTGACTCCCACAATAAGACACAAGCACACTGATCAATACCTCCGACAATAAGACACAAGCACACTGGTCAATGACTCCCACAATAAGACAGGCACACTGGTCAATGACTCCCACAATACGAAACAAACACACTGGTCAGTGACTCCCACAATAAGATACAAGCACACTGATCAATACCTCCGACAATAAGACACAAGCACACTGGTCAATGACTCCCACAATAAGACAGGCACACTGGTCAATGACTCCCACAGTAAGACACAAGCGCACTGGTAAATGACTCCTACAGTAAGACATAAGCACACTGGTCAGTGACTCTAACAATAAGGCACAAGCACACTGGCCAATGACTCCCACAGTAAGACACAAGCACACTGGTCAATAACTCCCACAATAAGACACAAGCAGACTGGTCACTGACTCCCACAATAAAACACAAGCACACTGGTCAGTGACTCACAATAAGACACAAGTACACTGGTCAATGACTCACAGTAAGATAATAGCACACTGGTCAATGACTCACACTAAGACACAAACACACTGGTCAATGACTCACAGTAAGACACAAGCAATCTGGTCAGTGACTCACAATAAGACACAAGCACACTGGTCAATGACTCACAAGACACAAGCACACTGGTCAATGACTCAAAATAAGACACAAGCACACTGGTCAATGACTCCCACAATAATATACAAGTGAACTGGTCAATGACTCCCACAATAAGACACAAACACACTGGTCAGTGACTCCCACAATAAGACACAAGCACACTGATCAATACCTCCGACAATAACACACAAGCACACTGGTCAATGACTCCAACAATAAGACACAAACACACTGGTCAGTGACTCCCACAATAAGACACAAGCACACTGATCAATACCTCCGACAATAACACACAAGCACACTGGTCAATGACTCCCACAATAAGACAGGCACACTGGTCAATGACTCCCACAATAAGACAGGCACACTGGTCAATGACTCCCACAATAAGACACAAACAAACTGGTCAATGACTCCTACAGTAAGACACAAGCACACTGGTTAGTGACTCTCACAATAAGACACAAGCACACTGGTCAATGACTCCCACAGTAAGACACAAGCACACTGGTCAATGACTCCCACAATAAGACACAAGCACACTGGTCAGTGACTCCCACAATAAGACACAAGCACACTGGTCAGTGACTCTCACAATAAGACACAAGCACACTGGTCAATGACTCTCACAATAAGACACAAGCACACTGGTCAATGACTCCCACAATAAGACACAAGCACACTGGTCAATGACTCACAATACGACACAAGCACACTGGTCAATGACTCACAATAAGACACAAGCACACTGGTCAATGGCTCCCACAATAATATACAAGCACACTGGTCAATGACTCCCGCAATAAGACACAAGCACACTGGTCAATGACTCACAATAAGACACAAGCATACTGGTCAATGACTCCCAGAATAAGACACAAGCACACTGGTCAATGACTCCCACAATAAAACACAAGCACACTGGTCAATGACTCCCACAATAAGACACAAGCACGCTGATCAATGACTCCGACAATAAGACACAAGCACACTGGTTAATGACTCCCACAACAAGACACAGGCACACTGGCCAATGACTCCCACAATAAGACACAAACAAACTGGTCAATGACTCCCACAGTAAGACACAAGCACACTGGTCAGTGACTCTCACAATAAGACACAAGCACACTGGTCAATGACTCACACAATAAGACACAAGCACACTGGTCAATGACTCCCGCAGTAAGACACAAGCACACTGGTCAATGACTCTCACAATAAGACACAAGCACACTGGTCAATGACTCCCACAATAAGACACAAGCACACTGGTCAGTGACTCTCACAATAAGACACAAGCACACTGGTCAATGACTCACACAATAAGACACAAGCACACGGGTCAGTGGCTCTCACAATAAGACACAAGCACACTGGTCAGTGACTCTCACAATAAGACACAAGCACACTGGTCAATGACTTCCACAATAATATATAAACACACTGGTCAATCACTCCCACAATAAGACACAAGCACACTGGTCAATGACTCCCACAATAATATACAAACGCACTGGTGAGTGACTCCCACAATAAGACACAAGCACACTGGTCAATGACTCACACAATAAGACACAAGCACACTGGTCAATGACTCCCGCAGTAAGACATAAACACACTGGTCAATGACTCCCACAATAAGACACAAGCACACTGGTCAATGACTCCCACAATAAGACACAAGCACACTGGTCAATGACTCCCACAATAAGACACAAGCACACTGGTCAGTGGCTCTCACAATAAGACACAAGCACACTGGTCAGTGGCTCTCACAATAAGACATAAGCACACTGGTCAATGACTCCCACAATAATATACAAACGCACTGGTGAGTGACTCCCACAATAAGACACAAGCACACTGGTCAATGACTCACACAATAAGACACAAGCACACTGGTCAATGACTCACACAATAAGACACAAGCACACTGGTCAATGACTCCCGCAGTAAGACACAAGCACACTGGTCAATGACTCCACACAATAAATACAAGCGACACTGGTCATGACTCACAATAAGACACAAGCACACTGGTCAATGACTCCCACAATAAGACACAAGCACACTGGTCAATGACTCCCACAATAAGACACAAGCACACTGGTCAATGACTCCCGCAGTAAGACACAAGCACACTGGTCAATGACTCCGCAATAAGACACAAGCACACTGGTCAATGACTCCCACAATAAGACACAAGCACACTGGTCAATGACTCCCACAATAAGACACAAGCACACGGGTCAGTGGCTCTCACAATAAGACACAAACAAACTGGTCAATGACTCCCACAGTAAGACACAAGCACACTGGTCAGTGACTCTCACAATAAGACACAAGCACACTGGTCAATGACTCACACAATAAGACACAAGCACACTGGTCAATGACTCCCGCAGTAAGACTCAAGCACACTGGTCAGTGACTCCCACAATAAGACACAAGCACACTGGTCAATGACTCCCACAATAATGTACAAACACATTGGTCAATGACTCCCACAATAAAACACAAGCACACTGGTTAATGACTCTCACAATAAGACACAAGCACACTGGTCAATGACTCCCACAGTAAGACACAAGTACACTGGTCAGTGACTCCCACAGTAAGACACAAGCCCACTGGTCAATGACTCCCACAGTAAGACACAAGCACACTGGTCAATGACTCCCACAATAAGACACAAGCACACTGGTCAATGACTCCCACAATAAGACACAAGTACACTGGTCAGTGACTCTCACAGTAAGACACAAGCACACTGGTCAATGACTCCCACAATAAGACACAAGCACACTGGTCAATGACTCCCACAGTAAGACACAAGCACACTGGTCAATGACTCCCACAATAAGACACAAGCACACTGGTCAATGACTCCACAATAAGACACAAGCACACTGGTCAATGACTCCCACAATAAGACACAAGCACACTGGTCAATGACTCCCACAATAAGAATAAATAATTATTTTCAATATAAAAAAAAAATTTATGCATTTTTAATTTCATCACTGAGAGGTTTTTGTGGGTGAGGGACGGATGAGGAACCATTTATTTTTAATCTGGATTCTGTGGATGATATAATGAAAGATTATCAGGTAGAAATGAATGTTAATGATGAAATCCAAGTAGAATTTTAATAAAATCAAAACGTCCCGCTCGTAATACAAAAAGATTTAGTTTCTCGCGCATTTTGTGGCCACCTATTTGTGTGAGATATTTTTTTTAATACTTCTGCACATAAAAACAAAGTTTAGAAACTGTTTTGATGTCAGCGATGAGTTGTGTGAAGATATTCCTCAAGTAAAGTCCCTCGTGTCAGCTTAACTAATAAGCATCAACAAAAGTCATTAGTTAAGCTGACAAATGCATTTTTACTGATTATAATATGAGAGGATATAAGATTTTCTCATTACGTTGTGATATATTTACTTCACTTTTCTTCTTGTTTATGGTGTAATCAAATATGATAAAATAAAACAACTGAGAGGATTCAGTAGTCACCTTATGAAGGCTAGGAACCACTGGTGTAGTGGTGACAGCACCTACCACTGGTCTAGTGGTGACAGCCCCTACCGCTGGTCTAGTGGTGACAGCACCTACCACTGGTCTAGTGGTGACAGCCCCTACCACTGGTCTAGTGGTGACAGCACCTACCACTGGTCTAGTGGTGACACAGCCTACCATGGTCTAGTGGTGACAGCACCTACCACTGGTCTAGTGGTGACAGCACCTACCACTGGTCTAGTGGTGACAGCACCTACCACTGGTCTAGTGGTGACAGCACCTACCACTGGTCTAGTGGTGACAGCACCTACCACTGGTCTAGTGGTGACAGCACCTACCACTGGTCTAGTGGTAACAGCACCTACCACTGGTCTAGTGGTGACAGCACCTACCACTGGTCTAGTGGTGACAGCACCTACCACTGGTCTAGTGGTGACAGCACCTACCACTGGTCTAGTGGTAACAGCACCTACTACTGGTCTAGTGGTGACAGCACCTACCACTGGTCTAGTGGTAACAGCACCTACCACTGGTCTAGTGGTGACAGCACCTACCACTGGTCTAGTGGTAACAGCACCTACCACTGGTCTAGTGGTAACAGCACCTACCACTGGTCTAGTGGTGACAGCACCTACCACTGGTCTAGTGGTGACAGCACCTACCACTGGTCTAGTGGTGACAGCACCTACCACTGGTCTAGTGGTAACAGCACCTACCACTGGTCTAGTGGTGACAGCACCTACCACTGTCTAGTGGTGACAGCACCTACCACTGGTCTAGTGGTAACAGCACCTACCACTGGTCTAGTGGTGACAGCACCTACCACTGGTCTAGTGGTGACAGCACCTACCACTGGTCTAGTGGTACAGCCCTACCACTGGTCTAGTGGTGACAGCACCTACCACTGGTCTAGTGGTGACAGCACCTACCACTGGTCTAGTGGTGACAGCACCTACCACTGGTCTAGTGGTGACAGCACCTACCACTGGTCTAGTGGTGACAGCACCTACCACTGGTCTAGTGGTGACAGCACCTACCACTGTCTAGTGGTGCAGCACCTACCACTGGTCTAGTGGTGACAGCACCTACCACTGGTCTAGTGGTAACAGCACCTACCACTGGTCTAGTGGTGACAGCACCTACCACTGGTCTAGTGGTGACAGCACCTACCACTGGTCTAGTGGTGACAGCACCTACCACTGGTCTAGTGGTGACAGCACCTACCACTGGTCTAGTGGTGACAGCACCTACCACTGGTCTAGTGGTAACAGCACCTACCACTGGTCTAGTGGTGACAGCACCTACCACTGGTCTAGTGGTGACAGCACCTACCACTGGTCTAGTGGTGACAGCACCTACCACTGGTCTAGTGGTAACAGCACCTACCACTGGTCTAGTGGTGACAGCACCTACCACTGGTCTAGTGGTGACAGCACCTACCACTTGTCTAGTGGTAACAGCACCTACCACTGGTCTAGTGGCGACAGCACCTACCACTTGTCTAGTGGTGACAGCACCTACCACTGGTCTAGTGGTGACAGCACCTACCACTGGTCTAGTGGTGACAGCACCTACCACTGGTCTAGTGGTGACAGCACCTACCACTGGTCTAGTGGTGACAGCACCTACCACTGGTCTAGTGGTGACAGCACCTACCACTGGTCTAGTGGTGACAGCACCTACCACTGGTCTAGTGGTGACAGCACCTACCACTGGTCTAGTGGTGACAGCACCTACCACTTGTCTAGTGGTAACAGCCCCTACCACTGGTCTAGTGGGACAGCACCTACCACTGGTCTAGTGGTGACAGCACCCTACCACTGGTCTAGTGGTGACAGCACTACCACTGGTCTAGTGGTAACAGGCCTACACTGGTCTAGTGGTGACAGCACCTACCACTGGTCTAGTGGTAACAGCACTACCACTGGTCTAGTGGTGACAGCACTCCACTGGTCTAGTTGTGACAGCACTTACACTGGTCACCAGTGGTGACAGCACTACACTGGTTAGTGGTTCAGCACTCCAATGGCTAAGTTGGTGACAGCACTAATGTCTAGTGGGACAGCCTTTCTCCACCTTGATCTAGGTGACAGTCACCTACCACTTCTCCATGTAAATGCACTACACATCTTAGCCTTACCCAAGAATAAAATATATCCACTGGGCTTGCCCTTAGTGGTTACCAGTTATGGAAGTCATAACTAGATTCTATGTACTACACTACTACTACAATAATATTATAATAAACCTTATTTATGTATTACTTGTTAATTTTAATTGATATATATTTTTTATTATTATTATATTATTATTATTATTATTATTATAATATTATTACTAATTATTATAGTAAGCTTTTCATTTTATTTTGTAACAGTTTACCCCTGACAACGTGATTTAGCTAACTTAATATTAGACAATAATTTGTTGGTTAATCAGACAGGAACTCTCCTCTGTAGAAGTTAACTGGTAGTTGTAACGACTTCCAGGTGGAGAGTTTAATGGGATAGGGGACTTCTTACAGGTGGGAAGTTACAGGAGGGGACTCCCTGACTGTGGTGGTTTTAATAGGAGGGAAACTTCTCCCTTGATGAGAAGTACCTGAAAGGGGACTCTTCTCGATATGGGACTTGAATGGAAGGCTACTCTCTGCTTAGGGAAATTATTGGAGGGGGCTTTCCTGCTCGTGGTTACCAGATGGAGAGGGACTACTGTTGGTGAAGTTTCTGGTGACTTTCCTGCTGGGGAAGTTGCTGGAGACTCTGTGCTAGGGAACTTACTTCGAACTCTCATGCTGCGAAAGTTTCTGGGGACCCCCGTGATGAGGAAGTTACTGTGGACAGTTCTGTTGGGAAATTACCTGAGGAGTGGTGCTCTTGTGCTTGGGAATATACTGGAGTGGGGACCCTCTTTCTAGGAAAGTTACCTGGGAGGGAGACTCTCCGGTTTGGGATTTCAATCAAAGGAAACCCTTGTTTCTATGTCAGGTGTGGGTGGCAATATTGTGTGTCAACAACAATGTTATTCTTCTCACTGGTGTGGAGAGATGAGCAAGTAGTCTTTGTGAGTAGAAAAAGGATGTGTTTTTCTGACACGTGTCTTAGTCATATTTAATCCTGTTCCTATTCATTTTTGGTCCAGGGCTTTGTTATATTTAGTCTAGTTCTTAGTCTTACTTAGTCCAGTTTAGAGTAATAGTTTGCTGAGTGACGACTTGTTCAGTGGTGGTGGCAGTGTTGGATCTGGGGAGCGGAAGAATGACTTGGTGTATGCTGCCATCTTCCACTTGGTGTATGCTGCCATCTTCCACTTGGTGTATGCTGCCATAAACACAAGAACACATCATTGACGGAACACTGCAGCAGTTCCAGACTTGAATTTAGGCATAAACTAAAGAAGCTACAACTTATGGTCTCACATATTTTCATTTGCTTATGCCTAAATCCGGCTAGGAACCCATATTTGATACACTATCAGCAATTATAAATGCTTTAATATTTAATATACAAATTAAGAATTGGACATCATTCATGACTTTTCGTTTATAAAAACATGAAAGAAAACATTGTAAAGTGACTGATTTCTTTAGTTTCATCAGTGTAAATGTAGTTTCAGTTTGTAAATTTCTATAAATTCCTATCAATTACAAGTTTACAACACATTTACTTCTAGTAATTAGACACATTTAGTAATTAGGAACGAATTTTCAGTATTATTTTCCTATTAATAAATATCTTTAAACCCTTCATCGCGCAAGGGGTCCGAAAATTTGAAATTCGAACTGAACTCCCTATGGTGGATAGAGTAACTCAATACAAGGTCACTGATCCCATATAAATTGATTTCTGATGGTTAGTTTTCGAGCAATTGCCAATCTCCGAAGACCGAAAATATTAGGCTGCTCCCGACAAAGGGATTAAAAAAATTTATGTTGCAAACTTGCAATTGTTAATAAAACACACCAAAACAATTTTTTAAATTTAATATACAAACAGACAATATAAAAAACATAAATGGAACTTGTATCAAAACATTTTTTAATTGTTACAAAAATATAAAAAGGAAGCAAATATCAACAATGCCAAATTGCAAAGTGATGCAAGTTTCAATCCCTATATTCCTGAGATTCATTTGGAAGACCAATGATTCTATATTGCTAAATGGCAAGATGGAAGTCTGAGAAACAATTTCTATCAGTCATCTACGGTCCACTGAGATGAAACTTGAAGAGCAATATTCTCATGGATCTCTTCCTCATCCGGGTATTCCTCAATCCTAAAAGTTTACTTTTTCCTCATTACTTTCTGCTTTTTGGCTGGCCTTTCTTTCCTTTCTTCCTCCTCATCATCACTTGACATCTCTGCATCCTGTGCATCCGGTGGCAAGTATTCATCACCACTATCCAGCAATTCTGGTTCGTCTACCTCTGGTTCCGAGTCACTGTCTTCAGAAACGCAGACATACCTCGACCTGCTGGTCGACTGCTCCCCATAAAACAGCCTCTCATGGAACTGGAAGGACAATAGAAACCTCCTGTATAAATCCAGACCACTACAGAGTTCATATATGCAATTGAAATTTTTTTATAAATATTTATTTGACTATAATTGGACATTCCCGGAAACTTGCGCAAGACCGAAAGAATTCGGACTAAAATGCTTGCACTTTTTTCAACTGCATGCTACACTCATATTATGCTTCACACGGACTTTAGGTATATATCAAAATATGCCTAAACTATTCATGTAAGCACTAAACACAACAATCAGTACTTACCGACATTGTAGAATGTATAATCCAAGAGTAGATTAGTAAGGGTGGAGGGAAAAATGCGTGTGTGTTCGAAGCCAAGCCACCAGTGTTTATATTTTGATCTCTCAACCAATGGGAAGGCGGCAGAAGCGAACTGTACTTAGCTGAAGAGACTCAGGGAAGGCTTGTGATTCGTTGGAACTAAAGAACGGGAAGCTGGCCGCGCGGGGCGCGAAGTATGACACGCGCCAAAAACACGTAATTAATACCGATTTTTTTCGGCCAAGATCGACAAAGGGGAACCCATATTTGATACACTATCAGCAATTATAAATGCTTTAATATTTAATATACAAATTAAGAATTGGACATCATTCATGACTTTTCGTTTATAAAAACATGAAAGAAAACATTGTAAAGTGACTGATTTCTTTAGTTTCATCAGTGTAAATCTAGTTTCAGTTTGTAAATTTCTATAAATTCCTATCAATTACAAGTTTACAACACATTTACTTCTAGTAATTAGACACATTTAGTAATTAGGAACGAATTTTCAGTATTATTTTCCTATTAATAAATATCTTTAAGCTAAATAAATAAAGGAATGTTTTAAAATTTATATTCGAGTAACTCTCCCACCGCCGAACAGGTTTGTTGAGACGCATCTGCACGACATTCTTGATTAGTGCAGTTGAGAGGGTTGTCTGGAAGAATTTCGTCAGTCTCAGAGAAGCGGGTAAGTGAAATATCTCAATGAAGCAATGGTGGAGGCAGGTTCCATTTAGCAGATACGATTTTGTTAACGAGGGAATGAATCTGCAAGTGAAAAGTTAAGATGCTGCGACAGGATCTGAAAATTGACCCATGCTACTGCAAACATATGAATACACACACACATACACAGGACTAACAGCTGTGAATTGACCCCTGCAACCATGTATTGGTGAGTACACGAAGTCGATGACCGTCCATGGCATAGAGAGAGAATGGCGTCACAGAAGCGGTATGACGTCATACACATGGAAGCGACGTAGTAGTAGTACGAGTGGTGGCTGGGAGGAGGGAGTTCAGGTCTGGTACATATATATTAAGGCCGGGGATGGTGTGCTGACAGTAGAGGACTGGCTTCAGTCTGGTCAACGTTAAGTTACAGAGCAATCGTCAACACGCTAGCCACTATATTCAACCATGCACGTGAAAATTGTGTGTTTCTGTGTTTTAATGTGAGTATTGTGAGCGTCATGTTTACATCTAAGAACAATATTGTAAATTATTACTTCATGCCTACATCTTGTTAATGGAAGTCACCCCATACTCCACTGATGGGTTATAACCACCTACATGCCCCATTGGTAGATTATAGCCACCTACATACCTTTGGAGGGTGATAGCCACCTACATACCCCATTGGTGGGTGACAGCCAAATAAATACCCCTCTGGTGGATGATAGCCACAATACCTATCCTGTATTCTGATGTAATCCCATACCCATCTCGTTAGTAATAGTCACCCATTCCCATTCTGTGGGAAACATTGAAAAGAACATAAGAAAGGAGGAATATTGCAGTAGGCCTGTTGGCCCATACTAGGCAGGTTCTTCAAAAATCCAACCCACTAACAGAATAAACGCTACCCAAGCAATAAGCTTTGATAATTCTATTTACTCATGCGCAAGTCCCACTCAAGTCCAACCCTTCTATAGAGGCTCTATGGTGTCACTCCTTGATGGTGTCACCCAGGGCGCCCCCCCCGACCCCCGTTACGACGCCACTGCATCAACTACCCTATTTCTAAACCAGTACTTTCCTATTTCCTTTCTAAATCTAACCTTAACTAATTTCAATCCATTATTGCGGGTTCTCTCTTGGAAGGATATTCTCAAACCCTTTGTTAATAACCATCTTCCACTTATACACTTCGATCATGTCTTCCCTCATTCTTCGCCTTACAAGTGAATGTAATTTAAGGGACTTCAATCTTTCTTCACACGGAAAGTTTCTATTGCTATGTTTTCTAACGAATTTATATACATTCTGTAATATGGAGACCAGATCTGAGCTGTGTATAAATAACAAAAAAAGTCACAATACCGTGACTGGAACGATACACAAATAACCCGCACATAAAAGAGAGAAGCTTACGACGACGTTTCGGTCCGACTTGTGACTTTGTAAATGGTCCAAGTCGGACCGAAACGTCGTCGTAAGCTTCTCTCTTTTATGTGCGGGTTATTTGTGTATTGTGTACTGAGCTGTGTAACTGCGAACTGAGCTGTAGTATAACCGCTGGACTTCTGTTACTTACACACACTTCTTAATATAAATCTCAGTAATCTCTTTGCCTTATTACGCACGCCTATGCACTGCTGCCTTGGTTTAAGGTTGGGGTTAGAACTCGAGTTCAAGTCCTTTTCACACAATCTGAATGGATAAGTTCTACATTATTTAGGTTATAAGTGCTAGGATTATGGATACTCCCGAGCTTCAGAACCTTGCATTTATCTACAGTGAACTGCATCTGCCACTTTTCTGACCAGAAATAGAGTTTGTCTAAATCCTCCTGAAGTTCCTTGATATCTACGTTTGAATCAATTATCCTACCTATTTTCGTGTTATCGGCGAATTTGCTCATATCACTAGTAATTCCCTCATCAAGATCATCGATATATGTTATAAACAACAACGGGCCTAAGACTGATCCCTGTGGAACGCCACTTGTTTCAGATCCCCACTCAGATTTTACCTCACTTATGCACACTCTCAGCTTCCTGTTCATGAGCCATGACTCGATCCATGACAGTACTTTTCCCCCAGTGCCATGAACTGCCACTTTCTTTAACAGTCTTTGGTGCGGTACTCTATCAAAAACCTTACTAAAATCTAAATAAACAATACTGAATTCATATCGTGATCAACAACCTCCAAAGCTTTACTGAAGAAGGTTAATAAATTAGTTAGGCAGGAGCGACCCCTCGTGAATCCATGCTGAGAATCATTAATCATATTATGTTTATCAAGATGGCTTCTTATAATATCAGCTATAATTGACTCTAGTAATTTGCCTACAATTGAGGTCAGGCTTATTGGGCGGTAATTTGACGGTAACGACTTATCCCCTGCTTTAAAAATAGGAATACATTGGCCATTTTTCCACATATCAGACACTACACCTGTTTGAAGAGAAATATTAAAAATATTTGTCAATTTTTCACAAAGTTCCATTTTGCACTCTTTAAGAGCCTTTGAAAAAAGTTCATCAGGGCCTAGGGATTATTTTGCTTCAGTCGGTCTGTAATATCGCTAGTGACTGCGATGTTACATAATTTATCCTCTTCAGGCCCACTATAAAACCTAATTATTGGGATATTATTAGTGTCTTCCTGAGTGAAAGCTGAGAAAAAATAATTATTAAAAATCAAGCCATTTCATTCTCCTTGTCAGTAAGATGCCCAGAGTTATTTTTAAGCCGACTTATCTTATCTCTAACTTTTGTTCTATAAACCTGGAAAAATCTTTTGTGTTAGTTTTCGAATCCCTACCAACTTTAATTTCATAGTCCCGTTTAGCCTTTCTTATCCTCTTTTTAACGCCCCTTTTAATGTAAATATTCTGTTTCATAAGATGATCCCTCACTTCTTTTGATGTGCCTATAAATTCCTTTTTTCTGCTCTATAAGATATTTGAGCCTATTCTTCATCCATTTTGGGTCATTTCAATTCGATCTAATTTCTTTATACGGGATAAATGTTCTGTGGGCATCATGTATAGTGTTTAGAAAGCTGTCATATTGATAGCTATCTTCGTTATCCCAGTCAACAGATGATAAGTGTTCTCTAAGCCCATTGTAATTTGCTAAGCGAAAATCTGGGACCCTTATTGAGTTATCCCTACTATCATACTTCCATTCAATGCTAAAGGTAATTGATTTGTGGTCGCTAGCCCCAAGTTCCTCTGCAATTTCTAAATTATTAACAAGGGTTTCGTTGTTTGCCAGAACCAAATCAAGAAGGTTATTTCCCTTTGTAGGTTCTATGACAAACTGTTTTAGAAAACAATCCTGAACTACCTCTAAGAAGTCGTTAGATTCCAAATTCCCAGTCAAGCAATTCCAATCAATGTGACTGAAGTTAAAGTCCACGTTTGGGGGACGGTATATCACGCCTAAAATAATTTTTCATGCCCTTCTGAAAATTCTACCCAGACAGACTCAGTATTTGTTATTTCAAATTTTATACTCATTTTTATGCAACAGTTCAAGCGATCTCGGACATACAGTGCCACTCCACCCTTCTCTCTGATACCTCTCTCTACTTGGAACAATTTGAAACCCTAAATGAGACATTCAGCAGGCCTGTCCCGATTTCTCGTATTAAACCACGTCTCAGTTATGGCAAATACATCAGAGTTACCCGCACTTGCAACTAATCTCAATTCGTCCATCTTATTTCTAGCACTACGACAATTAGTATAATATAAATTTAGCAAACCTATATTCTCTTTTCTCTTCGTGCTCATTTCTGTTCTTCCATTATTCCTGTTTCTGTTCTTTTCACTTAGTGCCAATGGTTTTCCAATATTCATCAATAAATCTAGCTCATTCTGACTGTAACTGGTTTCCCTAAAACTCAAACTAGTACTACTCTGAGAGTTGATTGCTTTCCCACAAAATTCATACCACTAAGTATTTCTAGTAAGAAGACCTAACAGCTCCTTCCACTGCTTTGGCCAGTGCTCACACCCCAAACCTAGATAAGTGAACCCCATCACTGGTATACATGCCATATCCCCATACATGTCATTTCTTCCATAGAAGAGGTCCCAGTTGTCTGTGAATGTTACAGCATTTTCCTTACAGTGTTTGTCCAGCCAGCAATTGACACCATTTGCTCTGGACAACCATTCATTTCCAACTCCTCTCCTCGGCAAATTGCCACATATCACAGGGTTCCCACCCTTCTTTCTAATTATCTCTATTGCTGTCATACATGCTGATCAGGTCTTCACTCCTACATCTGCCAACATCATTGCCTCCTGCACTGAGGCAGATAATAGATATAAAAGGTAGAGGAGTTTCTTGACCTTAATCAAACACTGACAGTAGGATAATAGCGTGACAGGTGTCAAATTATCTTTTCATGGTATCGGATTGACAGGTGTCAAGTTATTATCTTATGGTAATGGAGTGACAGATATTAAGTTATCCTCTCATGATAATGGACCGTCATTTTACAATTAGGTTCTTTTATAAGGTAAGGGACTGACAGGTGTTTGCTCTCAATTGTGCTTTATATTCGTTAAATTCTCTTGTTTTTCTTAATGCTAACTGTGTGACAGGTTAAGGTTATTAAGACATTTGAAAGCATTTCATACATGATCTAAGACGTGACATCACACCAGTAACCAAAGAAGCCGAGTCTCGTGTTGAAGCATGAAATGAATGTTAGGGGAGACATGGTCCTAAAGTTCGAGATAGTCCCCAGCAATACCACTGAAAATTTTAATTTCGTTTGTTGCTCTCTATCAAAGATTAACATTTTTACTCATTTATTACAGTAAATTATCTTTAATAACGTGACTTAATGTTGGATGAGTAATTTAACAAATTTTGTGTTGTACAGGTGTGTTGTGTTGAGCACGGCAGTCCCTGTGTTGCAGTTCATGCCAACTCTGGTAGAGGACCAGGTGGCAACATGTTAAGTCTTGTCTGCATTATACTGACCAGAGATTACTGACTCTTAAAACTGTTTCATTTCCTGCCATTGCAGTTCAGTGAAAGCAGGACGAGAACTGTGGAACCAGCTTTAATTAGGACGATGTGTAAAACTTCCATAGTGAGTCATGACTTCGATACATGCATGATATATATATATATATATTTTTATATGATATATATTATATATATATAATATATATTTATATATATATATATATATATATTATATACATATATATACTATAATATATACATATATATATTTATACATATTATTAATTGGAGAAGTTGAGGTATTGGGAAGATGGTGGGATTATTTTGAGGAATTGTTTAAATGTTGATGAAGATAGGGAAGCTGTGAGTTCGTGTATAGGGCAAGAGGAATAACTTTCCTTGTAGGAGTGAGGAATGAGACAGGGATGAGTGGGGGAAGTTCGTGAGGCAGTAGTAAAATGAAAGGGGGTTAAGGCAGCTGGGATTGAGGGATAAAGATAGAAATGTTAAAAGCAGGTGGGGATATAGTTTGAGTGGTTGGGCTAATTATTTAATAAATGTATGGAGAGGGTAAGGTACCTAGGATTGGGCTAGAGAGCATGCATAGTTCCTTTGTTTAAGGCAAAGGGTAAAAGAGAGTGCAAAAATTATAGGGGGATAAGTCTGTTGTGTGCTACCTGGTTTTTAAGTGTATGGTAGAGTTTTTAATTGAAAGAATAAGAGTGAAGGGGACGGAGTATAGGATAGTAGATGATCAAGGAGGCTTTAGGAAAGGTGGGGGTGTGCTGGACCAGCGTGTTTACAGTAAACATATAAGGAACAGTATTTAGATAAGGCTCTAAAGAAGGTTCTTTGTGGCATTTATGGATTTGGAAAAGGCGTATGACAGGGTGATAGGGGGGCAATGTGGCAGATGTTTCAAGTGTATGGTGTAGGAGTAGGGGTTACTGAAAGCAGTTGAAGAGTTTTTACGAGGAATAGTGAGGCTCAAGTTTAGAGTATGTATGAAAGAGGGAATTTTTTTCCCAGTAAAGATTGGCCTTAGACAAGGATGTGTGATGTCACCGTGGTTGCTTATATATTTATAGATGGGGTTGTAAGAGAAGTATAATGCGAGGGTCTTGGCAAGAGGGCCATGGAGTTAAAAGATAAAGATCACACAGAAGGTGGGAGTTGTCACAGTGCTCTTCGCTGATGACACTGTGCTCTTGGGGTTCTACAGAGAAGTTTGCAGGATTGGAGGAGATTCGGTAGGGTGTTGCAAAAGAAGAAATTAAAGGTGAATACAGGAAAGAGTAAGGTTATGAGGATACAAAAAGCTTAGGTGATGAAAAGATTGAAAATCTGATGGAGGGAGAGTTGTATGAGGAGGTGAACGTATTCAGATATTTGGGAGTGGACGTGTCAGCGGATGGGTCTATGAAAGATGAGGTGAATCCTGAATTGATGAGGGAAAAAGAGTGAGTGGTGCACTTAGGAGTCTGTGGAGACAAAGAACTTTGTCTTGGAGGCAAAGGGGGAATGTATGAGGTTGTTTTACCAACGGCTCTTATATGGGTGTGAAAGTTGGGTGATGAATGTTTGCAGCGAGGAGAAGAAGGTTGAGGCAGTGGTGATGTCATGTCGGAGGCAATGTTTGGTGTGAATATTATCAGAGAATTCGTAGTTTGGAAGAGGAGGAGGTGCGGATTACAAAACTGTTTCCAGAAGGCTGAGGAAGGGTTGTTGTAGGTGGTTCGGTCATGTTAGAGAGAATGGAGCGAATACAGAATGGACTTCAAGAGTGTATCAGTCTGTAGTGGAAGGAAGGCGGGGTAGGGGTCGGCTAGGAAGGGTTGGGGGGGGGGGAAAAGGGGGTTTTTTGTGTGGAGGGGCTTGGATTCGGGGCATGCATGAGGTGTTTGTAGGAGTAATGGGAAAATGGTTTTTAATATTTTGAGTGTGTTGGAGTGTGAGCAAAAAAACTTTTTGGGGGGATTAGGGAAACCGGGGGCCCGGACTTGGTCTGGGTGGGAAATACAGGTGCCTCTGAAGGAGGGGTGTTAAATGTTGCTTTTAAAAACTGTGTTAAAGCACCCTTTGCGACAGTGATGGAGTAAATTGTGGTAAAAGTTTTTCTTTTTGGGGCCCCCCTGCCTTGGTGGGAATCGGCCAGTGTGATAATAAAAATTATTAAATTAATATATTTATATATTATATATATTTATTATTTTATATATATATATATTTATTATAATATATTTATATAATATAATAATTAATATTTATATATTTTAATATATATTTTTTTTATATATATTATTTTTTATATATATATATTTTTATTTTTTTTATTATAACCCTGCCCGTTCCCCCCAAGGCAGGGGGCCAAAAAAGAAAAACTTTCACCATCATTCCCCCATCTGTTTCCCGAAGGGTGCTTTACAAAAGTTTTTAAATGCAACTTTAACCCCCCTTTCAGAGTGCAGGCTCTGTATTTCCCCTCTCCGGGGGGATCAAGCCCGGGCGGTTTCCCTGAACCCTTTCATAATGTTTTTGTCCCACTCCAACGCAGTCAATTATTAAAAACCATTTGTCTCCATTCACCCCTATCAAACCGCTCACGCTCCCTGCGGGAAAAGGGCCAAGCCCCTCGCACAAAAAAACCTCCTTTACCCCCCCCCTCCAACCTTTCCTGGGCGACCCTACCCCGCTTCCTTCCATACAATGTCACTCTGAAGTCATTCTGTTCGCTCCATTCTTCTACATGTCCCCAACCCCCTCCAAAAAACCCCTTTCCCCGCCCTTGGCAACAGTTTTTGGAATCCCGCCCCCCTAAAATTTCCCAAATACGAATTCTCGCTTTTTATTCACACCAACCCTTGCCCGACAGATTTCCATGCCTCCCGCCTTCTCGCTGCACATTATCACCCATGCTTTTACACCCCTATAAAAAGCGTTGGGGAAAACTATACTCTCATAATTCCCTCTTTGCCTCCAAGGAAAAAATTCTTTGTTCCCAGACTCTAAGTGCACCACTCACCCTTTTCCCCCCATCAATTCTATGATTTTCTCATCTTTCACAGACCCATCCGCTGACAGTCCACTCCCAAATATCTGAATACATTCACCTCCTCCATACTCTCTCCCTCCAATCTGATATCCAATCTTTCATCACCTAATCTTTTGTTTATCCTCATAACCTTACTCTTTCCTGTATTCACTTTTAATTTTCTTCTTTTGCATACCCTAAAAAAATTCATCCACCAATCTCTGCAACTTCTCTTCAGAATCTCCCAAGTGCACAGTGTCATCAGCAAAGAGCAACTGTGACAACTCCCACTTTTGTGTGTTTTCTTTATCTTTTAACTCCACGCCTCTTGCCAATACCCTCGCATTTACTTCTCTTACAACCCCATCTATAAATATATTAAACAACCACGGTGACATCACACATCCTTGTCTGAGGCCTACTTTTTACTGGGAAATAATTTCCCTCTTTCCTACATACTCTAACTTGAGCCTCACTTTCCTCGTAAAAACTCTTCACTGCTTTCAGTAACCTACCTCCTACACCATACACCTGCAACATCTGCCACATTGCCCCCCTATCCACCCTGTCATACGCCTTTTCCAAATCCATAAAATGCCACAAAGACCTCTTTAGCCTTATCTAAATACTGTTCACTTATGTGTTTCACTGTAAACACCTGGTCCACACACCCCTACCTTTCCTAAAGCCTCCTTGTTCATCTGCTATCCTATTCTCCGTCTTACTCTTAATTCTTTCAATAATAACTCTACCATACACTTTACCAGGTATACTCAACAGACTTATTCCCCTTTTAATTTTTGCACTCTTTTGTCCCCTTTGCCTTTATACAAAGGAACTATGCATGCTCTCTGCCAATCCCTAGGTACCTTACCTTCTTCCATACATTTATTAAATAATTGAACCCAAACCCCTCCAAAACTACATCCCCACCTGCTTTTAACATTTCTATCTTTATCCCATCATTCCCGGCTGCCTTACCCCCTTCATTTTACTTACTGCCTCACGAACTTCCCCCACACTCACAACTGGCTCTTCCTCACACCTACAAGATGTTATTCCTCCTTGCCCCATACACGAAATCACAGCTTCCCTATCTTCATCAACGTTTAACAATTCCTCGAAATATTCCCTCCATCTTCCCAATACCTCTAACTCTCCATTTAATAACTCTCCTCTCCTTTTTTTAACTGACAAATCCATTTTTTCGCTAGGCTTCCTTAATTGTTAATCTCACTCCAAAACTTTTTTTTATTTTCAACAAAATTTGTTGATAACATCTCACCCACTCTCTCATTTGCTCTCTTTTTACATTGCTTCACCCCTCTCTTAACCTCTCTCTTTTATTCCATATACTCTTCCCTCCTTGCATCACTTCTACTTTGTAAAAACTTCTCATATGCTAACTTTTTCTCCCTTACTACTCTCTTTACATCATCATTCCACCAATCGCTCCTCTTCCCTCCCGCACCCACTTCCTGTAACCACAAACTTCTGCTGAACACTCCAACACTACATTTTTAAACCTACCCCATACCTCTTCGATCCCATTGCCTATGCTCTCATTAGTCCATCTATCCTCCAATAGCTGTTTATATCTTACCCTAACTGCCTCCTCTTTTAGTTTATAAACCTTCACCTCTCTCTTCCCTGATGCTTCTATTCTCCTTGTATCCCATCTACCTTTTACTCTCAGTGTAGCTACAAATAGAAAGTGATCTGATATATCTGTGGCCCCTCTATAAACATGTACATCCTGAAGTCTACTCAACAGTCTTTTATCTACCAATACATAATCCAACAAACTACTGTCATTTCGCCCTACATCATATCTTGTATACTTATTTATCCTCTTTTTCTTAAAATATGTATTACCTATAACTAAACCCCTTTCTATACAAAGTTCAATCAAAGGGCTCCCATTTTCATTTACACCTGGCACCCCAAACTTACCTTCCACACCCTCTCTAAAAGTTTCTCCTACTTTAGCATTCAGATCCCCTACCACAATTACTGTCTCACTTGGTTCAAAGGCTCCTATACATTCACTTAACATCTCCCAAAATCTCTTTCTCTCCTCTACATTCCTCTCTTCTCCAGGTGCATACACGCTTATTATGACCCAATTTTCGCATCCAACCTATACTTTAATCCACATAATTCTTGAATTTACAAATTCATATTCTCTTTTCTTCTTCCATAACTGATCCTTCAAACTTACTGCACCCCTTCCTTTGCTCTAACTCTCCAGATACTCCAGATTTAATCCCATTTATTCCCCCCACCGAAACTCCCTAGCCCTTCAGCTTTGTTTCGCTTAGGGCCGGACATCCAACTTCTCTTTCATTCTAACATCAGCAATCATCTTTTCTTGTCATCCGCACTATCCACGCACATTCAAGCTCCAGCTTTATAAAGTTTATTCTTCTCTTTTTTTAGTCAATGTCTAACAGGAGAATGTGTTACTAGCCCATTGCTCCCGCATTTTAGTCCCCTCACAACGACCTTCGCATGGCTTACGGAGGAAAGATTCCTTTCACATTCCCCATGGACAATAAAGAATTAAAGATAGAAAAGAGTCTATTTAGAAAAGGAGAAAAACCTAGATGTATTGTATCTATATATATGCATGTGCGTGTCTGTGAATTGTTGACCAAGTGTAAGTAGGAAGTAGCAAGATATCCCTGATATGTATATAAATATATATAAAATAATAATATATACTAATTATTATATATATATATATCATTTATATATTTAATATATATATATATATACAATATCTATATATATATATATATATATATATATATATATATATATATATATATATATATATATATATATATATATATATATATATATATATATATATATATATATATATATATATATATATATATATGCAATGAGATCACAGTTAACAGGTGATTTCAGAATATGCAAAACAACCACTTTTAATATTAAAGTTACGTTCAAAAATCTTGATACAGTAAAAAAAACTTTTGATAAAGAATTTCCCCCAAAATGCTGATGGATGTGTCTATAAGATTCCTTGTAAAATTTGCGATAAAGTTTATTACGGTCAAACTGGTAAAAATCTCGAACTAAGATTAAAACAACATAAATATAGCATTAGAACTGGACAAGATTCCAATGCTCTATTTATTCATGTAAGAGATTTTAGCCATCCAATTGATTTTCAAAAAGTTGAGAAAGTAGTATCAAGCAAGTCCATGGTCGATAGGAATATAATTGAATCTTGTTTCATAAAAAGCAGTTTTGACAATAATATGAATATTTCCTTTGGTTTATATAAATTAGATCCATTTATAATTAATAGAATTTTGGAAGAATTTAATAATACATTGGACAAATAATAATTTTTTAAATTTCTTATTTCTTGAGTAGAATAGTTTGTTGGTGGGTTGTATGAAGGACCTGTCTAGTTCGGCCGGCGGGCCTGCTGTCTCGCGTCAGGTGTTTCGTTGTTGTGGGATCTGATAGTGAGGTGTGGGCTACCCCTTTATATACCTTCCTTTGATGCTTTACTTTCATTGTTCCTTGATAATGTGAGTAGTCACGAAAGCACTTGGAACCTCTATTTTTTCACAGTGGTTGTTTTGCATATATATATATATTTACATATATATATATATATATATATATATATATAATATATATATATATATATATAGATATTTATAAATATATATATTATAATATATACTATATATATATATAATATATATATAATTTATATATGTATATATATAGGATATATATATATATATATATAATAAATATATATATAGATATATATATATATATATATATAATATATATAAATACATTTAGATATATAAAAAATTTATTATATATTATATATAATATATATATATATATATATATATTATTTATATATATATATTATAATATATATTATATATATATTGATATATATCTCTAATATATATATATATATATATATATAACGTCCAACAGTAACCCTCCTGGGAGCACCGGCTGGTCAACACAGGCCATCGACAAAGTCCTCAAGGACAAATGAATGACCTGATAAATGGAGAAGAATAAGCAGTCTGATGCCCATGATGCTCTGTATCTCCTTCACAATAAGGTCACTTATATTCCAAGACTCACTTACTTCCTCAGATGTGACCTCCCTCTTTTGACAACCCAACACTTGTCGAATATGACGCACCACCAGAAGTCACCTTAAAAGGCACTGACCCTGTCACTAGAGGATGCAATGATCAGGCAACCCAACCCTCCCAGTACGACGGAGTAAAGAGGGTTGCTCAAAGCAACGCATGTTGCCTTTCCTGCTTTTCTGTCTTCGTGTTTGGCTGTCCAGTGGGCATAGTCAAGAAGAATGTCCCGAACGCTTGAGAGACATGGTAAGAGCTCAAGACCCAGTTGACTGATGCAGCGATTCGGTGGGACACCCTTACAGATTCCTCCAGTAGACCAGCTCACCCAAAGATCACAAACATTTCCCCACTGATAAAACAGATCATGAAAAAATCGCCAACACAATGCTCACCAACCGCCTCAGAAAGACAAAGCTCGACTCCTGGCAGTGAAGGGGCACCACACTCAGAATATCCGTTTGCTGTTCCCAATTCCTCCCTGGGAACTCGACTATTCCCACAGGCCCATTCGATTTGGTGTTGCTCTTCGCTAGCCCGCCCCATCCTCACCGAACATAGTGGTATTTGCGGCGGCGACCCGCTGATCAATTCGGACTGTTCAGTCTTCGTGTGTCACACAGCAAGAAGGAGTATGCAGCATGAGGAGGTCAATGACATCATAAAGAGAACCTGTCCACAGCCCCGTTGCCCAGCTCACGGGAACCCCAAGCGCAGGGGTCCGACGAAGTCTAAAGCTCCGGTTGGACCATCGATGCCTACATGGAAGATGGAAAGCTAGTGCCGGGTACACACTTGTGCCGCCACTATTGCAGACACCTACTGCCATTCTCCGTAGTGGAAGGGGTGGAGCTCCAGCCACAGAACCCCAGATTTCCCCAATATGAAGACCCTCCCCACCCCCCCCCCCCCCCCTTGCTATAAAACTTTCATCCCAATAGGTCGAGACCCTTGGAGCATGGGCAAGGTGTGCTCTAAAGTTCCTAATTGACGCTGGGTGAAAAGCTCATCATTGAAACAAAGACCTCACGACCAGCTTCCTCTTTTTCAGAGACTGCAGTGTTGCGATCCAGAGAGAATGCCTGCAGCACTGGCACGCGCCCACCGCCGGGAGCTGGACGAAGTAAATTGAGATGTAGCTCTGAGTTACCGATGTTTGGTTTACTTTGTATCATAATTTGTGTGAATGTTTTGTTCAATTATTTTGTCTTTAAATAAAATATATATTTATTTAGATATATATTTAATATATATATATAATATAGATATATATATAATTATATATATATATAGAATATAAATATATATATATATAGATATATATATATATATATATAATTATATATCAATATATATATATATAGATATATATAATATATTTAAGTGATATATGAATATGAGACAGCTGTATACAGAGTGAACCATAATGCGATATATTTCTACAGGATTCAGACATGATACACTAACCACTGTTTAACATGACTTAATAAAGTCTGCACAAGTGAAACATGACATGATGCCTCCTTCGCAGAGAGACAAATGACGAAAAGTTCTATTGAGTGAAACATAAACAGCAGCTTCTCCAGGATATATGACATGATACAGCTCTAACAACAGAGTGATCATAACATGATACTGTTTTCTACACAGAACGAAACATGAATATGAATAAAATATATATAGAGAAAGATATATGCCATGATTAAAGACTCTATTAGAGAAGTATCATGTATACAGCTTTCCACAAGCGAAACATAATGATAAGGATCTGCAGAGTGAACATGTTAGACAAAGCTGTACAGAGTGACAACATGACATATTCAGATCTGCACAGATTTAAACTTGACCTGAAATAGATTTCTTTCAAAAAAATGTGACATGATAAATGTGACATGATAAATCAGCACAATAAAACATGACTTGATAAAGCGCTTCCAGAGTGATATGTCTGTAATAATAATACTAAAACTTGTACAGGTTTACTAGTAAAATCAGCAGTGTCTGTGGAAACCCCTGTCACGCTTCTCAGCTTCAGTGAGACTAAAATCATGCCGACTGATGGTCTCTTCATCCAAGAAACTCGAGCAACCCTTCCCTTGGGGCTTACTACCTTCCCTGTCCCCGGATCTACATGATCCTTTGATTTACGCGTCGCCCCCCGTCAATACAGTAATATGCAGCAGGTTGATTCGAACTTTATCAAATTCAGCTGAGTGTCCCGAGTGCACTTGTGTATGTTACATACATTACTCTCCCGATACTTTTATCGAGAGGACTTACAAATTGCATACAAAATACGGAACTGGCGGAGATTGAACCTATGGGAAGTGAGCCCTAAAACTCTCGGTCAGTGTGTCACCACTGGACAGATGTGCTACAATAAGATTTCATCCAACGAGTAATAATTTAACACAAAGATGGATTTAGAATGTCTTGACCACCAGGTGGAGAATCTAATTTGTAGCCAGCTGGCAGAGTGGGCTAGTATCACTTTCCTGGAATTCTACGATTCTTGTTAATTCTTGAAGCTTACTTCTAGAGAGATCTATTTTGAAACGTTATTCATTCTTTCTACTTAATTTTCTTACTAATCAACACTTCTTACTACTCAAGCCTTCTGACTTCTCAACCCTTCAGACTCTCAACCTTTTAATACTTATCCTTCTTATTGCTAACGTTCTTACTATTCAACCTCTAACTACTGAACCTTCTTACTACAAAACCTCATACTGGCTGAACCTTCTTACTAACGAACCTCCTACTTCTGAACCTTCTTATATTCAAACCTCTTTCTGCTGAACCTTCTTACGACTCAACCTTCTTACTGCTGAACCTTTCTACTACTCAACCTTCTTTATTCGCTAACCTTCCTACTACTCCACCTTCTTACTGCTGAACCTTCTTGCTACTGGAACCTTCTACTATTCAATACTTCTTTCTGCTGACCTTCTTACTACGCAACCTCTTTCTGCTGAACCTTCTTACAACTCAACCTTCTTTTCTGGTGAACCTTCTTACTACTCAACCTTCTTCCTGCTGAACCTTCTTACTACTCAACCTTTTTTTCTGCTGAATCTTCTTACTGCTCAATCTCCTTTCGCTGAACCTTCTTACTACTAAACTTTCATTACTGCTGAACCTTCTTAAAACTGCTGAACCTTCAACTATTCAACCTTCTTTCTGCTGAACTTCTACTACTTCAACCTTCATACGATGACCTTCTTACTACTCAAACCTTCTGACTGCTGAACCTACTACTATTCAACCTTCTTTCTGCTGAACCTTCTACTACTCATACCTTCTTACTGAGGACCTTCTGCGGCGCACCTTCTTTCTGCTGAAACTTGTTCTTACTACTCAACCTTCTTACTGCTAACCTTCTTACAGCTGAACTTTCTTACTACTCATCCTTCTTACTGCTGAACCTTCTTTTCTGCAGAACTTTCTTACTACTCACCTTCTTTACTGCTCCACCTTCTTCTGCTGAACTTCCTTACTACTCAACCTTCTTACGGCTGAAACCTTCTTACTACAATCCAATCTCTTACTGCTGAACGCTTCTTACTGCTGAACCTTTATAACTCTTCATACAAACATTCAAAATGCAAACAGTAAAGTTTTCCACATTGTTTAACCAGGCACACTTTGTTTTGTCTTTTGTGTGTTAATGAATGCTGGTCCCTTAACACCATTCATCTACTGTTTGTCTCCTAGCAACAAATCCATCAAGTGTTAGTTCCCCTATCGCCATTCATCACACTGATTCTTTCCTAGCACCATTCATCAACCTTTTGTCCCCTAGAGCACCATTTCATCAAGTGTTCGTCCCTTAGCGCCATTCATCAACTGTTTTCTTTTCTACTAGCACCATTCATCTACTGTTTTGCCCCCTAGCGCTATTCATTTGTGTTTTGCCCCAATACACCAAACATTCATTTTTACTTGTTTACCATCACACATTTTAAGTATTTTTAAGTATCGTCATCAATCTGTCCACAAACTTCTGTATATCACCATGTGCAGAGTTATGGACCATTTTCTCTAGGATTTTCCAAGTGTTGATTATGGAGATATCTCACTCGTCTGCTGTCCACGAGTACAAGTCAAGCGCTTCCATGCGTTTCCCAGTAGTTTAAGTGTCTGCCGGAATTTTCCTATGTGCAGTAAAGGTTCTCTGTACATTCTCTAGAGCTGCAAATTTCACCTGCTTTTGAATGGAGATGTTTAATGTACAACAGTATTTCAGCCGAAACATCGAGAACACATGATTGAAAAAGAGCATCATGGGGCAAGGCATCTCTGTTTTGAACGTTCTTATTATCCATCCTATCATTTTCTTCTTCGCAGGTGTGATATGCTCACTCCTTGTGATCTTTGAGAATGAGATCCTCATCACTTTACCACTTGCCATATCTTTCACATTACATTTTTGCTCTATTGAATGATAAGTTTATAGTATACTCCGTTTTCTAATTATTATCTCCTCAGTTTCCAATAAGGGAGTATTGGAATTTGTCTTCATGACATCATATTGTTTTCGTTGGTCTTTGGAAAACTTGTTTATATCTTCTTGGAGGTTAAAACCGCGTCCTCATGGGATGACAGTCTTCCATGCAGATCTCTTAGGTGCAATGCATTAAAGATCCGCGTGCACCGATGACTTTAAAACCCTAATTAAACAAGTTTTTTTTTTTCTGCTTTATTAAACCAGTTCATGAAAGAAATAAAAAACTGGCAGTAATTCATTTGGTACAGTTCGTGTAAACCAACACCTTTGAATTGTTTTTTAAACTATTACCCAAATATTATTACTATTATAAGGACTTGTATTTATTATTAGCATTAATATTTATATTATTATTATATTCCTTCATTCTTTATTTCTTGCGATTCATGCCCAGCCCTTCCTCTGGGGAGGGTAGTCCTGAGCCCTGCCCGAGCCTTTAGCTCATAAGACTTTCATTCCCATTTGCCCCCTTGAGCGGGGATGGCAGACATAGAGCCTATCTTGTGGCTAGGCCTGGGGAACATGTTGTCCCAAAGAATGAGGAGGTACTTGTGCCTCCTCCCATGGGGACTTAGGTCTCAGACACTCCCAAAAGAGGGGAGCCAGGCCGGCCACCACTTGAAAAGGCCCGGGCCGGAGAATACCGCTAATCTATAATAAAATAATAATAAATTTCTTCGGTCTCTTCTTCTTCTTCTTCTTTTTTTTTCTTCTGCTCTTTCTTCTTCTTCATCTTCTTCTTCCTTCTTCTTCTTCTTCTTCTTCTTATTTATTATTATTGATTATTATTATAATTACCTGTATTTTAGACACAAACCATTAGCTCAGTGTCATTTTATCATTGTGTCGAGCATTCACACTAAACATTTCTCATTATTTTCTATTCTTTACTCATTATTTTATCACCCTCTGAATCCAAACACCCTTAACAATGCCTAGGTCCAAGTTGGCTTATTTCCATTTCATTCATTTATTCTTTATTCTTATACTCTTTACCTCCTCATCACCCCATTACCTCTATTAACCTCCATCCCATTAGTTTCAACAGTGTCCTCACCAGACGTGCCAGCGCTGTGCCGAGGAATTCGACATTGTTGTCATGACACAGATTTTATCAAAGTTCGTGTTTGAACATATCAGAGGAAGACATCCATTAAGATAAACACATTTAATGGTTTGGAAAAGAACATGACGACATAAGAAGAAAGTGACAGATATGAGGAAGGTGACACACGTGAAGGTGACACATGTGAGGAAGGTGACAGACCAACGGAAACTTAGCCCTTCATCTGTTGCATTTATACATCTCTACTTTACATGGTTATCATGACTGCATTGATTATAAAAACTTTACTGTGGAATATGTGTTGTGAGTGTTGTTCTTTTATATGTGTTTGTGTGTGTATGTGTTTGTGTACTCACCTAATTGTGGTTGCAGGGGTCGAAACTCAGCTCCTGGCCCTGCCTCTTCACTGATCGCTACTAGGTCCTCTTTCTCTCTACTTCCTGAGCCTTGTCATACCTCGTCGTAAAGCTATGTATGGCTCCTGCCTCCACTACATCGCTTGCTAGGCTATTCCACTTCCTGATGACTCTGTGACTGAAGAAGTACTTCCTAACATCCCTGTGACTCGTCTGAGTCTTCAGCTTTCAATTGTGGCCTCCTTGTTTCTGTGTCCCTCCTCATGGAAACTCCTGCATCTGTCCACATGTCTTATTCCACGTATTATTTTGTATGTTGTTATTAGTCCTCCCCCTAGACCCTCATGTCCTCCAGTGTCGTCCCCACCAGCCGATTTCCATCAACCTTTCCTCGAGGACATTCCCCGGAGCTTCGGAACTAGCCATGTTGCAAACCCCTTGTACTTTTCTTTAATTTTCTTGACGTGCTTGAACCAGGTGTGGGTTCCAAACTGGTGCTGCCCCCCCTTACTCCAGTATGCGAGGCCTGACGTAACACTGTCAGTGTCTGAAAAGAATTCCTTACAAGGTATCGGAACAACTATTCTCAGTTTTGCCCAGGCGACCCCATATGCTGCAGACAGTTTCTGGTTGATGGTGTGCCTCCGGAAACGTGCTCGGTGTTATGTCACCCCCCAAATCTTTCCACCTTGAAGGGAGTTTGCAGTCTTTTGTCCCTAGCCTATTACTCTGTCCGCGGTCTCTCTTTGACCTTCCCCATCTTCCAGACTGCATTTGGCAGGGTTGATTCGAGAAGCCAGTTGCTGGACCACGTGTCCAGCTGTCAGGTCTCTTTGTTGTCCCTGCCTGATCCTCATCCGATTAATCCTTCTCATTAATTTCATATCATCTGCTAACAGGGACACTTCAGAGTCTATCCCTTCCATCATGTTCATTCACACAAATCAAAAATAGCACTGGTCTAGGAACGACCCCAGTGGACTTCCGCTCGTTCACAGCGCCCACTGGTGATACCTCATCACGTAACCATGACTCGTTGTTGCCTCCCTGTCAGTAGTCTCTGATCCTTTGCAGTGCCCTTCCTGTTATACGTGCCTGCTCCTCCAGCTCTGCACTAATCTCTGTGATGAACTGTGTCTAAGGCCTTCCCTGCAGTCCAGGAAAATGCTACAACCCCTCCCCCTCTCTCGTGTCTTACTTCGTGTGGTTTGTCTGTGTGTGTGGTGTGGGTTTTGTGTGCGTGGTGTTGGTGGTGTGTTGTGTGTGGTGTGTGTGTGGGGGGGTGGGGGTTGTGTGTGTGTGTTGTGTGTTGTGTGTGTGTTTCTGTTTGTGTTTGTGTGTGATATGTGCTCTGGACTCAGAGTTCTAGTCACAAAAGTACCATTTAATCATTATTTTTTAAGTTATTAATAAACTGACAAAGTTGTGCTGCTTTAATTTCATCAGTGCCTTGGACCTCACAACCACGTTCCTGCAATGTTCACATTGTTAGGTAAGAACCCAATTTTTAATCTGTACCTATATGTCTTATGAGTACCGCCATCTTGGTTTACACACTGCATGCTCACCTACCACCAGGAATTTTCAGTTGAATTCCTTCTTGTGGGTCAATGTTTGTAAGAAGACCGAGGTTGCGCAAGTGGTATTACGCTGATTTATGTTTAAAAAATCTATTTTCGCAGGCTTGAAACTGTTATCCTACTCACTCTCGTTTCAAAAGCCCAGCTCTATCTATATTAAACTATCATCCCCTGGGATGGCACACATATGGTGAACGAACACACAGGAACCTTAAAAAAAAACTACGGTTAGGTGATATAGTGTAGCAGACATACTGCTAGTGCGCAAGGGCGTCAGGCAACCTAAACAGTTTCCCCACCATGGACAATCAGTATATGAAGTGAGTGCCGCCTAACCAACCCTGCCATGGATATCATTAATTGGTTCCTGTTTTGTAGATTAATATTTAAGAGGTTGTAAGCCTAAAATGAAATCCCTCTTATCTGAGGAAGTGTTCGAAGTCACAATTAATGCGGTTGCTCTCTTCCGTGTGTAGGTGTATATACCTTTGACAGTCCATAAGATGTTAGATAGTGGTTCATGAACACAGTCTGTAGCTACTGAGTATTCTTTCAACAGCCCTTACAAGAGGTGGTATAATACATGATTTGGTAATTAATTTTGCAAGTGCTTTAAAAAGTTGTGAGGAAACACAAGGATAAATTGGTTAGAAAACGTTAGAAGTGATCAAAGTCTCACTACGGAACGTTTACTAATACAGTATCCTACTGTATATACACCGGCATTGTAATGTTGTTTTCTCAAGAAAAGTTCCTTGCTGCCTCTAAGACGCTTTGTTTCAAGGAACTGAATTTGCGTTCCTTCTTCGCATCAATTCTTATTGCTCGGCGTTCTAGAGTGTTTCCCATGGAATTGGTTTGCCAGTACCGCACTAATTTGGAGAACCCATGACAGTTCCAAAAGTCTTTAAAAAGATAATTTTCAAAAGAGAAACTCAAGTTAGCAAGATACACAGGAGGTTACAAACGGACAGAGACCACCGCCGAAGTTTATACTCAGTAAGTCATAAAAATGTGAGTTTAAACAGAAATCAGTTCACTAGAATTGCATTTATTTCTCTGCGAGAAACAGTCAATGGCAAAATCTGGGAAGACCGGAAATTATTTAATTATTTTTATCTGTCTGTTGTCGAATACAAAATTCCGAAGCTCTAAGATTTGGCCTCAAATTTGCTACAAATCATGAAACCGAAGAAAAGACCTCCACTTCATCTTAAAAACTACTGACACAATGAGTCTAAATTTTCAGGGCACAATTCACGGTTCATCTCAACACCACCACTGCTTCCAGTCCACCTCACGTTACTATCACTGCGCTACGACTTTACAGAAAGCAGTAAACATCAAGGAGTCACTATACTATGATAAAGAGTCGTATCGTAATCTTGAACATGAATCTACTGGGAAATATTTTATTAAACGACCAAGAAACCTACAAACCCCGACCAACAAACCATGAGGATAACTTAACCAAAACTTTTGTTTCCCTAGACTCGCCTCATATAAAGGACTCAGAACAAGGAAAAAAAACGTCTACACACCATTCTCAAAACCCCAGTCCCGCCAGAACTGTATGACCGGCCCAAAACTCACAAGTCAAGGGAATTCCATTGAGACTCACCTCCTCGGAATAGTAGCACCACCACACCCATTCCCTCAGAGCAGAATTTAAAAACACTCTGGTGATTCTCAGTTGCATCCGCATACTAACACAAGAACATGAAACTCCCCTCCTAGATGTGACGATCACATTACCAAGTTGCGCCCACTACACATGCCCATTGAATCTCCTGCACTCAAAAATTCTAAATCGACCTTCGACGACCTTCATGTTTCCTGCTTAGCGATTTCGTCTACCCTTGTTGAACTGTGTGTTATTTTACAGTGTTCTCTTTAGGGGATTATATTGTAAAAACGACATTTGGACGCTCATGTGTTCCCACTTAGTTGCTGTACTGGTAAAACCAATACATTGGAACATCTAGAAGCCGATAAATTTTCTTCTATCATTCCCCTATTCAGTCAACTGGCTCCGTTATGTTGAGAACATTTTCGGATCATTATCGCCATTCGCTTCAACTTTTCCGCTCTCCAACACACTCAACCAGGTGGTTCCGCTTCATTCCAATTTATCCAGAACCAAAGTCGAGAACACTCAGCCTTCCTTGATTATCTCCTCTGCGAAGTTGAACCACAACTTCATTTTAAAGTCTACCTAAGAAAGGCGCAACCAACAAATTTTCTCTCACACTTCTACTTTCACCACGGCACCAAAATTAATCGTTGGCTTAATCATAGTTTTTCTTCATTGATGCCGAAAATAACCCCATCTAAATCTGTAGTAGTGATTCCTTGAGGAAGAATCGCTTTCATCGAGCAAGTATTTTCTAAGCATCGCTTATCCTCATCCACTATACTAGAGACATCAGTACATCACTCAAACATCCACCGATATCACCCAACAAATTACCGCCAATAAGAGATACACGTCCTCCGACATTCTTTGCATACCGCATTCCTAGTAGCCACCTCTTTATCCCTCAAATCAAAGTCATCACCATAAGGAAAACCACAAGGTTTCAATGCTCTGCTGGGGTATACTATATCCTTCAACGTTTTCACTCAATAAAAGTGATCAACACTACCAGAGACTTCTAAACATGTATTTCAGAACTCCATAACCCAAATTCAGATTAACGAGTTTGAGGAATGCTCGTGTTTTCACCGAAACTTCCACAAACCATTAATCAGCTACATTGACGCAAGACTCAATGCAAGAAATAAGGCACTGAGAAATCACAGGTTCTTGGAATCACACTCATCTGTATATCCCAACCATTCAACCAGAACAATGTCTTTTACAACAAAGGTGAAACTGCTTCCCAGGAAACTTCCGCCCTTAAATATCTAATCCCCATGATCCGCAAAGCCCGTCTCAAATCCAACTACTTCTCAACATTCCTCACCGATCCTTAGCGCACTATATATTCATGTTCCTCTACTCAGAACAGATCTGTTTTGTGTGATGAAAAAGTTTGGGTGGAAACGTAGTCCATACTGTGCTTGTGTCTATTTTTCAATCGGGTCGGTATTTTGTCCCATTTATCTTCATCGTATGAAGTCCCTGTGAGTTATTGCTTTGTGACGGTGGCAGTCATATTAATCTTTCTCGACACAGGGCAAAGTAAGGCTTTCGCGATCAAGGAAGATTCACTTCATCATCTTTGTTCCTCATCTTTTAGAGCTCAAGCAATGTTATAGCATGAGTGTATGCGTTGAGGGAGTCTGTATAACTTTTGAGTCAGCAGTGTTATTTTATATGTTTCTTTGGCTTAGGACCATATATACACTATTCTCATAATTAATTCCGTATTACATTACATTTATTTCTCATGAACCACTTATAATAATAAATTACATTTGTGTATGTCACGGAACTCGTGAATTTTGTTTTATTTTGTTTTGAAATTAATGTAATTCATTTATACAAATTAAGATCCTATTCACACAAAGAACCCCACATTTGTGCGGGTTATTTTTGTAAATCGTTCCCAGTCCACGGTATTGTGCCTTTTCGTTATTTGTTTATATCTATTGTTGTCCATTCCTGATAAATATTAAAATTCCCGAGGGGATTTTTTCTTTTAAATTTTTCGCGATTTTATTGCCATCATAAACTCTCGGAGAATGTCTCACCCATTTTTACCGAGTTTTATTAAATAGTGATACTGATTTTTTATTTCAGTAACTAAAGATGGCTCCATGTCGTAATATATTACTTAATAAATAATTTAGTCCCGAGTAAGTGTTTAATTTGAAATTTTATAGAAACAGTTAAAAAGAACTAAAGAATCTTTAAAAATTTAATTACCTGAAAATGCCTTTTCTGATAGGAGTCAAACTTTTGTCTTTATTTTGCTTTAATAAAATATAGCGCGCCAATCACTTTGAGCTAGTAAATTTCATTTGCCAGTTTAATTAGGCAAATTTTTCCCATAAAATAATTGAATATGCCTCATTGGTGAAGGCGCTTGATACAAGGAATGGGTTGTCGTCTTTCTTGAGTCGAACCTGAGTTCTTGGTATGTCTCAGAAGTTGCATAACCACCTCCGAGTTAGCGCTTCCACCATCGCTTCATAACATTAACAATAACTAATAATAATAAATAATAATAATAATAATAGAATATAATAATTAATAATAATAATATTAAAAATATTAATAAATAATAATAATAATAATAAAACTTAATAAATAATAATAATATTAATAATAATAATAAAATTAATAATAATAATAAATAACTAATAATAATAATAATAATAACAATAATAATAATAGTAATAATACGAATACTAATTTTAGTCCAAAGTACAAAAGAGGTACTGTCAGGCGCCATGTTTTAAGAACTCTTAATCTCTCGGTCAGTATTGTGTTTAAATACTGTACACAACCAATTTCAGAAATTAAATTTCTCTTTTCCTGAACCTTATTTTCCACCATTTGTCTGGCAATATATTTTTCCCTTTTGGTTTATGTTGACTCTTATAAAAATAAATCAACAAATAAATGTAATGAAATTAACATAGTAAAAACATAAGAAACATGCAAAAATGATACGGCAGCAGACCAGCTTCACCCATGATTAGGCAGGTCAAACTCACACCCATATTTAGGCTTAAATCCGAGCAGATAAACAATATTAACAATTTAGGTAACACAAAAATTCTTTTGAATTGTGACGCTCAGCCAGATGACAACACCCTCTAAAGCCTATACACCCCTCCTGAGGTGATACACCCTTGCCCCAGTGACACACCCCCTTCCAGATGACTCACAGTCTTCTCATGTTGACACTCCCCTCCCCAGGTGACACCCTTCCTCCCCAGTTGATGAACCCCTCCCCAGGTGATGCTTTCTCCCCCAGGTGACGCAACACTTTACCACGTAACCATTCTCCCTATGTAGCAACCCGTCCCAGTAACCTCCCAGATAACCCCCTCCTTTCCAGTGACCCTTCCTCTCAAAGTACACCCCTCACAAGAATACACTTCCCCCCCTCAATAGATAAAAACTCATTCTCCAGGTGACGCCGTCTTTCTCCCAGTGACCCCCCTCCCCTCTCCCTGAAATGGCGCCTCTCCAGGTACGTGCCCCTTCCCAGTGACGGCCCCTCCTCTGTGATCGTCCCTGCAATGACGTCCATCCCCTGCTCTACCTACTGCAAGCGTACATCTACTCTACCATACTGCAATGACGTCCACCTGATCTCCCCCATGAAATGACTGTCACCAGGTTCTCTCCAACATCAATAAAAAAAACGCTTGGTATTTACCTTACGCGACCTGCCCTGCTACCACCCCCCTCCTCCCGCTCCTGCTTCCTCCACTTTATCTTTCCCAACCCATCCACTTCTTTCCTCCTATCTTACTTCTTTCCCTTCTTCCATCCTTGTCTCTGCATTTTTACTCTTTTTCTCTCTACTCCTCCTCCTCGCTCTTCTTCTGTAGATTTCCACCGCACTTCCCGTCAGGTTGGCAGAATCTAAAAGAACCCAAAGAGTAAAGTAACAGATGCCAAACTCTTGGTATCTTTAGTGAGGAAAACTTTTCGCCACACATGCTTCTATTCAGTCCATACAAAGGAAAAATCTTGAAGTAACAGGAGGAGAATGAGGTAATCAGTCCTCAACCTGAGTCGTGTGGTCGTCCCATCAATCTTGAATAGAATACAGCATGTGGCGGAGAAGTAGCTTATAAAACCGTAGCAGAGAGGTGCAGCATAGTAGGTGGTGGCACATTTGTCCAATGTTGGAAGTAAGGGTCGTGCCCAAGGTTAGGCAAGCGAAGAATTCCCAATATTAAGAACACAAGAAGTTGCAGTGTCCGACAGTATTGTAATGAATGGTTCGCAGAACCGACTTCGGAGGCTTATAAAACCACATACGGATTTATAAGCTACTACTCCCACATTGCTGTATTCTATTCAGATTGATGGACTGACCACGATAGACTCAAGTTGAGGGACTATTACCTCATTCTCCTCCCGTTCTTTAAGATTCTTTCTCCTTTGTATGGTCTGATAAAGCCCTGGGGTGAAACGTTCGTCAGTAAAGATACCCAGAAGTTGCACATGTGTCAAATTTATCAACGTGCCGTTCTCTGAACCATTCATCTACACATAGTACACAGTAACTTCAGTGAAAGCGTACAGAGTTCCTCAAAGCACGGTAGCTCTCCCACTCCCTCTTTCTCATTTTCATTTCCGAACAGAGAATGAGACAAAAGCGATTAACACTGAAATCATCTTTTTGGAGACGATTCAAGAATTTTCAATGAGAGACATCCATAGAATACGCAGTGACCTTCACGCTGATATAAAGCCAAGTCTAGTCTTCCACTAAAAATTACTGACAAGTAACTCACTGAGACAGATTCGTTAATGCTTACAGACAAAGACCGGGAATATAAAACAGGATCGGGGTAAATCGAGCATAAGTCTAATGTGAGAGACCTGGGAGTGATAATGTCCATTCACATTCAAGGAGCACAAGGATCTATTTACAGCAACGCACTGCAAGGAAAATTGGTAGCGGATAATAATAATAATAATAAAAATAACAATGATAATAACAATAAAAATAATAATTATACTATAATAATAATAATAATAAAAATATTTTAAAAAATATGAATAATAATAATAATAATAATAATAATAATAATATTATTAATTATATTAATATTATTATTATTATTATTATTATTATTATTATTACTATTATTAGTATAAAATTAAACAATAATAAATAAAATAAAATTATTAACAACAATAATCATAAAATAATAATAATAAGAAGAATAATATAATAATATTAATAAACCCAGTGCACAAAGACTCCCACAACTGACAAGTAGAGTCATCAATGACTCCCCCAACATGACAATACTATCATCAATGACTCCCCCAACATGACAATATAGTCATCAATGACTCTCCCCAACATGACACAAGTATAGTCATCATGACTCCCACAACATTACAAGTATAAGTCATCAATGACGCCACAACATGACACAAGTATAGTCATCAATGACTCCCACAACATGACACAACAAGTATTAGTCAACAATGACTCCCCCAACATGACGACAAGTATAGTCATCAATGACTCCCCCACATGACACAATATATCAACAATACCCCCCAACATGAACAATATAGTCATCAATACTCCCACAACATGACACAGTATAGTCGTCAATGAACTCCCACTACACAACTAAGTCGTCCATGACTCCCACAACATGACACAAGTATAGTCCGTCAATGACTCCCACATGACCAACTAAATGTCGTCAATGGTCTCCCACAACATGAAACAATAGAGTCAGCGGCAGTGACTCCCACTAGCTCCAAGCACCAGTCTCAAGATACAAGCACATTGTCAATGACTTCCAACAGACAATTCTGTAGTTATTTACGCCTCAGACAAAAGCCACTGTTAATGCCCCCCGCAAAAAGATACACGCACAGTTGTCAATGACTCCCATAAAAAAAACACAAGCACACTGGTTCATGACTCCAAACAAACAAGATACGAACAGTGGTCAATGACCCCCACAACAAGACATAAGAACAGTGGCCCAGTGACTCCCACACAAGACATAAGTACACTGGTTAATGACTCCCACACTACACCAAGGAATAAAACGGGCAGATGTAGTGAAAGTCTGGCTAAGTTACCAACAGTCTATGAAAGTGTTGGGGCCGGATTACCTCATAGGCAAACTAGGCTTTTGCCTAGGGCCCCGCGCTTTTGGGGGCCCCGCGGTCCAAGGGGTTCAGGGGCCATCCAAGACTGCGCACATGGTGCAAGTGCAAAGGGGCCCCAAATCAAAAAAGTTAAAGTGTTTGGAGAGAAAAATTTGATTTTTAAAAGTTAATAAAAACAAAAATAAATAATGAAATAAATAAAAATAAAAATAAAAAAACCCTAACCATAGATGGAAAACACTCAACACGCCTTTGTTTACATCAGAACAAGCTGTGTTTTCCCGCTAATGGGTGAGTATGGGAGATTACTCCCCAAATTTTCTGTAGTAATTACACGTTATCTAGACTTGTTCTGTGGACAAATTAACTGAAGTGTTGTTGATAGACATTGATGTGTATGGATAAATGTTTGTTTTCGCCTCTAATGTTAAGGGAGGTACCTGATAGGGTTATTGACCAGAAAAAAACGCATGGACCAGTAAAGACGCATTTTTGGTAAAAAACTATATGAAAAACCTAAAAACGCAAACTGTTTTTCCGTTTGTAGGTTTTAAAGCACTTTGTCCTGTCTTAAGGGTCTTCATCATTTCAATAACAGATCTCAATTGATTGATGTTCTACATCATTTCCGTCGCAAATGCTTAGTTTTCAAGTTGCGACGGAAGTGATGTAGAACATAAAATTAATTTACTACATATTTCCCAGAAAAAATAAGCCACATCAGAAAATCGTTGGTTGGGGTGAAACAAAAAATTGTCCTGCATTCTTTAATTCTCATGTCCTTATCTATGGTGGTAGGCCATATATCATGCAAAACATAATGTTTAGTTTAGTTAGGAAAATGGTAATATAATACCATTGTGCATTGTTCTTGGACTCGGTATGATTTCTGTTTAAGTAAATTGGAGATCAAGGAGGATGAATTAGTAAATATTCGTACCCCAAATCACTAACCTAATCTATGGTAAAAGTTCTGTATATGACTCCTTTCTGGTAACGTTTTGAATTTTTAGATACGCAGCCAGAGGAAAGGGGGACTACAAGGGCCATACCCCCCCAATTGACAAAAAAATTAAATAATTAAAAAATTAATAATAATTGATAATGAAAAATTTGTATTTTGCATGTTTACAGACAGTGATAAAATCCCTTTAAATGGCATCTCGTGAACGTGATGTTGGACGTTCTTATGGAGTGGGTCACAGAAAAGAAAGAAGAAAATTCAAGAAGAAGAACAAAAAAAAAGATGTAGGAAGCTGCAGAAAGATCACAGACATGCTCCCCGAAAACAGTTTCTGATGTTACCAGTACAGTTGAATCTGCAGATCGTCAGATCATACAGAACCCCCCTCCAATTATTTCTCAGCCAGCATCTACTTCTTTTGTGTCTCCTCTCAATGTCTCAAGGGACATTTCATCCACAGGATTTGTCTTAAAAGATCCGGGCTATGGCCCAAATGTAATCCCAGATTCTCTACGTAATGCTTTCATTGCAAAACATCAGTCAAACTCTGAACTTTGGGACTTTAGGAAATCGAAGGATTATGATGATGGAAGTCGTCGTTGTTTAAAGTCATCTATGTTTTATAGGAAACTGCAAATTCGGGAAACTGTGAAAAGATCATGGATGGTATACTCTGAAAGCTCAGGAAAAGTGTACTGTTCAGCATGCAAGTTTATTTTCTACCAAAGAAATACCTTCAAAACAGGGGTTCAATGACTGGAAAAATTCCAAGCGTTTCGAGGAACATGAAAACAGCACCACTCACAGGAGCGCTTTTTAGCCAGTGTATTTCGTGCACAGAAAAAAGGCTTATTGGATTCTCATTTGGAAAATCAAACTGAAAAAGAGCGCACTCATTGGAGAAAAGTTCTAGAAAGAGTTGTTGCTGTTGTAAAATTCTTAGCTCTAAGAGGACTTGCTTTCCGTGGAGAAAATGAGGTTTTTGGTTCGGGAAACAATGGCAATTTCCTAGGGATCATAGAACTGTTAGCACAATTCGATCCATGTGTCACGCCTTGGGAATCATGTGTCACGCCTTGGGAATGCAGGAAGAGGCACTGTATCTTACATGTCATCTACTATATGCAATGAATTTATTGAACTGATGACTAAGAAGGTCCTCAATAACATCATAGCAGCTGTGAAAACTGCAAAATACTTTGCAATAAGTGTAGATTCAACACCAGATATTTCACATACAGATCAACTGATATTCATTGTTCGCTTTGTCGACTCCAGTGGTAAGCCTGTGAGCGCTTTATAAATTCATCCTCTTTCAGGCCATGATGGAGAAACAATGATGAATGTAGTACTGGATACTTGCTTTAACATGATCTCTCTATTATGGATTGCCGTGGCAGAGCTTTCGACAATGCAAGTAAATGTCGGGTAAATATAATGGATTGCAAGCCCGTATCAAGCAAATCAACCCACTTGCTGAATATGTGCCCTGCTCAGCACATTCTCATATCTTGTTGGGGGCATGTGCTGCGAAGTGTTGTGTCGCTGCAGTTTCATTTTTTGGACTTTTACAAGCACTCTTTAATTTTTCTCTGCTTCAAGCATCGGTGGAGTATACTAAGTCAACCCTTCATGGAGATGTCATCAAAACATTATCAAAAAACAGGTGGTCAGTGCAGCATGAAAGCAACACATGCTTTGAAAGACAGCTTTGCTGAAACACGTTCTGCTTTTGATCCAAATAGCAGAGGATGAAGACCAGACAGCAACTACAAGAAGCGAAGCAGCCCGCTTTGCATCAAAATTTTAAATTGAAATGGCTACTTGTGCTAACCTCTATGAGGCTTAGTGGAATTTGTAAGCTCATTCGCAATGATGAAGCCTTTGATTGTTTTTAAGAGAAAGCTAAAATACTGGTGAAAGACTACAGTTACCGGGCTGATCATCAGGGTCAAGGGAAAAGGAAAAAGCAATTTTGAAGAGCCAGACAATGAAATTGTGTTGCTACCAAGGCAGAAATGTAAGACACCCACATACTTCGTCATTCTGGATTCACTGATTACAGAATTGGTGAAAAGAAAAAAAATCTACCAGATCTCAATGCGAGTTTGGATTTCTGTTCAAAATTACTACTATGCCCGATGCAGAATTTAGAGAAGCTGCATTTAAAGTTGCAACAACAGCTTTCAGCAGATGTTCAGGACACATTTGTTGAAGAAATAGTTCATTTTTCTGGGTATATGAATCAATTAAAGCTCCACCTGAAAAAATGTGCGCCCTCAGCTGCTTTGAAAACATTTAAGAAATGCAGGTATCTCAGAAACCCCCCTAATGTTGACATAGTGTATCGCCTTTACCTAACATTCCAGTAACTAACTGTGAAGGAGAACGTTCATTTTCTGTTTTGAAAAGAGTGAAAAACCAGCTCCGTTCAACAATGAGCCAAGACAAATTGTGTAACCTAGCCTTGTTGACCATTGAGTCTGATCTAACAAGAAATATTGATTTTCAGAATATAATTGATGATTTTGCCAATATGAAATCCAGAAAAAGTTATATTTAAGAAGTTGCCTGTGAATATAAACAATTCTTTTCTTTCTTGGTTTTATTGATTTGAAGTCTTATGCATGATGCAATGATAACAATAATGGTCAGTGATTTATAAAGGGAATAATAGTGTGTAGTGGTTATTTCTGAATATAATAGGTACATGATGTCACTACTTTTTAAAAGCCTAATCTAGTAATACTATGCTGTCTTGAGTTTATTCTCTTTAAATGCATGATTTAACAAGATAGTTATAATGGCTATTGGGAAGGTTTTGGTTGTCTGATGTACTTTCCCTATTAAATTTAATCTAAATAGTCAGAAGTATTTAATTAGACCTTAAACAGGTTCACACCGACCCCCCCCCCACCCCCCAAACTGGAAGGGGTCGTTTCGCTTACCGTAACTCAATCTGAATAAACCTAGGGCCCTGAGACTTCTTTATCCGGCCCTGCTTGGGAGGTCACGATCGAAAAACCCCAGCCACTGACAGTGATACCGATCATGAAGGGAGATATGTGAGGATGAAGGAAGAGGAGGTTGGTGGCGTGTGGCATGGATGCCTGGGCCGCATGGTTTCGGTGGGCGGCAGGGCGAAGGGGCCCAATGACCAATTTGGACCTCTTTTTCTTCTCTCTCTTTGATTTATTTCATTTTTCGTGTACGTGAAGAAGTGTTCACCTTCTTATTTTGTGTAAGTTTCAATAAGGTAGCGCAAAAAACAACTGAAAAAAAAATATATTTACTAAAAATTTTCTTTTGGCAAGAAACCCGTCCTAAATGGCACTACGAAAGATGGTTCTGGGACTTGGTACTTTTTAAAAATTTTTAATGCGATGTTTTCTCTGGCGGAAATCCTGTAAATATCTTTCTTTATTCTACAAAAAATAAAGTTACTAAGTTTTTGACATGTTGCAAAATATCTGCCCTTTATTCCCACACAAATCCCAAATATTTGGGATATTTCCAAATTTTCCACAGCTGAAATGTAGACTAATCATTCCTTTATTATTCCTGTCAAAATCATTTTTATATAGCCAATAAAAATTGATGGGAAACACTGGCCGGTCTCCAGACTCAGGGAAAAAAAAATTCCCAGAAAAACTATTTTTGGTTCATTATTTTCCTTATGAAACTAGAGATCTAGTGCAGTTACCCTTACAAAACACTGTTTTCTCGTACCCCGGACCAGAGAACACCAGACTGGAAGGGCAGTAATTATTTTATATGGCGGGATTGGATCTGAAAACTCGCCTTAATTATGGCCTTTTTATTCATTTAGAGTATATCCCTGTTTCTAGTCATTATATTGCTTATTATGTCCCTATTAGATCAAGTTTGATAGATAATAAGCCGTAGAGTTGATATTACCGTAATAATGAAGTATTTTCTCCTGCCTCCTGAAAGCCAGGAATTCCCAAAGATGTAAGCAAATATTTTTTGACGGC
>NC_069476.1:28970117-29060387 GCF_026875155.1 Cherax quadricarinatus | reverse complement strand
AAAAACCCAAAATATTCGTCCCTTCCTTGGTGTCTTTCGTCGTGCGTTCCCAGTAGTCGACTCACTTTCGTCGGGTAGCACTGAGAATGTATTAGATTTTTCCACAACATTTCCACGACAGTCTTTTTTTCTTCATCGTTTTTCCCCTTTCCCTTCGCCCTTTTTTGCGTCAACTTTTTTCCCCGCTTCCAGCACTACCATTTTCCCCTTTTGCCCTGAGGACTCAAAACAGGGGCTATACGATCTTTTGTTTTCCTGGGTCAGTCGCAAATTTTCCTTTTCGCCATCCTCAATTCTTTTAAGCTTTTTGAAAAGTTGTGATGGGGGCTCTTGCTTCAATTCTAGAGGCGCGCAACAGGTCTTACAGAGCCAAGTCACGCAGCACTGGCGGGTTTCGATCATAGTTGACTTAAAGTGGGGAGAGTACGGAATGGGTTTGGGGATAAACCAAACTAAAAAAGGGGGGGAACTCTCGGGCAGAGGAATTTCCCTGCAAGAATTCGGGGGAGGGGGAATGCGGGAAAAAAACCGTAAAAGAAATGATGGACTATGTGAAACAAAATGAAAAGGAGGAAAGGGGAGGGTTTGTTCCCAAGGAAACAAAAAAAGGGGAAGAACAGAACGGCCCTTGGGTTCCCCAAAGGTGTAGGGAGGCAAAAAACTGGGTGTACTGAGAAGGAAAAAAGGTACAGAAAAAGAAAAACTAGGAAAATAAAAAGATTACCCTAAGAGCCGAAACAATATGCCAATAAGAAGGGGGCCAGCGACAAATGAAAATGACATAGCATCAAAAAGTAAATCTGCCCGAAGCTTTTGCATAGCCCCCTCAGGGGGAAAAAACCAGTCAAGGACCAGGTATCAGACTGGGGAGGGGGGGATGGGGATTTACAAGAAAAGACCCAGAGGGAGTGGGAGCTAAACCGAGATTTAAAGAAGTATTTAAGTGGAAACCATAGGAATCCCGAAATGAACAGGGGGGTAACCCCCAAATTGGGGAGGTAGATAACCAAAAGGGGGAGGTAAAAAGCTGCTATGTCCTTGACACCTCAAAGGCGGTGGGGGCCGACACTGTCCGGGGTCCTTAGAGAGGGGGAGAGATGCTGTGTGTGCCTTACAAAGTCTTCAACATTTCCCTTAACTGGGGAATCCCTGAGGTTTGGAGATGGCAAATTACTCCCAAATTTTTAAAAAAAAGGGGAAACATGGGGGACTAAACACGACCTGTACACTAAAAGGTATAGTATGCAAAGCATGGGAAAATCATCAGGATGAAAAGTGGGGAAGCACCTGGAAAAAAAACAAAGGGATAATTTTCAACACACGGTTTCAGGGGAAGAAAATCTTTGCCACAAACCTACTGGAGTTTTATGAAAAGGGGACGGAAGCAAAAACAAGAGAGAGAGGGGGGGATCGACTGAATTTTTTTTGGGCGCAAAAAAAAGGCCTTCGACACGTTCCCCACAAGAGGTTTGTGCAAAAGTAGGGATCAGGCACAAATAACAGGAAACACTGCAATGGACGGAGAATACTGCAGGGAGGCAACAACGAGTCATTTTACGTGACGAGGTGTCAGGTGGGGCCCGTGACAATCGGGGTTCCACAGGGTCGCTCTAGACCTGTGCTTTTTTGGATATGTGAATGACATAACGGAAGGAATAGACTCGAAGTGTCTTGTTTGCAGATGATGTGAAAGTTAATGAAAGAATCAAATCGGAGGAGGATCAGGCAGGAATACAAAGAGACCTGGACAAGCTACAAGCCTGGTCCCGCAACTGGCTCCTCAAGTTTAACCCTGCCAAATGAAAGTATGAAGATTGGGAAGGGAAGAAGACCCCGACACAATATAGTCTGTTTGGCAAAAACTGCAAACCCCACCAAAGGAAAAGATCTGGGGGGGGTATAACACCGAGAAAAACTCCCGAGGCCACATCAACCAATAACTGCTGCAGCATACGGGGGTCTGGCAAACCTAGGAAGCGTTCCCTATCATAAGGAATCGTTCAAGAATCTGTACACTATTTACGTCAGGCCATACGGAATTGCGCACCAGTTTGGAATCTACACCCGGTCAAACCTCAAGAAATTAGAGAAAGTGCAAAAGTTTGCAACAAGCTAGTCCCCAAATAAGGGGATTGTCTTATAAAAAAAGATTTAGGGAAATCGGCCCGATGACATTTGGGGAAGGAGGGTCAGGGGACATGAAAACGGGCATAAAACTCTGGCGGGAAAAGATAAGGGGGAAAAGACGGGTGTTTTAGAGATGGGGCACAGAAACAGAGCCCAATTGGAAGTTAAGACTCAGATGAATCAAGGGATGTTGGAAATATCTCTTCAGTCATAAATTCAGGCCCTGGGAAAAGCCTAAAAGTGACGTAGTGGAGGCGGGAAAAAATCATAGTTTTAAAGGCCCGGGTTTTTGGAAAGGGAAACTTAAAAACCATAAGAAAAGGGAAAGGAAAAAGACAAGAAAAGGGGGGTGGATACTGGCATTTTTTAAAATTCAAAAACTTCAAACATTTGCCCCAACCCCCAAATTTTTCAATGAGGGGGGGAAACGTCCGATGGGGGAAAAAGGGGGTCCCCTAAAACCAATTATTTCAATGACTTTCCCAAAAATTTTGAATACCCAAAAAAAGGGGACCTGGGGGGCCCCCAAAAACAAAATTTGGGAAGATTTTTCATCATAATACCCTTTTTCCCCAAAAATACTTTTAGGGGCCCTTTTTCCTATAAATAAAGCTCATGGAGCAGGAGTAGGGGAAAAAAAAACCCTAGTGAAAATAAAGGAAGGGGCGGGCCAGGAGCTAGACTAGCCCCCTGCAACCACAAATAGTGAATACAAATGGTGGAAACAAATAGGTTTTTCACACACCCCACACACACGTGGTAGTGTTTTATTTACAGAGAAAAAGTAAAGGTTTTTCCAGAAGGGCCTGGGGATAAAAAAATTTTGGACATATCTTGAACATTTCTGAGTGAGTTTTTCCTCTAAATTTTAAACCTTCATCACACTCCAGTACATAAGGGAACGAAAGGTGAATTTTTTCCGTTTGGTCTACACCCGGTGGTGGTGTTTTTAAACCTGCCAAAGATACTTGTAACCCACCGGACCCGGGGCGTAGTGCCCATCCAAGATTTCTGTTTGGGGGGGGGGGGTTTGCACCATAACATGGGGGCTCCTCCTGCATGTTTAAAATGAGGGTGGGATAAACTGACTTGTGTAAATCCCCCCAAAATTCTTAATCAATAAAATTCCCGTTGAAGTTTTTTTCGTATTTTTGTTCTCAAACTGCAAACTAACAACCCAAGATTTAAAACTACCCCACTTTTTTTAAAAAGCATCCCGTTTTAGCCATTTACCCATTCACCCAAGCATCTGAAGACCAATGTGAGATTGAATCCACAGAATTGCACCGGGACTCCACTGTCCCCAATCTACCATCCCCTGGCCCCTGGTTTCTAACCACATGCCAAAAAAAATATTTAAATTTAGTTGAGAGAAATTTTAAAAGATGACAGAAAAACCATTTTAAAATTTAAAAGGGTGTCAACCTTAGAAAAAAGGGACGCATTTGAGTGAAAGGGAAATAGGAAAAAACCATTTTCGTTTAAAAGGGTAAGGCCCAGTTTTTGATGCGTCCCTCCAATTTCTTTATAAGCCATCACTCTGTAGGAAAAACAGCGGGCACTACCAGCTGAAAAGGGGGAAAGGGAAAAAACAAAAACCATAAAACGAAAAAAAATTTTTGGGTGTAAGAGGGGGCTGTTGACTAATTTAATAAATACACCTTAAGGAAAAATAAATTTTGGTTTCAAGGCGAAGTTTTGGGGAGGGGGGTTTGGGGGAAATTAAAAAACCGGAAGGGGGGTTTAAAATTTTTTTGGGGGGGGAAATTTTTTTGGGGAGGAATGGAAAATTGGAATTTGGGGTTTTAAATTTTTCCCTTTTGGAGCCGGAGAGTTGGCCGGTTTTTGGTTTTTGGCCCTTAAAATAACCCCAAATAAGTTCCCCATGGGGTATCCCAAAAAAGTTCTTTTTCGGAAATTTTTCTTTTTTCCAAATTTTTTCCCCCCGAATTTTTTCTTTTTTTTAGTGGGTTTGTTAAAAAACCCCAAAACCCTGCTGGAAGAAAAAAGGAAAAATAAAAGGGCTTTTTTTCCCCCCGGGGGATTGAATTGGGTTTCCCCCGTAATTTTTTAAAAGGGGGCCTTTTTAGGAAATTAATTTCTTTAGTAAAACAATTTTGATTTAATTTTAAGTTTTAGATATTTAAAATTTTTTGGAAAAAGAAAAAAACCGGGTGTATTTGGGAAATTAATTGTTGTTTCAAAAAAATTTTTCCAGGTTTTTTAAGTTCCTTTTTAAACCAAAACAAATTTTTTCCCTCAAATTTATAACAAATTCTTTTTTTATTTAACCCAAAAGTTTTTTTCTTTACTTGGGTTTAAATTAAAAATTAAATTTTTCTTTTTTATAAACCCGTTTTTCCCTATTTTTCTTCCCCTCCTGGGCATAATAAAAATTTGAAAAATTTTCCCCCAAAAATTTTTAAAGGTCCCCCTTTAAATTTAAAATTTAAAAATTTAGGAAACTGGGCAAACAAAAGGGAGGCTTTAAATGGGCCAGGGGAAGGGGAACCCAAAACCGGGGGAAACAGCAAACTCCCAGGGGTTTGGTTCAGGGGAAAATTTAAAAACCCTTAAGGTGGGGAACTCCCTTTCCCTTTTTGGGGAAGGGCCTTTTTTTCCAGGGAACCTTTAATTTTCCCTCTTTTTATATAAGTTAATAAAAAAAAGTTTTTGTCTTTGTTGGGGATTTAAGGTGTTTTAAAAAACCCAAGGAAAGTTTCCCCTTTTTGAAATTATTTTAAGTTTCCCAAATTTTTAAGAATTTAATTGAAAAATTTTTAGTGGCCGAAAATTTTTAAAAAAAATTCCGAGTTTTTTTTAAATTTTTTTTTAAATTTTTTTTTTTTAAAACATTAACTTTGGGGCCTTGGAAATAAATACAAAACCCATTCAGAACAAGTGTTTAGTGGGGCTCCCTTTTTTTAAGGAATTAATTTTCTTTAGACTCAATAATAGACTGCTGAGTAAATTATCTTGAACAGCCTTTTTTTAACTTTTGTAAAAATTCGTCCTCTTTTTTATTATGAGGGGATTTAAACAAATTTTAAGAATTTCCCAAAAAAAATTTGGACCAATCTACCAAGAACTTTAACATATTGTTTACAGATTTTTTTGGAAAAGAGAATGTTGGAAACCCAATTTTAATAAAGCATAGAAAAAAACCCTTGCTAAAATGCTATAAAATTTTGCACCTCTTATTCACTGTGGTTGAGGTTGTGGACGATCAAAGGGGCCATTATGAATAAAAAATTCCCAAAATGAATTATCACAAGTTTTTCAACAACCCTTGATAACTGAGATAAATCAAAAATACTACGGGCGTCATTTCCCAAAAAATTTTTTTCTAAACTTTGAAAATAATTTTTCAGCCCAAAATTTATTACAGTTAGCTTTTGGGAAAAATAATAAAAAAAAGAAAAATAAGCATATTTTACTTCCATTTTTGGGGCCTAAAACAACAATAAATCCTTATTCCAGTTTGTAAAACCCTCTACACCTATGTACAAAACATGAAATAACACCACAAAACTTAAAAAAATTTTTTTTCCCCCCAGCGGTTTGTCTCCCACCTTTGGGAAGGGGCCCAAAAAGAAACAAATCCTCATAAAGAAAAACTTTATTAACAAATTTAACACTTTTACCCACTCATAAAATAATCATTTTGGGTTTTCAAGGGGGCTCAGATAAGACAGTTTTTGATGTCCCCCAAACTGCCATAACCCAAAACCCCCCCCTTTTAAAATGCAGGGATTGCACTTCCCATTTCCCGGGCTCAAGTCCGGGTACATAAAAATAACCGGGTTTTCCCTTTAAAATCTTCACAAAATATTAACCTGCTCCACACTCCCAAAAGCCGTCAGGTCCCAAAAATCATTTGTCTCCATTCACTCCTTTAAAACGCCACACATAGTTTTCGGGAATCCCAAACCCCTCGCCAAAAAAACCCCTTTTTACCCCCCTCCCGCCAACCTCTTCCCAGGACGACCCCTAACCCCCCCCCTTCCTTACCCCCCACAGATTTATAGCTTTTTCCCAAATTATTTTAAATTTTTCAAATGACCAAAACCCCCTCAACAACCCCCCCCTTCATCCCTCTTAGGGAAAACTTTTTTGTAACTCCACAAAATCCTAATTTCCCCCACTCCAAAATTCCCTTTAAAATTTACTTTTAAAATTTAAAAATTGCCCTTAAAGGGAAGACATCTCCACTGCCTCCAAAAACCCTCTTCGCTGCAGCAAATTCCCCAAACCCCAAACTTCACATCTATATAAGAGAGTTGGGACCATATTTTTTTCGTACATTCCCTTTTTTGGGCTCCATGGATAACTTTTTTTTTTTCTACCAGAACCTCAAAGCCCACTCACCTTTTTTTTCCCCTTTATCAAAATCCAAAGGATTAAATTTATCCTTCCCTAAACCATCCGCCCGACAAGCCAAAATCACAAAAACGAAAAATTTACTTCTTCCAATACTTCCTCTCTCAAAAGTTAACCAATTTTTCTTTATATAAATCGTTTGATACCCTCATAAACCCTTTTTCTTATCTATGTTTTACTTTCAAATTTCTCCCTTTGCATACCCCCACAACCTTTGCAACTTTTCTTTTGAACTCCCATAAGGGACAAATATCATCACTAAAAGTAACTGTGTCAACCCCCCATTTTGTTTTTTGATTCCCCCATAATTTAATCCCACCCCCCCTCCCAAAAACCCTAAAACCCAATTTTTCTTCTTTTTTAACTCCCCTCTATAAAATAAAAAACAACCATGGTGACATTACCCATCCCCGTCTAAGACCTACTTTTACCGTGAAGTAAAAACTCTCTTCCTCTAACAAACCCAACTTGATCCCCACTATCCTTATTAAAACTCTTTTTAGTATTTTTAACTTACACCCTTTTTTCATACAATGCAAATCGGCCCCCATCGCTCCACTATCCACTTTATCCACTTTTCTTCCTCAAAACCATAAATGCAATGAAAATTTTTTCTAAATATTTTTCACTACAGCTTTCTTTTTAAACACTTGATCTACACATCCCCTAAACCCCCTCTAAAGCCTCCTTTTCTATCTGCAATCCTACCCCTCTGTATTTCCTATAATTCTTTTTTAGTTTTTAACCCAAACCCACCGTACGGTTACCCTCCCAAAATTATTCCCCTATAATTTTTTCAAACCCCTTCTGCCCCCTTTCCTTTAAAGTAAAGGAACTAAAACACGCTCCTTTTTTCCCAAACCCCCGGGAAACCCCCCCCTTTTCCACATTTTTTTATAAAAAAAATTCCAACCACTTCCCAAAACTGCTTTTTAAAAATTCCCGGGCATGAAACCCGTCAATTCCAGCTGATTTAAACCCCCCTTTTTCCTTTTACGTAATGGGCCTTTACGCACCTCCCCCCCCCCCTCACATCCTTTCTCTTCTTCACCCCCTAAAAGATGGTATACCTCCCGGCCATGCAGAAATACCGCCCCCCTTTTCCATCGGCATTTTAAAATTTCCCTCAAAAATTTCCGCCTCTACCCTACCTCCTTTTACCCATCTACTAACTCCCCACCTGTTATTAACTGACAAATCCATTCGTTCAACAACTTTTTTAAACTTGTTATCTCACTCCAAGATTTTTTTCTTATTTACAGCAAAATTTCTTACAGTCCCTTTCCTCATCTATCACTGCCTCCTTTTGCACTCCTCACCTCTCTTCACCTTTTTTTTACTCCAATACTCTGCCTTCCATGACCTTCTCCTTTGAAAAAACCACAAAACCACCTTTTTTCTTTTTTATCACACCCTTTACCTCATCTTTCCACCAATCACTCCTCTTTCCTCCTCCCCCACCCTCCTAAAAACCAAAATTCTGCCCCACTTCTAATACGCTTTTAAAACTACCCAACCCTCTTAAAACCCCCCCCCCCCCACACTCATATTTACACTACCACTTTTTGCCCAATGTTGCTTATATCTCACCCTAACTTCCCCTTCATTTATTCTTTTTTCCTTCCTTACTTGCTGTTACGTTCTTCTTTTTCCCATCTGTCCTTTCTCTAACTGTACATAACAAAAAAATTGTTTTATTATCATTTGCCCCTCTAAAAACTGTACACCGAAGCCTACCCATCAATCTTTTACCCCCCCTACATAAAAAAACAAAGTACTTTCTTTACATGCTATATCATATCTTTATCTTTTTTTATATTTTTTTTCAAAATTTAGTATTACTTTACCAAACCTCTTTCAAAACCATACTCAATTAAAGGCCCCCTTTTTCTTTTACCCCTGGCACCCCCAAATTTACCTATTATTTTCCCCTCCACAGCTTTTTTTAAAACGCCTTTAGCATCGAGACGCCAACCAAAATACTCCACATTTGGGTTTTCAAAACTCCCCACCACTCACACAACATTTCCGAAAATCTCTCTCTGCTTCTACACTTTCTCCCCTCTATTATAAACACTTATTTTAAACCTTTTTTTTAAAACCCACATAACCCTTTGAATTTATATTTTTGAGCCCTCTTTTTCTCCCAAACTATCCTTCAACATTATGCTACTCCTTCTTCACCTAACGTTTGAAACACCGACCTAACCCTCTTTTTATTTCTCCCCACTAAAACTTTCCCACCCCCTTCAGTTTTGTTTCACTTAAAGCCAGGACATCCAGCTTCTCTTTTATAACCCACAATCACTCTTATCATTTGCACAACATCCACGCACATTCAAACACCCATTTTAACGGTTTTCTTCTCTTTTTTTTTAAACAAAAAAGGGGGATAAGGGGTTACTACCCAATTTTTTCCCGCTTTTTTATGACTTAAAACCCCGCAGGGCTTACGGAGGAAAGATTCTTTTTCCCACTTCCCCGGGGATATAAAAGGAAAACCAATAAGAACAAAAACTTTTAAAGATAAAATCAAAGAAAATTCAATGATGTTATACAAAAATATTAAGTATTTAGTGTGACACTTAAAAAATTTTATGCAATATATTAATGAGGGAAAAGTTTTGAATGAAAGGTTTTTTTTTTTTTTTTTTGGGTCACCCTGCCTGGGTGGGTCACCCTGCCCCGTGGGTCACCCTCCCCTCGGGGGTCACCCTGCCTCGGGGGGTCACCCGCCTCGGGGGGCACCCTCCCTCGGTGGGTCACCCTGCCTCGGGGTCACCCTGCCTCGGGGTCCCCTCCCTAGGGGTCACCCCCTCGGGGGGTCCCCCCCCTGCCTCGGGGGGAAATGAAGGTCGTTTTGTTTTCATATATATATATATATATATATAAAATAAAATATATATATATATATAAAATATATAATAAATATATATAATATATATATAATATTATATATATATATATAATATATATATATATATATATTTTTTTTCATTAATTTTTAATAAAAAAATTTAATTTTTTCACCAAAAGAATTTTTGAAAACTTATCAAACCTTATTACAACAAAATTTTTTTTTTTAGCCTAACCCAACTAAATATATTTTAAATAGTTTACAATAATTTACTACTAAAAAACACAACAAATATTTTTTTTTTTCGTCAGGTTCAAAATTTTTTTGGGCAAAATTAATGCATACAAAATTTCCACTTGTCCTAATGCAAGTGAGCGTTGCTATTTAAACCCAAATGCAATTCTCCCTTTGGGCACGACAATATATATATATAATATATAAATATATATATAATATATATATATATAATATATATAATATAAAATATATATATATATATAAAAATATAGCATGAAAGGGAAATTTTCGAAGAGCAGGCGAAAAAACACAAACACTGTCTCGGCTGAAGGAGACTCGAACCTACGAAACCTTAGGACAATTACCAGTGTTTTACCAAATCTACCCCACTGAAAAATCCCTTTGGGCTGTCTTGCGCTCACTTTGACCCAAAGGGCGCCACTTTCGGGGAAAAGGTTTACAGCTTTTCTCTCATTCCCTGATGCATCGCCTTACTAGAGATTTTAACAATGCAAGGTTTCGCGAGAGCGGGGGAAAAATCCCAAAAAACCCCCTGACTCGGGTTGAAGGAGACTCGAACCTACGAACCTTGGGAAAAGGGTATATATATATAATATCTTTTTCACGGGGGTCAGCAGGGGGCTTCATCGTTTAAGGACATAACCAAAAAACAAACGCTCATCCAACTTGGGAAGTTCCAAAAGGGTTGCTGTCTGAAATCACTAAATTTCCAACCTGTGCCCGGGTGGCAGTGCCCAGGGGCCAGAGACCCCTTTTTCTATGGGTCTCATTGTGCCCTCCGGAAAAAGGATGGAGGAATCAGGCCCATTCAGTGAGCAACAGCCTTCGGCGTCTACTGCTAAAGCCGCAGTAAGAAACCAATTCAGCTGGGTTTTTTGGGGTTCAACAGTGCAGCAGCCCCACGCTCACGAGTACATATCAACAACTGGCCGAGAAAGAGCCTTGAAAAATTTACTTTGCAGTGCGTTATTAACGGGGGATGCTCCTCCTGTTAATAACTGTTGATTTCCCAATTTAATGTAAAGGGGTAAAAAGCTGGCTCGAAGGGTTTATTTGTGGGGAATTTTTAATGCCCTTAGACTAGGAGGTTTTTACCCTTTACGACCCAAGATTTTTAATAGTTACGCATCAAAAGCGTAACATGGGGACTATATCCGGGAAAAATGAAAAATTTTAAATGAAAATTTCACATTTGAAACGGAGATCAATTTTAAAAGGAAGAATTTATAAAAAAATTATTTAAAACTTTTTTGGGTGAAATTTAAATAAAATTATTTTCTCCTGATTTTTGTGTGCACATTTAATGATTTAGTAGTTATTTAAGAGTAATAATAATATTTTTCGTGATTATACAATAATTTTGTGACCTATGTGCTTGCTGTTGTTTATTATTTATTAAGAAAATTCTGCTAAATAACAAGTGTTTTGTGCTTTTAATTCCCCGAATCCTGAGGGGTAAGATTTTTAGTGGTACGGAGGTCTGGAGGAATCCGGTCACCAGTCGAAAAAACAACATAGAATGGGGAAGTACAAGTCTTTGAAAGTGTACTTTTAATATTGGTTTAAAAAGGCTTGATGTGTTGGCTCAGCCACCATGGAACTTTGAAATACTTTTTTAATGTTTGAAAAAGGCGGCATGAATCTCCATGAGGTAGATGTAGCTGAGCAAATTCAGCGATTTTTTATAAATAAACTTAACTGAGACGAGGTATGGTGGAAGAGGGAAGTTTTATTTTTTACATTTTCACTTATTCAGGGGTCATGAACTTGCCCATCAAGCGTCGACACAATGACACTCTCTACATGTTTTACTGATACCCAAAGTATATTTTGATAATTAAGGCTGAAGGGGTTTTCCCCTTATAAAAATTTTTTTTGATGTAAAAATTTTAAAAGTTTTTGAGTATTGGGAGGGTAATTTAATTTCCATACCCGGGGTTTGAAATTTTACTCTACAGGTTTCTTTTAAATTTTTTGTATAACTTTAAATGTAATGTAAATTTGGTTTACACGCCTGGGTTTTGGAAAGTGATAATAGTGTTAGTGCTGTGTTGTTTTAAAAAAAATCAGGGCAATTACTGTCCTACATTTTCCCTTTACGACCGAGGGGCAACCTCAAATGTCACATGGGATTCGTTAGTGAAGGGGAAGAGAATGTAGTTTTCTTTATGTATTTTTCTCGGGGAAACGTACAACTGTGTGTAACATTTACGCTCTTGTTTTGCCCGTGGTTGCTAGGTGAGTAGAGGTCTTTCGGCCACCTATGGACTGAAGTTCGGGGATTGGGGAGGAGGGGATCAGATTTTCCCAAATGTGTGTGGTTTTTGGGGGTAGTCACGTCAGTACCTGCCTGGTAACGTATTCAACATAAGGGGGCAAGGCCTCAAAACCGTTAAAAGCTGATGTATAGACTGTTGGGCCAAAGGCAGGTTTAACAGGGGGTAGGAAAAGGGGGGGGATGTTATAGATCCTCCCTGTTTATAATTTTTGTGTTAAGAAAAAATGCTAGAGCTTTTAAGTAGGTTTTTAAGAGTCTATGCCAAGCAATTTTTTATACATTGTGTGGGAGGGTTCCAGGGCATTTTGAGATCCAACCAAAAAAAAGAAAAATTTGACTCAGAAACGAATGACCGGTTGCAAATAAACAAGGACGGGCGGGATTGAACTTGCTGCAGTGAGTCGTAAAGCCCAAAAACCAAAACGTTAGCTGTACCTGTTCGGGGAAAAGGGGGCCATTCAGGGACAGAAAGGATAGGGGTAATAGGGGAACCTTTTGCAAGTTACTGTGCTTTTTTTGGGAGCAAAAACTTTTATCCATGAGCGGGGGCCCAGTTGGAACCCAAACAATAAAAAACCAAGACGGCCCCACAAGGTGACAGCCAGAAAGTGCACTAGCTATAGAAAAAACGATAGAAACCTCCAAACATGGAAAGGAAACAGATACAAGGGATTAAGGCAGACGGGAAAGGGTACTGCTGAAACACAACCTTGAAGTATACGGGGTTGATACCCTTTGGATCCATTTTTTTAAACTGATTGTTGCCGGTAAATCCCCCCGGGCCCTGACAACTTGTTTTTTGAAGGGTTTTTTTTTATCTGTCCCCCCCTCTTCTTAGGCTTCCACCTTCTTTCCTTAAATTAAACAAATAAAAAATTTTCTCCCAATTTTCCTTTTATCATCTGAGTCCAAGTATTCTTTTAAATCCCTTTTGGAAAACTTTCCCATCTTCTCAACTTGGTACTCGTTTCATGTCCTAATGCCTTCAACCTTCCTTCCCCATTGTATCTGTTTTATATATTTTTTTTTTCCCTTTGCTTTCATATTTTTTTCATCGACTATCTACTTCAACCTTTTTTTAAATTTTTTGCAATGTTCTATTTACCGTTTATCCAATAATGAGGTCATTTCTTTTAATTCTGCTTGTTTTTGCAATCTAACAAAGATTACTCTCGCTGAGTAGCTTCTTTTTTTTACATTTTCACAAGTTAAAGCGTAAATAATTTAGTGCGCTTACTTTTTTTTGCTCTGTTTTATTTTATGTTTCTTTTTTTGTTTTTTTTGGGATTTTTTTCTTAATCTTTCATTTGTGATTCTTGTAAAATTCGCCATAACTTTCACCCGGGTACACAAAGAACTAATTCCCCCTTTTAAAAATAACTAAATTTTATTTCCACAAGTACATTCAAGGTATAAAGGCTAGCTGACATCAAAGACAAATCTTATAAACCGCTTGTTATGCAAGCATTTTTCCCGGCAAATTAGTATATTTTGACCCAGGGGCAACCCACAATGACAACACCCGGTACCCATTTTACTGATGGGGAACATAGAAACCGGGGTAAGGAAACCGCCCAATGTTTCCACCCCTTCCTGGGAATCGAACCCCAACCTTAAACCCGGGGAAGGAGGCACCAGACCACGCACCTGGACCTGGTGGGAAAAGACCCATTTTTCATAAACAAACAACTATAACACTGTCTTTCAATACCTAGGGAAAATTCCCTCTTTCTGCAATAAAACAAATCAAACCCAAAAATAAAAAACATCCCCACCTGCTTTTAACATTTTTTCTTTTTCATCTATACCCTCTTTTATTCACCCACTGCTTGATACACCTTCTCTCACAACATCTGAATATCATTCACTTGTTAGATTGTAATATATGTCCCTTCTTAAAAAGGAAACTATACCTCCCTTTTTCCCTTTATCAACTGTTAGACCAAAATAATCACTCCCCTCCCCCAAAAAAACCCCCTGCCTATCAAAACTTCCAAATTTAACTTTTCTGTTTAAATAACCATTCTTTACCAGGCTTTTTTCACTTATTTATTTTTTTACACCCAAATTTCATCTTTTTCCCCCAGCAAAATATTTACATTAAATTTTACCAACTCCTTATTTGTGTCCTTCAGCAGTCCCTCACATCACCATCTCTTCTCTCCATATACTCCACGACTCCATCACTGTTTTATTACACAAGCCACTCGCATGACAACGTTTTCTCCCTTACCACCTACATAACCTCTTCATTCCACCAGTCGCTCCCCTTTCCTCCTGATCCTCCCTCCTATACACAAACTTCTGCTACACACTAATACCCTCCCCACATTATCTATACTCTAACTCATCTTTTCCCAATAACTGTTTATATCTACACCTAACTACGTCTTTAATTTCTTTATTTTTACTTTTGTCTTACCCACTTATGCCATTTTCCTTCTATCCTATCTACCTCTTACTTACATTGTAGCTACAACTAAATAATAATCTGATATATGTCTCTCCCTTTAAAAACATTCATATCCTGACATCTACCCATCAACATTTTATCTACTAACACATATTCCAACAAACTGCTCTCAATGCGTCCAATAACATACTTAATTATTCTTTTTCTTAAATATCGTTTTACCTATTATCTAATCTTTTTTATGCATATCTCAGATTTTCCCATTATCATTTAGCTCACTTTAGCATTTAAATCGTGTACAAATGTGGGTCCACTCTGTGTACTTATAATGGACCCCACGTGAACATACACTTTCATATACATGTATATGTAATGTCGTGCCGAATAAGTAAAACTGGTCAATTTTTTCAATTATGTTAATATAAAAATTAATGATTTTGTACCAAAAGAGCCTTAGGAAACTTACCTAACCTTAATATATAAAGCGCAATTTAATTTACCTTAATCCAACTAAATATGTTTTATATAGGTATACAGTAATTTAATAATTAACAAACACAATGAAACAAGTTTTACTTTTTCCGCACCACACACACACACACACACACACACACACACACACACACACACACACACACACACACACATGCACACACAGCATATGTAGTCCCAATTTTTAAAAAAGGAGACAGAAAAGAAGCGCTAAAGTATAGACCAGTGTCACTGACATGTATAGTATGCAAAGTTATGGAGAAGACTATCAGAAGTGTGATGGAACACCTAGAAAGAAATGAGCTTTTCTACAACAGCCAACACGGTTTCAGGGACTAGAAATCCTGTGTCACAAATCTACTGGAGTTCTATGACAAGGTGACAGTAGTAAGACAAAAGAGAGAGGGGTGGGCAGATTGTATTTTTCTTGGACTGTAAGAAGGCGTTTGACACAGTTCCACACAAAAGATTAGTGCAAAAACTGGAGGACAAGACAGGGATAACAGGGAAGGCACTACAATGGATCAGGGAATACTTGTCAGGAAGACAGCAGCGAGTCATGGTATGAAGCGATTTGTCAGAGTGGGCGCCTGTGACAAGTGGGGTTCCTCAGGGGTCAGCCCCAGGACCGGCCTGTTTCGGGATTTGGGAACGACATAGGGAAAGGGAAATAGACCCCGAAGTGCCCTTGTTTGGAAATGATGTGAAGTTGATGAAAAAATTTCATTCGAACGAAGACCGGGCAGAATAAAAGGGGGGTCGGACAGGTTGCAGCCCTTTTGGTCCAAAAATTGGCTCATGGATTAAAACCCCAAAAGTGCAAAGTCATAAGTTTGGGGAAGGGGGCAAAGAAACCGCAGAGGGAGTACACCTGGGGGGGCCAGGACTACAAACCTCACTCAAAAAAAAAAATTTTGGGGATGGTATAGCACCAGGCACATTTTTCTAAACGCACTAAACCAAAAACTGCTGCGCATATGGGCTCCTAAAAAACCAAAAACGCATTCCACCATTTTAAAAGGAATCGTTCAGGCTCTGATCTGTGTACGTTGGGCCCCATTTTGGAGTATCGACACCATTTGGAAACCCACACCTAGCCAAGCACGGAAGAAACTGGAAAGTAAAAAGGTTTGAAACAAGATAGCCCCCAAGCTAAGGGGTATGTCCTCGGGAAGTTGGGGGAAACAACCGACGACACTGGAGGACAGAAGAAGGGAAGACATAATAACGACATGTAAAATTCTGAAAAAAATTGACAAGGTAGAAAAGACTACTCACAAAATCATAATACACGATTAAAACAGACCATCCACGGTGGGGATAGAACCCGCGACAGGTCTTAAAACCCAGACATCGCGTTAGCCATGGACCACTACCCCACAAAGACAGAAGTTCCAGGGGGGGACAGAAAAAGGGGAAACACAGCTGGAAGTTGAACAAAGGGATGAATACAGGGATTTTAAAGAAATATTTCTTCATCACTGATAGCCAAAGTGAAATAGTTCGGGAAGCGATGTAGTGGAGGCGGATCCATTCATATTTTAAAAAGGTTATAAAGAAGGGTGCAGTGAGAATGACCCAGTAGCGCCAGTGAAGGGCGGGGCCAGGAGCAGGGTCAACCCCCCGCAACACAACTAGGTGGGAACACACACACGCTGCATATATATATTTAAATATATATATTATATAAAATATAAAATATATATTTTTATAATATTTATATTAAAATTATCAAAACAACCACTCTAAAGAATAGAGAAATTCCAACGTTTCGTGACTACTCACATTACATTCCTTGATAATGTGATGTCACGAAAACGCTTGGAAAAATTTTCTATTCTTTCAGATGGTTGTTTTTCATATTTTGAAATCACCTGTTTACTGTGTCTTATTTCATATATATAATATTTTAAATTATATATATATATAATATATATAATTATTTAAATAATATAATATATAATAATAATATAATTATAAGGATATATTAAATTTATTATATAAATTTGGTTATATTAGTATATATTTTTTTTTTTTTTTTATTTCACACCGGCCGATTCCCACCAAGGCAGGGGGGCCCGAAAAAGAAAAACTTTCACCACATTTTACTCCATCACGTCTTGCCCAAAGGGGGCTTTACATACAGTTTTTAAACTGCAACATTTAAAACCCCCCTCCTTCAAGTGCAGGGATGTAAATTCCCCTCTCCCGGGCTAAACCGGCCTGCCGGTTTTTCCCCGAATCCCCTTTATAAATGTTACTTTGCTCACCCCCCAAAAGCCGCAAGTATTAAAAACCCTTTGCCCATTTACTCCCATCAAACACGCTCCGCATGCCCGCGGAAATCCAAGCCCCCCGCACACAAAACCCCCTTTACCCCCTCCCCCCAACCCCTTTCCCAGGCCGACCCCTACCCCCGCTTCCTTCCACACAGGATCACTCTTGAAATCTTTGTTTCGCTCCATTCTCTCTACAGTCCGAACCACCTCAACAACCCCAGACGACATCTCCCGCCTCCAGCCTCTCCTCCGCAACATTCATCACCCACGCTTCAACCCATATAAAGCGTTGGTAAAACTAAAATCTCATCATTCCCCTTTGCCTCCAAGGAAAAAAGTTCTTTGTTTCCACAGACTCCAATGCACCACTCATTTTTTTTTTCCCTCATCAATTCTATGATTCCCCCCTTCTTTCATAGACCCACCGCGACACGCCCACTCCCAAATATCTGAATACGTTCACCCCCCCTCCATACTCCTCCCCCCAATCTGATTTAAATCTTTCATCACCTAATCTTTTTTTATCCTAAAAACCTTACCTTTCCCTTTTTCCCTTTAATTTTTTCTTCTTTTGCACACCCTCCAAATTCATCCCCCAATCTCTGCAACTTCTCTTCAGATCCCCAAGAGCACAGTTCACACAAAGAGACGTGACAATCCCCCATTTGTGGTGTTCTTTTCTTTTAACTCCACCCCCTTTTGCCAAAAACCCTGCATTTACTTCTCTTCAACCCCATCTATAAATATATTAAACAACCACGGGACATCAACATCCTTGTCAAGGCCTTTTTTCTGGGAAAAAATTTCCCTCTTTCCTACATACTCTAACTTGGCCTCACTATCCTCGTAAAAACTCTTCACTGCTTTCAGTAACCTACCTCCACACCATACACTTGCAACATCTGCCACTTTGCCCCCTATCCCCCGTCATACCCTTTTCCAAATCCATAAATGCCACAAAGACCTTTTTACCCTATCTAAATACGTTCACTTTATTTTCCCTGTAAACACCTGGTCCACCCCCCCCTCCCTTTTCCCTAAAGCCCCTTGTTCATTGCTACCATTCTCCGTCTTACTCAAATTCTTTAATTATAACCTACCAACATTTTCCCGGGTACACTCAACGATTATCCCCCAAAATTTTTTTGCACCTCTTTTATTCCCCTTTCCCTTTTATACAAAAAATTGAAACTCTCTCCCAATCCCTGGGGTACCTTACCCTCTTCCAACATTTATTTAAAAATTGCACCAACCCCTCCAAAACAATCCCCCCCTGCTTTAACATTTTTTATCTTTATCCCATCAAAACCCGGCTGCCTTACCCCCTTTCATTTACCCACGCCTCAGAACTTCCCCCCCACTCACAACTGGTCTTCCTCACTCCCACAAGATGTTATTCCTCCCTTTCCCATACACGAAATCACAGCTTCCCTACTTTATCAACATTTAACAATTCCTCAAAAAAATTCCCTTTCCCTCTTCCCAACCTCAAACCTCCCTTTTAAAACCTCCTTTCCCATTTTTAAAAGACAAATCATTTGTTCTTAGGCTTTCTTAACTTGTTAAATCCACCCAAAAACTTTTCTTTTTTCAACAAAATTTGTTGATAACTCTCACCCCCCTCTCATTTGCTTCTTTTACATGCTTCACCACTTCTTAACTTCTCTCTTTTTCTCCATATACTCTTCCCTCCTTGCATCACTTCTACTTTGTAAAAACTTCTCATATGCTAACTTTTTCCCCCTTTACTACTCTCTTTACATCATCATTCCCCCAATCGCTCCTCTTCCCTCCTCACCCCCCTTTCCTGTAACCACAAACTCTGCTGAACACTCTAACACTACTTTTTTAAACCTACCCATACCTCTTCGACCCCATTGCCTATGCTCTCATTAGCCCATCTATCCTCCATAGCTGTTTATATCTTACCCTAACTGCCTCCTCTTTTATTTTTATAAACCTTCACCTCTCTCTTCCTGATGCTTCTATTCTCCTTGTATCCCATCTACCTTTTTACTCTCAGTAAAGTTTACAACTAGAAAGTGATCTGATATATCTGTGGCCCCCTCTATAAACATGTAAAAATCCTGAAGTCTACTCAACAGTCTTTTATCTACCAATACATAATCCAACAAACTACTGTCATTTCGCCCTACATCATATCGTGTATACTTATTTATCCTCTTTTTTCTTAAAATATGTATTACCTATAACTAAACCCCTTTCTATACAAAGTTCAATCAAAGGGCTCCCATTATCATTTACACCTGGCACCCCAAACTTACCTACCACACCCTCTCTAAAAGTTTCTCCTACTTTAGCACACACACTATTGTAGGTAGTAGGTTGGTAGACAGCAACCACCCAGGGAAGTACTACCGTCCTGCCAGATGACTGTGAAACAGAAACCTGTAACTGTTTTGCATGATGGTAGGATTGCGGGTTTTTCTTTTTTCTGTCTCATAAACACGCTAAATAACAGGGATATCTTGCTACTCCTACTTACACTTTGGTCACACTTCACAGACACGCACATGCATATATATATATACATACATCTAGGTTTTTCTCTTTTTTCTAAATAGCTCTTGTTCCTCTTTATTTCTTATATTGTCCATGGGGAAGTGGAAAAGAATCTTTCCTCCGTAAGCCATGCCTGTCGTATGAGGCACTAAAATCCCGGGGAGCAATGGGCTAGTAACCCCTTCTCCTGTAGACATTTACTAAAAAAGAGAAGAAAAAAAACTTTATAAAACTGGGATGCTTAAATGGGCGTGGATGTAGTGCGAATGACAAGAAACAGATGTTTGCTGATGTTATGAATGAAAAGAAGTTGGATGTCCTGGCCCCAAAGCGAAACAAAGCTGAAGGGGGAGGGGAGTTTTTGGTGGGGGAAATAAATGGGATTAAATCTGGAGTATCTGAGAGAGTTAGAGCAAAGGAAGGGGTAGCAGTAATGTTGAATGATCATTTATGGAAGGAGAAAGAGAATATTGAATGTGTAAATTCGAGAATAATGTGGATTAAAGTAAAGGTTGGGTGCGAGAAGTGGGTCATAATAAGCGTGTATGCACCTGGAGAAGAGAGGAATGCAGAGGACAGAGAAAGATTTTGGGAGATGTTTAAATGAATGATAGGAGCCTTTGAACCAAATGAAAGAGAAAAAGTGGGGGGACCTGAAGCTAAAGAGGAGAAACTTTTAGAGAGGTGTGGTAGGGAAGTTTTTGGGGGGCCAGGTGAAATATAATGGGAGTCCTTTGATTTAACTTTTTATAGAAAGGGGGTTTTTTAAGGTAATACATATTTTTAAAAAAAAGAGGGTAAATAAGTATACAAGATATGATGTAGGGCGAAATGACAGATTTGTTGGTTATGTATTGGTAATAAAAACGTTGAGTAGACTTCAGGAGTACATGTTTATAGAAAGGGGCCCCAGATAATCAATCACCTTTTTAGTTGTACTACACTGAGAGTAAAAGGTAGAGGGATACAAAGGGGAAAAGAACATCAGGGAAGAGGAGGTGGGAAAGGGTTTTTAAACTAAAAAAGGAGGCAGTTAGGGTAAGATATAAAAAGCTATTGGGGGATAGATGGGCTAATGAGAGCATAGGCAATGGGGTCGAAGAGGTATGGGGTAGGTTTAAAAATGTAGTGTTAGAGTGTTCAGCAGAAGTTTGTGGTTACGGGAGGGTGGGTGCGGGGAGGGAAGAGGAGCGATTGGTGGAATGATGATGTGAAGAGAGTAGTAAGGGAGAAAAAGTTAGCATATGAGAAGCTTTTACAAAGTAGAAGTAATGCAAGGAGGGAAGAGTATATGGAGAAAAAGAGAGAGGTTAAGAGAGTGGTGAAGCAATGTAAAAAGAGAGCAAATGAGAGAGTGGGTGAGATGTTATCAACAAATTTTGTTTGAAAATAAGAAAAAGTTTTGGAGTGAGATTAACAAGTTAAGAAAGCCTAGAGAACAAATGGATTTGTCAGTTAAAAATAGGAGAGGAGAGTTATTAAATGGAGAGTTAGAGGTATTGGGAAGATGGAGGGAATATTTGAGGAATTGTTAAATGTGATGAAGATAGGGAAGCTGTGATTTCGTGTATAGGGCAAGGAGGAACAACATCTTGTAGGAGTGAGGAAGAGCCAGTTGTGAGTGTGGGGGAAGTTCGTGAGGCAGTAGGTAAAATGAAAGGGGGTAAGGCAGCCGGGATTGATGGGATAAAGATAGAAATGTTAAAAGCAGGTGGGGATATAGTTTTGGAGTGGTTGGTGCAATTATTTAATAAATGTATGGAAGAGGGTAAGGTACCTAGGCATTGGCAGAGAGCATGCATAGTTCCTTTGTATAAAGGCAAAGGGGATAAAGAGAGTGCAAAAAATTATAGGGGGATAAGTCTGTTGAGTATACCTGGCAAAGTGTATGGTAGAGTTATTACTGAAAGAATTAAGAGTAAGACGGAGAATAGGATAGCAGATGAACAAGGAGGCTTTAGGAAAGGTAGGGGGTGTGTGGACCAGGTGTTTACAGTGAAACATATAAGTGAACAGTATTTAGATAAGGCTAAAGAGGTCTTTGTGGCATTTATGGATTTGGAAAAGGCGTATGACAGGGTGGATAGGGGGGGCCATGTGGCAGATGTTGCAGGTGTATGGGTGTAGGAAGGTAGGTTACTGAAAGCAGGAAGAGTTTTATACGAGGATATGGAGGCTCAAGTTAGAGTAAGTAGGAACGAGGAAATTATTTCCCAGTAAAAGGGGAGCCTTAGACAAGGATGTGTGATGTCACCGTGTTGTTCAATATATTTATAGATGGGGTTATAAGAGAAGTGGGTTGGACAAGAGGCGTGGGAGTGGAAAAGATAAAGAAGCCCACAGAAAGTGGGAGTTGTCACAGTTGCTCTTTGCTTGATGACACTGTGCTCTTGGGAGATTCTGAAGAGAAGTTGGCAGAGATTGTTTGATGAATTTGGTATGGGGGGGGGGGGGGGGGGGGGGGGGGGGGGGGGGGGGGGGGGGGGGGGGGGGGGGGGGGGGGGGGGGGGGGGGGGGGGGGGGGGGGGGGGGGGGGGGGGGGGGGGGGGGGGGGGGGGGGGGGGGGGGTGGGGGGGGGGGGGGGGGAGGGGGGGGGGGGGGGGGGGGGGGGGGGGGGGGGGGGGGGGGGGTGGGGGGGGGGGGGGGGGGGGGGGGGGGGGGGGGGGGGGGGGGGGGGGGGGGGGGGGGGGGGGGGGGGGGGGGGGGGGGGGGGGGGGTGATGGTGTCAAAAGAAGAAAATGAAGTGAATACAGAAAAGAGTAAAGGTTATGAGGATTACAAAAAGATTAGGTGGATAAAGATTGGATATCAGATTGGAGGGAGATAGAGGATGGAGGAGGTGTATGTATTCAGATATTTGGGAGGTGGACGTGTCAGCGGATGGGTCCTATGAAGGAATGAGGTGAATCATAGAATTGATGAGGGAAAAAGGTGAGTGGTTGCACTTAGGAGTCTGTGGAACAAAGAACGTTTGTCCGTTGGAGGCAAAGAGGGGAAGATGTAATGAGAGTAGCGTTGTTACCCACGCTCTTATATGGTGTGAAGCATGGGTGGATGATGTGCAGCGAGGGAAGGCTGGAAGGCAGGGAGATGTCATGTCCCTGAGAGCAATGTTGGTGTGAATATATGCAGAGAATCGTAGTTTTGGAAGTTAGGAGGAGGTGCGGGATTACCAAAACGGTTGTCCAGAGGGCTAAGAGGGTTGTTGAGGTGGTTTTCGGACATGTAGAGAGAATGGAGCGAAAAAAGAATATCTTCAAGAGTATCAGTCTGTAGTGGAAGGAAGGCGGGGTAGGGTCGGCCCTAGGAAAGGTTGGAGGAGGGGGGTAAAGGAGTTTTGTGTGCGAGGGGCTTGGACTTCCACAGGCATGCGTGAGCGTGTTGATAAGGAGCGAATGGAACAAAATGGTTTTTTAATACGGACGTGCTTGTTGGAGTGTGAGCAAAGTAACATTTATGAAGGGATTCAGGGAAACCGGCAGGCCGGACTTGAGTCCTGGAGATGGGAAGTACAGTGCCTGCCTCTGAAAGGAGGGTGTTAATGTGGCAGTTTAAAACTGGATGTAAAGCACTCTTCTGGCAAGACAGTAATGGAGTGAACTGATGGTGAAAGTTTTTCTTTTTCGGGCCACCCGCCTTGGTAGGAATCGGCCAGTGTGATAAAAAAAAAATATATTTTTGTGTGTCTGCTCACCTAATTCACCTGTTTTTGCAGGGGTCGAATCATAGCTCCTGACCCCGCTGTTCCACTGGTCACTTACCTAGGTCCACTCTCTACTCCCTGCTCCTTGAGCTTTGTCTACCTCTTCTTATAGCTGTGTTTGGATCCTGCTCCATTACTAACGTCCTCTCCAGAGTGATGTAGTGGAGGTTACTGAAAGAAGAATTACCTCCTAACACCCATGTGATTCATTCTGAGTCTTCAACTTCCGGTGAGACCCCTTGTTGCTTGTTCCCATCTCTTGAACATCCCTTTCTCTGTCCACCTTGTCAATTACTCTCAGGATCATTTATATGTCGTTATCATGTCCCTTTTTCCTCTCTATCCTGTCCTCCATGTCATCAGGTCTATTTCCTTTAATCTCTCCTAGCTCCGGGAACTAGTCTCGTGCAAACTTTGCACTTGTCTAATTTTTTAAGGTGCTTGACTAGGTGTGGTTCCAAACAGGTGCCTGCATACTCCAGTGTTTGAACTGACGTATACTGTGTACGGAGTCCTGAACGATTCTACCTAGGTGTCGGAAGCTATAATTAGGTTTGCTAGCGCCCATGTACTGCAGCAGTTATTTGGTTATGTGCGCACACAGGAGATGTGTCTGCATTATGCTCACTCCACGAGCCTTTTCATTAAGGGAAGTTTGCAGTCTTGGCCCCCTAGAACCAACACCCGGAGACCTACCCCATTTTTCATGACTTTGCACTTGGTGTAAGTTTAAACGGAAGGAGCCAGTTGCGGACCAGGTTTTTGCTGCCTGTGTCAGATCTTTTGTAGTCTGCCTATCCTCGTCCTATTGAATTCTCGCTCATTAGCTTCACATCGGGGTTTGTAAACAGTGCACTTCAGAGTACTACCCTTCCGTCATATCATTCCACATATACCAGAAACAGCACTGTCCAAAGACCCGACTACTTCCAGTGGACCCCCGCCTCGTCACAGCGCCCAGTCTGACGTCTTCTTCGCGTACCAATCATCCGTCGGTATTCTTTTATCCATTGCAGTGCCTTCCTGTTATACAACTCCATGTCATTTTAGTGAAAAAATGGATTATCCTAAAAAATATGGGAAAAAAATAATTTTTTTTTTTTTTTTTTAAATGAAGAAGGGTATTGTAACGCAATGAATATTTTCATGAAAATTTAAAGGTGATAGTGATGGTGTTAAAACTGCTGATTGAGGGAGATGGTGTTGGTAAGTATAATGATGATAGGGTAATGGTATGTGTGGTGGTACTTGGTGGTGTAGTGCCGGTGGTAGTAGTGCCGGTGGAGTAGTGCGGTGGTAGTGAATGGTGGTACTAGTAATGGTAGTGAAGGTGGTAGTGTGTTTAGTACTGAGGTGGAAGTGATGGTGGTAGTGCTGCGGTATGCTGTTGCATTGTGTCTTATCTAACATGCTGTGTTAGTGTTGGTAGTTGGTTGGGTGGTGGTTGTGTTGTACAGTAACATACAACTGTACAATAACATAGTATTTACAACAACATAAACTGTAGCATTAACATAAAACCTGTAACATTAACATTGAGTCTGACCACACATTGGGTGTCAGTTGCTTTAATAATGACGATTCACATTGAACAGCTGACACTACATTTATGTTTTCAGCTGACAGATATATTGATACCCACAACACAGATCAAAAGAAACAAGTTTAAATACGTTCGACATCTTTATTGTATTCATTTTTGTCATGTGACTTTGGACACTTATATAAAGTAACTAAGGTGGTGTGACCTTGGCTACTTATATAAAGTAACTAAGGTGGTGTGACCTTGGCTACTTATATAAAGTAACTAAGGTGGTGTGACCTTGGCTACTTATATAAAGTAACTAAGGTGGTGTGACCTTGGCTACTTATATAAAGTAACTAAGGTGGTGTGACCTTGGCTACTTATATAAAGTAACTAAGGTGGTGTGACCTGGCTACATATATAAAGTAACTAAGGTGGTGTGACTTGGCTACTTATATAAAGTAACTTAAGGTGGTGTGACCTTGGCTACTTTAATATAAAGTAACTAAGTTAGTTTATCTTGTCTACACTGAGCTGCCGTCCTGCCACTATCAGACCCATGACTTTAATTGGTCTAGCGTACAGCGTAATGGAATAAAAATGTCCATATAATACCAAGTGGTCTGCTGACACTAGTTGTTATATCCTCACTGGTCTATGAATCAGTCTAACAAAATTCACTTTCCCAAACGTTATTCAAGAAATATAGTTGTGTAATACAGAGATGTGTTTGGCTTGTTGATGCACTCTGGGTTTTGCCAAGTGTTGGCTGCGTGCACACTGGTTGCCAAGTGTTGCTTGTGTGCACACCTGGGTTTGCCAAGTGTTCGCCTTGTTGTGCACACTGGGTTGCCAAGTGTTGGCTTGTGTGCACACTGGGTGCCCAAGTGTTGGCTTGTTGCACTCTGGGTTGCCAATGTTTGGTTCTTGTGAGCCACTGGGTTGCCAAAGTGTTGGCTTGGTGTCACTCTGGGTTGCCAATTTGTTGGGCTTGTGTGCACACTGGGTTGCCAAGTGTTGGCTTGTGTGCACACTGGGTTGCCAAGTGTTGGCTTGTGTGCACTCTGGGTTGCCAAGTGTTGGCTTGTTGGCTTGTGTGCACTCTGGGTTGCCAGTGTTGGCTTGTGTGCACACTGGGTTGCCAATGGTTGGCTTTGTGCACTCTGGTTGCCAAGTTTGGCCTTGTTGGCTTGGTGCACTCTGGGTTGCCAAGTGTTTTGCTTGGTGAGCACTCTGGGTTGCCAAGTGTTGGCTTGTGTGCACTCTGGGTTGCCAAGTGTTGGCTTGTTGGCTTGTGTGCACTCTGGGTTGCCAAGTGTTGGCTTGTGTGCACTCTGGGTTGCCAAGTGTTGGCTTGTGTGCACTCTGGGTTGCCAAGTGTTGGCTTGTTGGCTTGTGTGCACTCTGGGTTGCCAAGTGTTGGCTTGTGTGCACTCCTGGTTGCCAGTGTTGGCTTGTTGGCTGTGTGCACTCTGGTTGCCAGGTGTTGGCTTGTGGTCACTCTGGGTTGCCAAGTGTTGGCTTGTGTGCACTCTGGGTTGCCAAGTGTTGGCTTGTTGGCTTGTGTGCACTCTGGGTTGCCAAGTGTTGGCTTGTTGGCTTGTGTGCACTCTGGGTTGCCAAGTGTTGGCTGTGTTTGGCTTTGTGCACTCTGGGTTGCCAAGTGTTGGCTTGTTGGCTTGTGTGCACTCTGGGTTGCCAAGTGTTGGCTTGTGTGCACTCTGGGTTGCCAAGTGTTGGCTTGTGTGCACTCTGGGTTGCCAAGTGTTGGCTTGTTGGCTTGTGTCACTCTGGGTTTTGCCAAGTGTGGCTTGTGTGCACTCTGGGTTGCCAAGTGTTTGGCTTGTGTGCACTCCTGGGTTTGCCAAGTTTTTGGCTTGTTTGGCTTGTTTGCACTCTGGTTGCCAAGTGTTGGCTTTGTGTGCACTCTGGGTTGCCAAGTGTTTGGCTTGTTGGCTTGTGTGCACTCTGGGTTGCCAAAGTGTTGCTTGTGTGCACTCTGGGTTCCAAGTTTGGCTTGTTGCTTGTGTGTACACTCTGGTTGCCAAGTGTGGCTTGTGTGCACTATGGGTTGCCAAGTGTTGGCTTGTGTCACTCTGGTTTGCCAAGTGTTGGCTTGTGGTGCACTCTGGGTTGCCAAGTGTTCGCTTGTGTGCCACTCTGGGTTTGCCCAAGTGTTGCTTGTGTGCACTCTGGGTTGCCACAAGTGTTGGCTTGTGTGCCACTATGGGTTGCCAGTGTTGGCTTGTGTGCCACTCTGGGTGCCCAAGTGTTGGCTTGTGTGCACTCTGGGTTGCAAGTGGTTGGATTGTGTACACTCTGGGTTGCCAAGTGTTTGGCTTGTTGCACTCTGGGTTGCCAAGTGTTTGGCTTTGTGTGCACTTCTGGGTTGCCAAGTGTTGGCTTGTGTGCACTCTGGGTTGGCCAATGTTTGGCTTTGTGCACTCCTGGTTGCCAAGTGTGGCTTGTGTGCACACTGGGTTGCCAAGTGTTGGCTTGTGTGCACACTGGGTTGCCAAGTGTTGGCTTGTGTGCACAATGGGTCCAAGTGTTGGCTTGGTGCACTCTGGGTTTCTATCAAGTAATGGCTTGTATCACTCTGGGTTGCCAAGTGTTGGCTGTGTTCCTCTGGGTTGCCAAGTGTTGGCTTGTGTGGCACTCTGGTTTGCCAAGTGTTGGCTTGTGTGCACTCTGGGTTGCCAGTGATGGCTTGTGTGCAATCTGGGTTGCCAAGTGTGGCTTGTGTGCACTCTGGGTTGGCCAATTTTGGCTTGTGTGCACACGGGGTTGCCAAGTAGTTGGCTTGTGTGCACTCTGGTGCCAAGTGTTGGCTTGTGTGCACTATGGGTTGCCAAGTGGTTTGGCTTGTGTGCACTCCTGGGTTTGCCAAGTATTGGCTTGTATGCACTCTGGGTTGCCAAGTGTTGGCTTGTGTGCACTCTGGGTTGCCAAGTGTTGGCCTTGGTGTGCACTCTGGGTTGCCAAGTGTTGGCTTTATGCACTCTGGTTTGGTTGCCAAGTGTTGGCTTGTGTGCACGCTGGGTTGCAAGTGTTCGCTTGTGTCACTCTGGGGGGCAAGTGGGCTGGTGTGCACTCTGGTTTCAAGTGTTTTGGCTTTGTGTGCACAATGGGTTGCCAAGTGTTGGCTTGTGTGCACTCTGGTTGCCAAGTGTTGGCTTGTGTGCAACTAGGGTGCCAAGTGTTGGCTTGGTGTCACTCTGGGTTGCCAAGTTTGCACATGTGTGCACTATGGGTTTTCCAAGTGTTGGCTGTGTGCACTATGGGTTGCCAATTTGGCTTGTGTGCACTCTGGGTTGCCAAGTGTTGGCTTGTATGCACTCTCGGGTTTCCAAGTGTTGGCTTGTGCACTAGGGTTGCCAAGTTTGGCTTGTGTGCACTATGGGTTGCCAAGGTTGCTTTGTGTGCACTATTGGTTCCAAGTGTTTGGCTTGTGTCACTCTGGGTTGCCAAGTGTTGGCTTGAGTGCACTATGTGTTTGCCAAATGTTGGCTTGTGTGCACTATGGGTTGCCAAGTGTTGGCTTTGTTGTCACTATGGGTTGCCATGTTTGGCTTGTGTGCACTTGGTTGCCCAAGTGTTGCTTGTGTGCACCTGTGTTGAAAGTGTTGGCTTGTGTGCACATGGGTTGCCAAGTGTTGGCTTGTGTGCACTATGGGTTGCCAAGTGTTGGCTTGTGTGCACTATGGGTTGCCAAGTGTTGGCTTGTGTGCACTCTGGGTTGCCAAGTGTTGGCTTTGTCACTGTGGGTTGCCCATGTTGGCTTGTGTGCACTCTGGGTTGCCAAGTGTTGGCTTGTGTCACTGTGGGTTGCCAAGTGTTGGCTTGTGTGCACACTGGTTGCCAAGTGTTGGCTTGTGTGCACTGTGGGTTCCAAGTGTTGGCTGTGTGCACACTGGTTTGCCAACTGTTGGCTTGTGTGCACTCTGGTTGGCCAACTGTTGGCTTGTGTGGCAACTCTGGGTTGCAAGTGTTGCTTTGTGTACACACTGAGGTTGCAAGTGTTGGCCTTGTGTCGACTCTGGGTTGCTAACTGTTGGCCTTGTGTGCACTTGTGGGGTTGCCAAGTGTTGGCTTGTGAGCCACACTGTTGCCAAGTGATGCTTGTGGTGCACTCTGGTTGCCAACTTGTTGGCTTGTGTGCACTCCTGGTTGCCAAGTGTGGCTTGTGTGCACACTGGGTTGCCCAAGTGTTGGCGTGTGTGCCACTCTGGGTTGCCAACTGTTGGCTTGTGTGCACTCTGGGTTGGCCAACTGTTGGCTTGTGTGCACTCTGGTTGGCCCAAGCGTTGGCTTGTGTGCACTCTGGGTTGCCAATGTTGGCTTGTGTGTACACTCTGGGTTGCCAATGTTGGGCTTGTATGCACTCTTCTGGGTTGCCAAATGTTGCTTGTGTGCACACTGGGTGGCCAATGTTTGCTTGTGTGCACTCTGGGTTGCCAACTGTTTGCTTGTGTGCACTCTGGGTTGCCAACTGTTTTCCTTTGTGCACTCTGGGTTGCCAAGTTTTGGCTTGTGTGCCACTCTGGGTTGCCAAGTGTTGCTTGTGTGCACTCTGGTTCCAAGAGTTTGGCTGTATGCTCTCTGGTTGCCAATTTTGGCTTGTGTGCACACTGGTTTGCCCAAGTGTTGCTTGTGTGCACACTGTGTTTGCCATGTGTTGGCTTGTGTGGACACTGGGTTGGCACAAGTGTTGGCTTGTGTGCACACTTGGGTTCCAATGTTGGCTTGTGTGCACTCTGGGTTGCCAAGTGTTGCTTGTGTGCACTCTGGGTTGCCAGTGTTGGCTTGTGTGCACTCTGGGTTGCCAAGTGTTTGGCTTGTGTGCACATCTCTGGGTTGCCAAGTGTTGGCTTGTGTGCACACTGGGTTTGCCAAGTGTTGGCTTGTGTTCAACACGGTTGTCCAAGTGTTTGGCTTTTGTGCACTCTGGGTTGCCTACTGATGGCTTGTGTGCACTCTGGTTTGCCAAGTGTTGACTTGTGTGCACTGCGGGTTTGCCAACTGTTGGCTGTGTGCACTCTGGGTTGCCAAGTGTTGGCTTGTGTCACACGGAGGGTTTGCCAAGTGTTGGCTTGTGTGCACACTGGGTTGCCAAGTGTTGCTTGTGTGCACTCAGTGGGTTGCCAAGTGTTGGCTTGTGGCAACTCTGGGTTGCCAAGTGGTTGGCTTGTGTGCACTCTGGGTTGCCAAGTGTTGGCTTGATGTGCCCACTGGTTGCCAAGTGGTTGGCTTGTGTGCACACTGGGTTTGCCAAGTGTTGGCTTGTGGTCACACTTGTTTTTTTTTTGGCAAGTGTTTGGCTTGTGTGCACTCTGGGTGCCAACTGTTGGCTTGTGTGCACTCTGGGTTGCCAAGTGTTGACTTGGTGCACTCTGGGTTGCCAAGTGATTGGCTTGTGTGCACTCTGGTTGCCAAGTGTTTGGCCTTGTGGGGGGGGGGGGGGGGGTGCACACTGGTTGCCAAGTGTTGGCTTGTGTGCACTCTGGGGTTTGCCAACTGTTGGCTTGTGTGCACTCTGGTTGCCAATGTTTGACTTGTGTGCACTCTTGGGTTCCAACTGTTTGGCTTGTGGTGGCACTCTGGGGTTGCCAAGTGTTGACTTGTTGCTCTCTGGGTTGCCAACTGTTGGCTTGTGTGCCACTCTGGGTTGCCAGTGTTGACTTGTGTGCACTCTGTTGCCAAGTGTTGGCTTGTGGTGCACTCTGGTTGCCAAGTGTGACTTGTTGCACACTGGGTTTGCCAAGGTTGGCTTGTGTGCACTCAGGGTTGCCAAGCCGTGTACATGAAACTAATACAAATAATTGCTGGTATCATTTATTTACTAGGTACACTGGTCTCAAAATATCATCTTAATTCAGGGTTTTTTATACGTGAAATTTATAGCAAAACAGTGACAATGAATAACTATTTTACATAATTTTAAACAGCCCTGAAAAAATATGAAAATGGTATATAGGAGGGCGAATAAACTGTGTCAACATATATCTTCATAATGAATAATTAACAGAGACTAAAAAAAATAAATTGTGTCCATAATTCTGTATAAAAAACAATATAATTTTTGAACAAAAACCACTAAGCAAATAACCTGTTAACTGAAAGTGTTTTAAGACAGAAATGCAAATATGTCTAAAAACAACATTAGTAAAGTGTTTTTGGACATAACTGAATGTTGTCATTCATTCAGAATGACAATACATAACCACTATTTTTTGAGATACTTGATACTATTATTATCCGTGTCTCAGTGCTATTGTTATCCGTGTCTTCAGTGCTATTGTTATCCCGTGTCTTCAGTGCTTATTGTTTATCCGTGTCTTCAGTGCTATTGTTATCCGTGTCTTCAGTGCTATTGTTATCCGTGTCTTCAGTGCTATTGTTATCCGTGTCTTCAGTGCTATTGTTATCCGTGTCTTCAGTGCCTATTGTGATGGAAGTTGAGGGTAGTGCAAGACCTCCGCACACCTCCATACCCGGTTACATGTAAATCGATACTGGTGAAAATGAGATGTGTAATTGGTCATTTACAGGTAAGGGAAGGTTAAGGGCTAGAATTCAGGTCTTGTGTACGAATGGTATATAATACCGACAAGATGAGATTAAGACACATGTGCAACATCTGCGTATCTTTATTGTAGACGTTTCGCCATCCAGTGGCCTTTATCAATACAAATCCAGGACATAACTTGAAGACAGTAGAACTATGTACAGAAGATGAGGTAATCAGTCCCTCAACCTAGGAGTAGGTGCGAAGAGCACCATAGTCGTGGAGATTCTTGAAGCAGAAGAAGGACCTGGCGCTTATATAGTAACGTCAGGTGTAGGCAGACGAGGGCATATCACTGGTAGTGCGATTCCCCAGTGGAAGTAGTCCTTACCCAAAGAGATGGGTTAGTTTGTAGTAGTAGTTGTCGTAGTCGTGGGAAGGTTATGTAACATGTCCTCAGAATTAAGATTCCATTGATGTTTTGCAATGTCTGACAAGTGTGTAACGTATGGTATATAATACCGACAAGATGGAAGAATTAAGACACGATGTGCAACATCTGGTATCTTATTGTAGACGTTTCCAGCCATCCAGTGGCTTTATCATACAAATTCTAGGACATAACTTGAAGACAGTAGAACTATGTACAGAAGATGAGGTAATCAATCTCCTCAACCTAGAGTAGGTGCGAAGAGCACCATAGTCTTGTTTGAATTATCCGGTTCAAAACCGGACCTGACCCAAATTTCTTTATCTCCTGTGGTATCTTGTTGGCCTCAACATCAATATGGATCCTGTGTACTCAGTGTACTTGGGTATTCTGCTGATTTTCTCGTTGCCGATTCTCAAAAGTTTTTATCGCGAACTTCAAAAGAGGCTACTGATATCTCGTCTTCAGGGGGGGATGCCCCGGGGGTCCAGGCGGGGGACTAGAAAAACAGTGACATATAACATGTTTGGGAGCACCTCTTTTCAAGCGCTAAAGTAACCGTCCCGGCCGGGTAACTTTTATTGGGCCGCGGAGACCCTCGTTAGCACGGCGGGGGAGGGAAGGATTCCCTGACCTGATCGACCCAAACCCTAACTAAAAACAATGTAGGTTTATTTATTTTTAACACATCAGCCCCCCAGCTTGCTTCAGCTAGTAACGTGACTAGGAAAAAACCAAGACTTGATTAGTCTTTTAAAAACTGGCAATTTAACCAAATTTTGACATGCGGAAGTAGAGGGGGGCTTAACATAGCTCAATCAGCAATACAGTTCCACAGGGAAAAGAGTTTAATAAAGGGGGTTACCTTTTTCCAACTCTTCATCTTCACGCAGGTAACATCCTAAAATTCTAGGTCAAACAGAAAAGCTAATACAAAAAATATGATCTCACACATTTGACCCCATCCATAAAAAAAAGACAGCTCGGGCATATCATCGACTTTTTTTCCTAAGCGAAACGAATTTGTCCCCAAGTTTTTTGACGAAGATGCCTTACAAACACAAAACCTTCACCGACTACTTTTTTCCCCTTTTCAATAAAAACTGTAAGCAAAATTAGTCAAGCACTAACGCCATTCTAAGGAAATTTAAAATTTCTCCTCAAGATAATTTCTTCTCAGTAATTCCCAAAGTCTCGCAAATACCAACATAGAGTCACCACGAAAACAGTACTCTTTCAGAACCCACCAGGAATCAAGTGGTGAACCTAAACCATCAAGCAGGGGATTTACAAATGCTTTGTGGTGTACAAGCTTGGGAACATGTTTGAAGCAAATCAATGCATGTAGAACGAAAAACGTAAACAACCCCTTGTACAACACCGATAGCCGGAAACCAATTGAGAGACTCTGAGCCAATTTTCTGATGAAAAAACCAAAATACTCGCAAAAAATGCCTTGAATCATTAATCCTTTTCAGACCAATCATCCTTCTTCTGATTGAGATGACAGGTAATCCTGGCTCAGTTTGGCTTTTACGCAGGGGTCATTTTAAATACAAGTTCATGCTCTTAAACCATTAAAAACATAACACCAACACTTACTCTTGCACCACACTACAGTTAAACATAGTAAAAACCAACATTTATGCTTGCACTCACCGTACATTAAAAACGAAACCCCAAAACACTTTTTCTTCACTCAACGTACAGTTAACTAGTAACACCAACACTTTTCTTGAAAACCCCCACACTACAGTTAAAAACAGAACACCAACACTTATTTTTGCACTCACAACGACATTTAAACATAGTAACCCCAACACTTTGCTTGCACTCACCGTACATTAAACATATAAAAAACCACACTTAGTCTTGCACTCAACTACAGTTAAACTAGTAACACCAACATTTTTGTCTTCATCACCGTACAGTTAAACAAAAAAACCAACACTTTTTCCTTGCACCACACGTACATTAAAACATAAACCACACTTACGTCTTGCACTCCACTACATTAAACATATAACACCAACACTTATGTCTGCACTCCACGACAGTTAAACAAAAACACCAACACTTTTTCTTGCACCACACGTCAGTTAAAAAACAGAACACCAACACTTTTTTGCCTCAACGTACATTAAACAAGAACACCAACACTTATGTCTTGCACTCACACGAAACAGTTAAAAACGTAACACCAACATTTAGTCTTGAAACTCACACGTACAGTTAAACTATAACCCAACACTTATGCTTGCACCACACGTACAGTTAAACATATAACACCAACACTTAGTCTTCCTCACACCATTAAACATAGTAACACCAACATTAATTCTTGCACTCACACTACTTAAACATAGTAACACCAACCTTATGTCTTCCCTCACACTACAGAAAAAAACATAACACCAACATTTAGTTTGCCCACACGTACAGTTAAACAAGTAACACCAACACTTTGCTTCACTACACTACAGTTAAACAAGTAACACCAACACTTATGCCTTGCACTCACACGTACATTAAACATAGAAAACACCAACACTTATGCTTCACTCACACTACATTAAACATATAAACCAACACTATGCTTGCACTCACAGTACATTTAAAACATAGAAACCCCAAACACTTATGTCTTGCACCACACGTACAGTTAAAAAACATAACACCAACACTTATTCTTCACTCCACTACAGTTAAACATATAACACCAACACTTATGACTTGCAAGGAGTAAATGGAACAAAGGGTTTTTTGGGATTTTGACGTGCTGTTTGGAGTTGAAAAGGGATATTTAAAAAGGGGTTTCAGGGACACACAATCGAACTTGATCCTAGAGGGGAAGTACATGCCTGCACTCGAAGCGGGGAGTTAATTTTGGATTTTTAATAATTAGCTGACTGCTCCTCTGAAAGACAGTGATGGAGGAATGATGATGAAAAATTTTTTTTTTTATCGGCCACCCCGCCTTGGGGGGGAAGGGGCCCGATGTTAAAAATTTTAAAAAAATTAAATTATATTATTATTATTATTATTATTTTATTATTATTATTTTTAATTATTATTTTATTTTGGTTATTATTTTTATTTTATTATTATTTTTATTATTATTATTTTTATTATTATTATTATTATTTTTATTTTTACTATTTTTATTTTTATTAATTTATTTTTTATTAAAAATATATTATTTTTATTAATTATTATTTTACCCGGGGAAAGAGACATTTTCAGATACTGGTACACTAGTTTTGCTATGAAAATTTTTCAGCTAACTCATTACTAAAACTGTTTGTGGCAATCTAGGTTGTTTCGGGGAAATATTGATTAATTTTTCTGTTTGTGTTTCTTTCGACGTTGTGTTGTTGTACAATCCCTGTACTAATATTTATTCCTCTTAAGTGTGTTCATTTTAAAATTTACTCATAACATTATACTTGACGTCATTCCTGCTGTCAAACCCTTTAAATTTTTTTTTCAATATTTCCGAATTCCTAAATTATTTGTCTTATTTCCCCATTACTATTAATGATCCAAGTTGAACGGAAACGCCGTCTTAAATTTTTCTCCATGGAAGGTTATTTTGTATAAAACCTCATAAAATTTATTTTACCATGTTTAAAATTTTTCTGTTTAAACTTTAGGTTTTATTTTGAAAATCTCACAACACCTCTCATAGATTTCCTTTTGAGAATTAAAACCCAGAATAGTGGGTTTCCCGTTTTATATACACTTGAGGGTAAAAAAAGCTTTTTAAGTTCCTGTTTAAGTCTATCACACGGGTGGGTTTTATATAGGGTTTAGTGAAATATGTTTGCCCTGTGATGTAACATTTCCCTTTGGGCGATTACAATATCGTCCCCGTAGGTCACTGTGGGGTTTTGTATCTACGGAGTTTTAAATATTTTGTTCCACTGGGAAAAAAGAAATTTTTTTTAGAAAACCACTCCCATGAGTACAAAAGGGGGGTAAATGTTGTGTTTCATGACAGGGGTTTTTATCTTATGATACCCACAGCAAAGCTCTGTCATCTGAAGAGGCTTCCCCTGGGTTACCCCTACATTTTTTTAAAATCAAAGGTTATCATTATAACTATTACAGGAAGGGGGTAACCCCTTCTCCTGAATACCATCTTCATCCCACCATACCACCTCAACGTGACTATTAACACAGTCACCACGTCCCAAATAACTACGTAACCTTTACTGGCAAAACAAAAACCTATACCCCCCTTTTTTAAATCACTACTCTTCCAAATTTGCACCTGTTCCCCAAAATTTCTACCCCTTCCAGCACAACACATCATGTTTGGGATGGGTTTTCAGGGCGCAGACTGGCATTACAAGACGCAGTGTTTTTCCTAGCTTTTTCCCTACCCATGTTTCTTCAAAACTCCAAGTGATATAACTCTCTCGGTGAAGAAAGCCTTTTTTACCCCCTGATAGTTATTATGTGGGGATAAATGATATAAATACCGACAAAAGATGGTAAAAAAAACACAAATGCTACACTGGAACCCTTGTTGACTACGCGCCCACACATGGGCTTTTTCAAATCAAAACGGATCGTTTTAAATTTTAAAACCCACTGTGTGGGCGAAATGTTTAATGAAAAAAATCGCATTATACTGCATTTTGTCAAGTTTTTAGCTCTTGACGAACGTCACGTCTTAGGGGTCTTTCCACTGAGGTTGACATTTTTATTGTCTTTTGTTTCCCCATTTTTTTTTCTTTTTAAAAAAAATTATAAATAAAAACGTAATTAATTTTGTTTGGTAATATAACTTTAACCCAAAAAAGAACCTAAACAAAGACCCATCCCTAAACACTTTCTCCTTAAAATACTTTTAAATTACCTTTAAAACTTTTAAATCAAAATTGCCAAACCCTTTTAAGCTTCACTCCTTAGTTTTCTCATCCAAAAAAACAAAAAGAAATTTCCCCTTTTTAACGCACACACCCCCTCACAACAACATTCCTCAAAAACACACCTCACTAACAACACTTGCCCCCCCAACACACCTCACAAAAAACACTTGCCTCTACACACACCTCACTAACAAAACTTCCCCCTACATACACTCTCACTAACAACACTTTTCCACTACAAACCTCACTAACAACACTTGCCTCTACACCACTCCACTAACAACACTTGCCCCCTCACCCTCTCACAACAACACTTTTTCCCTACTCACTCCCGTCTAACTACCATGAGTTTCATGTCCTGTCCATTTCCCGTCAAAAACTATTCACAGCTTTTTATCCACCTCTTCTGATTTACTCCTTCACATTATCATCCCAACTTTCGGCTCTACGTCTCCCATTTTTCACACTATCTTCAGTTTTTTTTCACTCTTTATTCTCATACAAAATTCACCCTAAACCTGATTCCCAAACCCATATATTCACAAAAAATTCAAAGATCATGTTCATAATAAAAATCTTTTTTCAGTACCTCAACTATATTCTAATTGATGTTTTTGCATTTACTGTCACCGACTTCCACAACCCCCAGGCCTTCACGCACCGTACTGTCCACAAACTCCCCAGGACCATTCACTGTCACCGTGCTTTCCACAAGCCCCAGACCATTCCTTCACCGTACTGCCACAACTCTCCGGACCATTCACTGTCACCGACTTTCCACAACCCCCAGGATCATTCACTGCAACGTACTGTCCCCCAAGTTCCCCAGCACCATTCACGCACCGTACTGTCCACAAGCTCCCAGGGAAAATCACTGCACCTTTCTGTCCAAAGCCCCCGGACCATTCACTGTCACCGTATGTCCCAAGCTTCCCCGGACCATTACTGTCACCGTATGTCCACAGGCCCACAGAACTTTACTGTCAAACCCTACTTCCAAAGCCCCCCCAGAACATTACTGCCCCGTACGCCACAAGCTCCCCAGGACCATTACTTCACCATACTGTCCATAAGCTCCCCCCGGTCATTCACTGTCACCGTCTGCCAAAAGCCCCCAGGGCCATTCACGTCACCATACGTCCATAAGCTCCCCAGGGCATTCACGCCCGTACTGCCCAAGCCCCCAGAACCTTCCTGTCACAAACACTTCCACAACCTCCCCAGGACCACTCACTTTACCTATGTCCCCAAGCTCCCCAGGGCCATTCACACTTTTTTTATTTTTTTTAATTTTGGTTTTACGTTATCCCCCCAATTTTTTTGATGACACATCCACTAAAAACACTAAATACGTTCACTTTTTTTTTTGAAATCCTTTCCCCCCTCTAAACAATTATCTTACCGTAAACTCCTTAAACTCAATCTTTCACCCTTTCCCAAACCCCCCACCAACTTCTGCAACCTCTTCTCTCAGTATTTGTCCCACAACAAGCAATTTGGCAAATCACACATTTTATCAAACCGTTTTCTTCTAAGATCCAACTCACTCTAAGATTTTAGAGATCACTTTTTTGAGACTCATTTAAAGAAACATTAAAAAAGTTCGGGAACCCACAAACCCGCCAAGATCATGTTTTTTTGGAAAAAAATATCCTTTACACGAATCACAAAATATTTTATTGCTTTCAACAATTTGTTGTCTAACATAACAACAAAACAAATTTTTTTTTTATTACTATTATTTTTTTTTAAATAGTTATTAGTTATGTTTTGTTAAAGGCGAGTAAAAATGATTCGGGGATTAAAAAACTCATTAACTATGATGCTGATCTGTAATAACAAGTAATGAAACTGGTCTTAACTTGGTTTAATTTTTTTAAATATTTCCGGGGGGAATCTTTTATACAAGCTTTCCATAAATTAAATGTCATGGTTTTGCGCATTTATTTGTTAACGAGTCACTGGCAGAGCACAACCTTGATGTTGGTGAAAGACTCTTTATTCAAGGAACTGGAGGTACTTGCTTTTTCTTTGCTTAAAAGCTAATTTTGTGCCAGTATCCAGGTGTTGTATGGCTCCTACGGGTTTGGCAGTTTTCCATATCAGGTAACTGAAAAAAAGCAATACCCGTCACTGTTAAGTAACCACATCCATAAATCCTCCCAAAGTGGATATGCCACTTAGCTGAGTTATGACCAAAGCTTTGATAAGATGGGGAGGGAAGATGGATGGAAATATGGGAAAAGTGCTGGTGGGGGGGAGGGGAGGTGAGGTAATATAGATAAGTAGCCTAACCGTGCATTTTAATATAAGTGTGTGTATGTGTAGTGTTATTATTGAATTATGAAATTCAGAGAATCTGGTATAAGACTGTACCCATCAGCTTCACACAGTAACTGTGGTAGGGGTATACTTTTTTGCAATTGCCTTTTTTTTCGCGCAGGAGGTTGAATACAGGCGCAGGTTGAGGGGGATGGTTGCAATGTGTTTGATGTAGGTCAACTGCTTTCTGGAGCTGCTGGTCAACTGAGCTGTTTCAGAGGTTGTCCTGCCGTAGTAGGTTTGGAGATGTTACATGGTTAGATGTAAGAGTTAATTAGTTAGAAGTAAAGTCTCCATAAATTTGGGTGGTTTTATCTTTATTGAACATAGAAAGGTTCTGGTGGTACCTTTAGTTAACCTGTCTTATCTTTCTTCCTGACTACCCACAACTTTTCTTGCCTCTTTCTCCTCCACCAGCCCTTCCCCGTTCTTGGCCTCAGCTTTTTTTTGCTTAATAAAATCAAAAGAAAATAATAATATGAATAATGTTGGTACTGGGTATAATGAAAAAATTTTGAAGATCACACTTTTATTCGAACAAGTTTCACTCAGGGTAGAGCTGAGCGAATGTAGTCCCAATAGAAGCACTGCATGCAGACTTGCAATGTTAATATCAGTGTCGCTGTACACTGAACTATAATAAGTATCTGACGTTTTAAACTGCTGAAAAATTAATAGTTGTAATATAATAAATTATCACTGTAAATCAAGTAGAAAAATGCCGAACGATCTACATTAACCTAAGGACCCAGGGTCGATTCTCCGGCTAGGAGTCACGTTTGGAAAAGTCACTCATGCCTGGTGCCCCGGTTTCCCCTAGCAGTATATACGTGCCAGGGTATGGACGGCTGTTGTGGTCGGCATCCTCGAGGCTGGTAAGTTACCTTAAATAAGTTGGGGATTCGAATGGCTTGATTCAATGGCATAAATAAAAAAAAAAAAAACCGCGTCTTCAGGGACTTTGCCAGCTAAGCAAAATGTCATTCCTCTCACATTGCAGTTAAAACACCACAAACCACTTAAAACATAGTTGTGTTTGCTAAACTCCAACCGAAGACCAAGCTATATTTTATACTACTGACTTGGGTAAGCGTCAAAAGCACCTAGTACACAGTTAACACTTACCAGAGCCGTGATTGATGGACTCATAAGAGACGCAGTAATCAAGAGTATGTTTATCACTTTTGGACTACTGGAAACAGCACCTCACTCTCCTCCTTGGTCTCCCCTTTTGGGTCCTCATTTATTTGTGGTTGCAGGGGTCAAGTCATAACCTGGCCCCGCCCTACACTGGTCGTTACTACTCCTCTCTCTCCCTGCTCCATGAGCTTAAAACTATATATGGTTCCTGCCTCCACTACGTTGCTTGCCAGACTGTTCCACTTCCTGACAACTCTCTGACTAAAGAAATACTTCCTAACATCCCTTTGACTCATCTGAGTCTTCAATTTCCAATTATGACCCCTTGTTCCTCTGTACCATCTGTGGAACATCCTGTCTCTGTCCACCTTGTCTATTCCACGCAGTATTTTGTATGTCGTTATCATGTCTCCCCTAACCTTTCTGTCCTCCAGTATCGTCAGGCCTACTTCCCTTAACCTTTCTTCGTAGGACATTCCCTTTAGCTCTGGAAGTAGCCTTTCTGCAAACCTTTGCACTTTCTCTAATTTCTTGACGTGCTTGACCAGGTGTGGGTTCCAAGCTGGTGCCTGACGTACACGGTGTACAGAGTCTTGAACGATTCCTTACTGAGGTACCGGAACGCTATTATTTGGTTCGCCAGGCGCCCATATGCTGCAGCAGTTATCTGGTTGATGTACACCTCAGGAGATGTGCTCGGTATTATGCTCACCCCAAGATCTTTTTCCTTGTGTGTCTGTGTGTGAATGTTTGTGTCCTACTGACAGCTGAGAGTTACGGCACAGAGTTACGGCTGATAACTGCTGTTGGCTGGCTTCCCCTCCCTGGAGAGTGAAGCAATATTCTGAATGTCGGAGATTTGTTACCTTAATGCTATATTACCTTCACTCTGTTACACTCTAACCATGTATTATTTCACTCTGTCTTATCGTAACCTTAATGCTATATTGCCTTCACTCTGTTGCACTCTAAATATGTATTATTTCAATCTGTCTTATCGTAACCTGCGTCTTTCATTCCTTTGTGTCTTAACACTTAAATACTTCCCTTCACTCACTTGAATAATTGAACTATATTACTTAACTCTTCTGTACCACCACACTGCATTCTTTCACTCTCGTGTACCACAACACTGCAACCTTTCACTCTTGTGTACCACCACACTGCATTCTTTCACTCTTGTGCACCACCACACTGCATTCTTTCACTCTTGTGTACCACCACACTGCATTCTTTCACTCTCGTGTACCACAACACTGCATTCTTTACTCTTTGTACCACAACACGGCATTCTTTCCCTTTGTGTACCACCAACACTGAACCTTTCACTCTTGTGTACACCACACTGCATTCTTTCACTCTTGTGTACCACCACACTGCATTCTTTCACTCTTGTGTACCACCACACTGCATTCTTTCACTCTTGTGTACCACCACACTGCATTCTTTCACTCTTGTGCACCACCACACTGCATTCTTTCACTCTTGTTTTACCACCACACTGCATTCTTTCACTTTTGGGTGCACCACCACACTGCTTTTTTTCACTCTTGTGTCCCAAAACAAAACTCATTCTTTCACTTCTTGTGCACCACCACACTGCATTCTTTCACCTTGTGTACCACCACACTGATTCTTTCACTCTTGTGCCACCCCCACTGCATTTTTTTCCTCTTGTGTACCACCACACTGCATTCTTTCACTCTTGTGCACCACCACACTGCATTCTTTCACTCTTGTGCACCACCACACTGCATTCTTTCACTCTTGTGTACCACCACATTGCAATCTTTCACTCTCCTGTACCATAACACTGCATTCTTTCACTCTTCTGTACCACAACACTGCAGCCTTTCACACTCCTGTACCACAACACTGTATTCTTTAACTCCAGTGTACCATAACACTGCATTCTTTTACTCTCGTCTACCATAACATTGCAAATTTCAGTCTGGTGTACCACAACACTGCATTCTTTCACTCTTGTGTACCACAACACTGCATTCTTTCACTCTCATGTACCATAACACTGCATTCTTTCACTCTCCTGTACTACAACGCTGCATTCTTTCACTCTGCTGTACCAGAACACTGCACTTTTTTCACTCTCCTATACTACAATACCGCATCCTTTCACTCTTCTGTACTACAACACTGCATTCTTTCACTCTCATGTACCATAACACTGCATCCTTTCACTCTTCTGTACTACAACTCTGCATTCTTTCAATCTCCTGATCCACAACACTGCATTCTTTAACTCCTGTTTACAATAACACTACATTCTTTTACTCTCCTGTACCACAACACTGCATTCTTTAACTCTTGTGTACCATAACACTGTATGATTTCACTCTCGTGTACGTTAACACTGCATTTTTTCACTCTCCTGTACCACAACACTGTATACTTTCAATATTGTGAACCATAAGACTGCAATCTGTCGCTCTCTTGTTCCATAAGACTGCATTCTGTCGCTCTCTTGTACCATAAGACTGCATTCTTCCACTCTCTTGTACCATAAGACTGCATTCTTCCACTCTCTTGTACCATAAGACTGCATTCTGTCGCTCTCTTGTACCATAAGACTGCATTCTTCGACTCTCTTGTACCATAAGACTGCAATCTGTCGCTCTCTTGTTCCATAAGACTGCATTCTTCCACTCTCTTGTACCATAAGACTGCATTCTTCCACTCTCTTGTACCATAAGACTGCATTCTTCCACTCTCTTGTACCATAAGACTGCATTCTTCCACTCTCTTGTACCATAAGACTGCATTCTTTCGTACTCCTGCACTCTACCAATGCATTCCTATTGCACCTAAACACTGTATTTCCTCCCTCTCCAGCACCATAACACTGTATCACTACACACACTGTTGCACCATAACAATACATCATCACACAGTGTTGATGGGTACGTATCAATCAAGCAAGCAACAACATCATCATAACAATCACCTTCATCATCAAGACTAACAAAGAAGTCGTCAAATTATAAAAAACTCTCATTATCAAGAAAATATCCATCAACACCAATAAAGTAAATCATTATTTAGTTTCCAAGTTTGTCCAAACGTCTTTATTAGAGATGATAATCACTGAGTAATAACCATCTTCACTTAATAACTTCCAACAACTTTAACAGATGAACATAGTCGTTATTCTGGATCAACAAAATGAAAAATGTGAAAACTATGTGGAATGTTTCTTGATGTTTTCAGGTGAGTCACCTTTTTAAAGAACTGATCCGGCACTCTACTGCATCCACTAAAAAGATCAACATTATACAACCTAACACAATTATAACTTCTTCACTACAGGACATCTGCTGTTCCTAATATATACAATAGACCCAATCTGATAAAAAAAATAAATCGAAAAGCTTACATTATATAAGAAAAATCAAGTACCATATACTTACACACCATTCTATAAGAATCCTGTAACTAGTAAACATTAACTAGCCGAAATCTCCCCACACCTTTGTTAATAAAATAAGTGAAACAGAAATATAACAGCTGATATGTATGTAGTCAGCAGAATAATTGCAAAAAGAGGAGAGAGACAAACATTTTCTTCTGGTTCAACCGATAAAGTATATGCTATCAGAAGATCACTCAAAATAATCTACCACAAGCCTCAACCAACTCATTGCAACCAAGTAAGATCAGCAACTTTATAATCTATACAACCTACGCTTATTATTAATTATAAAATTGATCCCTTCCCTACCATGATCTCTGGGATGTTTATGTAATGTTGTCACAGGTGCGAGTCTTATAATTTTTCAACAATGCATTTAACCATTCAAATATATAGTGTACATAGTAAACATCATGATAAAACTACAGCCCCTTACCTGGAATTTGCTATTGATTCGCATACTTAAATTTTTTCCTTCAACTCTTCTATATCAAGATTTGAGGAACTGTAATGTCAAAAATTTCCGCACAAGTCTGGAGAGACCCACCTATTATATATAAATATCTCTTCTTTTAACTGATCTTTTATCATAGTCCAAGTCCGAGTTATGGCCAGAACTTTGATGAGATGGGGAAGAAAGAAGGATGGGTAAGATGGTGAAGGAAGAAGGATGGGTAAGATGTGAAGGAAGAAGGGTGGGTAAGGATGGAAATAGGAAAAAGGGGCGGGTGGGGGGAGGGGAGGTTAGGTAATAAAGGTAAGTGGCTTAACCACTTTGGTGCATCTTGATACAAGTGTGTGTATGTGTAGTGTTATTCATGAATTCATGAAATTCATAGGATGGGGAATACCACTTTACCCATCAGCTTCACACAGTTATACGAGTTATATTACTACATGACGCTGAGTTGGTAGGGGGTGTACGTTTTTGCAATTGCCTTTTTTTCTAATTTCAGGGCTCAGGCTGGAGATAATGGCTGCAGGGTGCTTGATGTTGGTCGGCTGCTTCCTGGAGTTACTGGTCGGCTGAGCTGTTTCCGAGGTGGTGTCCTGCCGTAGTAGGTTTACAGATATTCCATGGTTAGATGCAAGTGTTAATTAGTTAGAAGTCTTCGTAAACTGGGGTAGTTTTATCCTTATTGGACATAGAATGATTCTGGTGGTACCCATTTTTTAGTATATTCTGGGAATTCACTCAGGATCATTGGTATCTGGAAATTCTCCTTGTGGAGGAAGCGTCGGACTCTTTGTTGGAGGGTCATCCTTTGTTTCTGCAGTGTATTGATAATGTAGTCGGTGGTGTTTGTTGGTTGGGAAGGGTTTTATTTGTCTGGTATATGAAGTTCCTGCATGTCGTATAGTTGTCTCTTCTTTAGTTTATTTAGCCTAACATTTCTTCCATCTATCTCCTGTTGAATGTGTAGATCTCCTTCTGATTCTGTCTCTCCACCTGTTGCCTGTGATAAAGCGGAGTGCTCTGTTCTTGACTCTTTTAGCTGTAGCTTGTTGATTTTAGTTGTTAATGATATGCGTACACAAGGATATTCTAGCATTGGTCTTATCATCATCTTGTACACGCGTTTCTTGATATGGGAAGGGGTTTGATTAAACTTGTATAGTTTGCTGAGGCAGCTTTAGCTAATTTCACATTTTTGAGATGCTAGTTTCTAAGATTCGATCTTGATATTCCAGGATCTTGTTCAGGTTTCTGATAGCGAAGGATACCTCTTGATGGAGATACACCTTTTGTCTGATAAGACTTTTGTGTGGTCGTGATCACCCTTTCTTCTCCCAGTTTGCTGTTCTTCAGTTCGCATTTATTTTCCTCTATTACCCCCACACGCCTATTTTTGCCCGATATGGGGGAGGATGACACCTACATGGATAACATCATCAGCAAACTGGGTTGAAGTAGTGTCGTGTAATACCGGTTCAGCGAGATGTTTATACAATATGTTGTAAGAGTACAGGGCTGAGTGCACCACCCTTGTGGTACTCCAGCTGTCGGTGTGAAAGGCTCTGCGACTTACCGTTGAAGGTAGGGATGAAGCTTCTTCCAGATAAAAGTTGCATATGAACCTGAGAAAGTCCCAGTTTGGTCAGGAAGGTCGGCAAGTTTAAATATGAGGCACGCCGTTACCACAGGCGTCAAAAAATTTTGTGTACCATCCCTACCTGTAACTGGGATAAGATTGCCTGTTTTTCCTCAAGTTGTTCACAACATCGAAGATGAAAACAGAATAGCTTGTTGTGTTCCTCTGTGCGTCCTGATGACAAACTGTTTTTCAGTGAATATTTATTGTACTTCCATTTGTAGTTCATCTATATAAAATTATTTTTTACAAAGACTTTTACTAGTGAATCAAGTAAAGGAGATAGGTATCTATTTCTCGGTACATGATTGTCTTTGCTGGGTTTTGCAATGAATATCATCTTGCTGTCTTAAGTGTCAACAAGGAAAGTGTGCCCGAGGTCCCCCAAAGACAGCGTTGAAGATAATTACCAGAATACAATATGCAGTATCGGGGAATAACTTAAATTGTTTATCTCTTATACCTGAGAGGCCAGGGGATTTATTTCTCATTCTGCCTATGACTTGACTCATCTCTCTCAGTGTGATTGATCTTGTAAGGGTAAATGTATTAATAAATGATATTGGAAGGATCAACCCGGATTGATCGTTCTCTCTAGTTCGGTTGACCCACCCTGGTAATGGTTATTGTTAAACAACGATCATGAGTGAGAGAAATTTTTCCACACATCACTTATCAGAACTGCAGATGAGAAATAGTGGCACTTGCAAGTAACTTTTTAAGCACTCACATATTGTGAAATTATTTAATATTACATAATGTGTGGTTATGTTTACCATCCTCCCTCTCCACAGCAAGGGTGACAGCAACCTCCCTCTCCACAGCAAGGGTGACAGCAACACCCCTCTCATCCACACCAGGGTACAGCAACCTCCCTCACCCACAGCAAAGGGTGACAGGCAAACCTCCCTCTCCACAACAAGGGTGACAGCAAACCTCCCTCTCCACATCCCAAGTGTGACAGCAACCTCCCTCTCCACAAGCAAGGTGAGACAGCAACCTCCCTCTCCACAGCAAGGGTAACAGCAACCTCCCTCTCCACAGCAAGGGTGACAGCAACCTCCCTCTCCACAGCAAGGGTGACAGCAACCTCCCTCTCCACAGCAAGGGTGACAGCAACCTCCCTCTCCACATCAAGGGAACAGCAACCATCCCTCTCCACAGCAAGGTGACAGCAACCTCCCTCGTCCACAGCCAAGTTGACAGCAAACCTCCCTCTCCACAGCAAGGGTGACAGCAACCTCCCTCTCCACAGCAAGGGTGACAGCAACCTCCCTCTCCACAGCAAGGGTGACAGCAACCTCCCTCTCCACAGCAAGGGACAGCACCTCCCTCTCCCACAAGGGTTGTCAGCACCCTCCCTCTCCACAGCAAGGTGGACAGCAACCTCCCTCTCCACAGCAAGGGTGACAGCAACCTCCCTCTCCACAGCAAGGGTGACAGCAACCTCCCTTCCCACAGCAAGGGAAACAGCAACCTCCCTTCCCACAGCAAGGGAAACAGCAACCTCCCTTCCCACAGCAAGGGAAACAGCAACCTCCCTCTCCACAGCAAGGGTGACAGCAACCTCCCCTTCCACAGCAAGGAAACAGCACCTCCCCTTCCCACAGCAATGGAAACAGCAACCTCCCTTCCCACAGCAAGGGAAACAGCAACCTCCCTCTCCACAGCAAGGGTGACAGCAACCTCCCTTCCCACAGCAAGGGAAACAGCAACCTCCCTTCCCACAGCAAGGGAAACAGCAACCTCCCTTCCCACAGCAAGGGTAACAGCAACCTCCCACTCCACACAAGTGGTGACAGCAACTCCCTTCCCACAGCAAGGGAAACAGCAAAACCACCCATCCCCACAGCAAGTAAACAGCAACCCACCCTTCCACAAGCAAGGGTAACAGCTAACCACCCTTCACACATCAATGGTCACAGCAACCTCCCATCCCACATCAAGGGTAACATCAACCTACCATCCCACATCAAGGGTAACAGCAACCTTAACCTTCCCACATCAGGGTAAACACAACCTCCCTCTCACCAAGCAAGGGAACAGCACCTCCCTCTCCACATCAAGAATAACAGCAACCTCCCTCTCCACAGCAAGGGTAACAGCAACCTCCCTCTCCACAGCAAGGGTAACAGTAACCTCCCTCTCCACAGCAAGGTAACAGCAACCTCCCTCTCCACAAGCAATGGTACCAGCAACCTCCCTCTCCACAGCAAGGTAAACAAGTACCTCCCTCTCCACAGCAAGGGTAACAGCAACCTCCCTCTCCACAGCAAGGGTAACAGCAACCTCCCTCCCTCTCCACAGCAAGGGTAACAGCAACCTCCCTCTCCACAGCAAGGGTAACAGCAACCTCCCTCTCCACAGCAAGGGTAACAGCAACCTCCCTCTCCACAGCAAGGGTAACAGCAACCTCTCTCTCCACAGCAAGGGTAACAGCAACCTCCCTCTCCACATAAGGGTAACAGCAACCTCCCTCTCCACAGCAAAGGTACCAAACAACCATCCCTCTCCACAGCAAGGGTAACAGCAACCTCCCTCTCCACATCAAGGGTAACAGCAACCTCCCTCTCCACAGCAAGGGTAACAGCAACCTCCCTCTCCACAGCAAGGGTAACAGCAACCTTCCCTCTCCCACATCAAGGGTAACAGCAACTCTCCCCTCCACAGCAAGGTATCAGCAACCTCCCACATCTCCAATCAAGGTAAACAGTAACCTCCCCTCCACATCAAGGGTAGTCATCAACCCCCTCTCCACAGCAAGGAAACAGAAACCTACCCTCTCCACAGACTAGGGTAACAGCAACTCCCTCTCCACATCAAGGGTAACAGCAACCTCCCTCTCCACATCAAGGGTAACATCAACCTCCCTCTCCACAGCAAGGGTAACAGTAACCTCCCTCTCCACAGCAAGGGTAACAGCAACCTCCCTCTCCACATCAAGGGTAACAGCAACCTCCCTCTCCACATCAAGGGTAAAAACAGCAACCTCCCCTCTCGCACAGCAAGGGTAACCAGCAACCTCCCTCTCTACTCCCATCAAGGGTAACAGCAACCTCCCTCTTCTCCACATCAAGGGTAACAGTAACCTCCCTCTCCACAACAAGGGTACATCAACCTCCCTCTCACATCAAGGCAATCAGCACCTCCCTCTCCACAGCAAAGGGTAACAGCAAACCTCCCTCTCCAGAAAAAAAAGAAAAAAAATAATTAACATCAAAGGGTAACATCAACCTACCTTCCCACATCAAGGGTAACAACAACCTACCTTCCTACATCAAGGGTAACAACAACCTACCTTCCTACATCAAGGGTAACAACAACTGGCTTCACTATATTTCTTTACAAACTGAATATACAATTTTCACAACCTGTGTTAAACATTAATAAACCTGTGTTAAACAATAATAAACTGTGTTAAACATTAATAAACCTGTTGTTTACAATATCAACCTGTTTAAACATTAAATAAAACCTGTGTTTAAACATAATAAACCTGTGGTTAAAAAAACATTAATAAACCCTGTGTTAAAACAATAATAAAGCCTGAGTATAACAATAATAAACCTGGATAAACAATAATAAACCTGTGTTAAAAAATAATAACCCTGTGTTTAAACAATAATAAACCGTGTTAAACAATAATAAAACCTGGGTTAAACAATATAAACCTGTGTTAAACAATAATAAACCTGTGTTAAACAATAATAAACCTGTGTTAAACAATAATAAACCTGTGTTAAACAATAATAAACCTGTTTTAACAATAATAAACCTGTGTTTAAACATAATAAACCAGAGTTAAACAATAATAAACTTGTGTTAAACAATAATAAACCTGTGTTAAATAATAATAAACCTGTGTTAAACAATAATAACCGTGTGTTAAACATAATAAACCTGTGGTTAAACAATAATAAACCTGTGTTAAACAATAATAAACCTGTGTTAAACATAATACAAACCTGTGTTAGGGTACCACAAATAAACCTGGGTTAAACAATAATAAACGTGTTAAACAATAATAAACGCAGTGTTAAACATAATAAACCTGTGTTAAACAATAATAAACTTGGGTTACACAAAAATAAACCTGTGTTTAACAATAATAAACCTGTGTTAAACATAATAAACCTGTGTTAAACAATAATAAAACCTTGTTAAACAATAATAAACCTGTGTTAAACAGATAAGAAACCTGTGTTAAACAATAAAAAACCTGTGTTAAACTATAAATAAACCTGTGTTAAACAATAATAAACCTGTGTTAAACAATAATAAACCTGTGTTAAACAATAATAAAACCTGTGTTAAACATTAATAAACCTGTGTTAAAAAATAATAACCTGTGTTAACAATAATAAACATGTGTTAAACAAAATAAACCTGTGTTAAAACAATAATAAACCTGGGTTAAACAATAATAAACCTGTGGTAAACAATAATTAAACCTGTGTAAACAATAATAAACCTTGTTAAAACAATTATTAAACCTGTGTTAAACAATAATAAACCCTGGGGTTAAACATAATAAACCTGTGTTAAACAATAATAAACCTGTGTTAAACAATAAAAACTGTGTAAACAATAATAAACCTGGTTAAACAATAATAAACCTGTGTTAAACAATATTAAACCTGGGTTAAACAATAATAAACCTGTGTTAAACAATAATCAAACCTGTGTTAAACAATAATAAACTTGTTAACAATAAAAAACCTTGTGTTTAAAACAATAATAATCCGTGTTAAACAATAATAAACCTGTGTTAAACGGCCAATAATAAACCTGTGTTAAACAATAATAAACTGTGTTAAACAATAATAAACCTGTGATAAACAATAAATAAACCTGTGTTAAACAATAATAAACCTGTGTTTAAACAATAATAAACCTTGTTAAACAATAATAACCTGGTTTAAACATAATAAAACCTGGTTAAACAATAATAAACCTGTGTTTAAACAATAATAAACCTGTTGTAAAACAATAAATAAACCTGTGCTAAACAATAACAAAACCTGTGTTAACCAATAATAAACCTGTGCTAAACATAATAAACCTGTGTTAAACAATAATAATCCTGTGTTAAACACTAATAAACCTGTAGTTAAACATAAAATAAACCTGTGTTAAACAATAATAAACCTGTGTTAACAATAATAAACCTGTGTTAAACAATAATAAACCTTGTTAAACAATAAAAACCTGCGTTAAACCATAATAGAACCTGAGTTAAACAATATAAACCTGTGTTAAACAATAATAAACCTGGTTAAACAATAATACACCTGTGTTAAACAATAATAAACCTGTGCTAAACAATAATAAACCTGTGTTAAACAATAATAAACCTTGCCAAACAATAAAAACCTGTGGTTAAACAAATAATAAACCTGTGTTAAACAATTAATAACCTGTGTTAAACACTAATAAAAACCTGTGTTAACAAAAAAAACCTGTGTTAAACAATAATAAAACCAGTGTTAAACAATAATAAACCTGGTGCTAAACAATAAAAAACTTTTAAACAATAATAAACCTTATTAAACAATCAATAAACCTGTGGTAAACAATAAAAAACCAGTGCAAAACAGTAATTAAACCTGTGTTTTTTAATAACAATAATAAAACCGTGTTAAACAATAATAAACCTGTGTTTTAAACAAATAATAAACCCTGTGTTAAAACAAATAATAAACCTGAGTTAAACAATAATAAAGCTTGTGTTAAACAATAATAAACCTGTGTTAACCAATAATAAACCTGTGTTAAACAAAATAAACCTGTGTAAACAATAATTAATCCTGTGCTAAACAATAATGAACCTGTTGTTAAACAATAATAAACCTGGTTAAACAATAATTAACACTGTGTTAAACAATATAAACCATGTGTTAAACAATAATAAAACCTGTGTTAAACAATAATAAATCCTTTGTTAAACAATAATAAACCAGAGTTAAACAATAATAAACCTGTTGTTAAACAATAATAAACCTGTGTTAAACAATAATAAACCTGGTTGTTAAAACAATAATAACCTGTGTTAAACAATAATAAACCTGTGTTAAACAATAATTAAAACCTGTGTAAAACAATAATAAACCTGTGTTAAACAATAATAAACTGTTTAAACAATAATAAACCTGTGTTAAAGCAATAATAAACCTGTGTTAAACCAATAATAAAGTCCTGTGTTAACAAAACTAAACCTGTGTTAAACTATAATAAACCTGTGTTAAACAATAATAAACCTTTGTTAAAACGGAAAAAATAAATAAACCTGTGATAAACAATAAAAATCCTGTGTTAAACAATAATAAACCTGTGTTAAACCTAAAAACCTGTGTTAAACAATAATAAACCTTTGTTAAAACAATATAAACCTGGTTAAAAACAATAATAAAAAACCAGTGTTGAAACAATAATAAACCAGTGTTAAACAATAATAACCAGTGTTAAACAATAATAAACCTGTGTTAAACAAAATAAACCTGTGTTAAACAATAAAAAAACCTGTGTTAAACAATAAAAAACCTTGTTTAAACAATAATAAACCTGTGTATAAACGAAAAATATACCTGTGTTTTAAACAATAAATAAACCGGGTTAAACAATAACAAACCGTGTAAAACAATAATAAACCGTGTGTTAAACCATAATAAACCTGTGTAAACAAAATATACCTGTGTATACAATAATAAACCTGTGTTAAACAATAATAAACCTGTGTTAAACAAAAATATACCATTGTAGCTGTTATCTTTATTTAAATTCAATTAAGGTTAATAAAGATCACTCTGATAACATCGGTGCAAGGTGTGTAGATAACTGATTTTGGATTAAAGATAATTAGACAATTGATCTAAAAAACGGTAAATTACAGACCAAAATATTTAGGTAAATGGACACACATGCAACTGTGACATTTTATTGTGGCAACGTTTCGACTTTGTCAAGCTGTGACAGCGTGACAAAAGCTGTCACATTAGTTGCACCTGTGTGCATTTACCTGACGACTTGATAGAATTACTTAGTATCTGATGAAAGTTTATAGACAACAGGGGTAGACAGAAAGATAATACGCTCGAGTTTTAATGGGGCACTGGGAACATTAATTGACGTATAGGATGAGCTGATATATGACTGGTGCAAGTGGACAGGTCACGTGCAAGTGGACAGTCACTGGTGAAGTAAGAACAGACACTGGTGCAATTGGACAGGTCACTGGTAGCAAGTAGACAGGTCACTATGGCAAGTGGACAGGTCACTGGGGTGGACAGTCCACGGTGCAAGTGGACAGTCATTTGGTGCAAGTGGACAGGGTCATTGGGGGCAAAGTTGAACAGGTCCCTGGGCAGGTTTAAAATAAACTAAGGCAGTCAGTACTAATCGAAGTTATGTGTAATTATGGCCATATTAAATGTCTGCCACAGGTTGAATATAATTGGTGAAGGTAGATAGATAAGTTAAAACAAGGGTGACAGAAAAATGAGAGGCAGGTTGATAATAACTTGGTCACACTGACAACTAAAGCAGGTTGATAATATTAACTGGGTGGGATAGATAGATAACAGGGAAGGTTTGAAAGATACACGAAACAAACTGACAGATATATGATACTGGTTTATAGATAACACTGGCTGAATGATAGTAACTGAGGCAGTTGAATGATAACTGTGCAGGCATAAAGATAACAGAACTGAGCATAAGAGAGGTGTAGAGGGAGGCATTGTTTCTTAATATTCTTTAGTGTTGTGTAACATAAGAAAAAAAATAATCTTCATAACGCTATAACAAGACATACACAAATACAACTGATACACAAATAACAACAGATAAACATAATAGTGCATAAGTATATACAGTATTATTAGAAAATCCCCACTCTAAGAAATAAACATCTATGAAATTAAATAGTAGAATCAAATTTAAAATGATAGTGGCCTCTCCATTAATCGTCCCTGGCTAGATGAGTTACTTCTTGTCTGGCTGCTCTGCGATTCCAGCGAGTCCAGAAAGTTGTAATTATGGGGTGCAGATTTCTGTGTGTCCTCCCCTTAAATTATTGTGTTCTAATATCACATATGGACAGTGCTCCGTGGATTGGCTGCTCTTGAACAGTTAAGTTCCTCTCTTGAGGAACTTTACTTTTGAGGTTCACAGTTCTCAACGTCCACCTCAAACTTTCTATCCTCGTATACTGAAACATTTTATTACCCAAGAGTGTGATGGACTCTACTACACATTACACCAATTTATCAAAGAATTGTGAAAATTTAAAAAAAAATAAATCTATTGACAATTTATATTTTATTTATTTATTTATTTGTTTATTTCTTGAAACATTAATTATTCCCGACTAGTATCGGAGTTAATTTAACATCACTCTATCATCAGACACTGTACAAAATCATAGAAAATCAGTTATAAATAACCTGAACTTAACTTATGGTAAATATTAGAGTATTATAAGTATTAAGGAAAGCTAAAAAAAAACTATTGGTTGAATAAGAGAGTTACTTTTTTCTAGTATTTTATTTTTATTTTCTTTATTTTTGAGATATTGGAACAAAGCAAACCTCGCCCGTTCGTATTTAACAGATCTCCTGACGCCTGATCTTCCCTGTGTAAATTTAGCTCACTGTCTTGACGAAGACTTTCCATTCTCCTGATTTCTCATCCACTGATGTTTCTTCGTATATCTTTGTTGAGAAACAGTTGACTAGGACAAGAGACATGGCAGCTTTTCTCCTGCATGTTGTTATGGAAGGCGACGGTAAACTTATGTTTGGTGTTTTCTTTGTTAGTCGGTGTTGTTTTATAAAGATTTTTGCTTGGCTTTGTGTTCACCTTCTTGGATGTAGTAGTGAAGATGCACAGCTTTTCTGATCTGTTGGTTTATCCTGGAAACTTCTTGATCTAAGTTGCTTGGGCAGCAAATCCCTGAATATCTTAGAAGTAGACTAGGCTCCGTTCTTTCCCTAACTTATTTAGAGCGGCTGTTGAAATAAGTGACATAAGTTGATGTGTTGAAGTCTCTGTGTAAAGAATGAACTGGTTCTTATTTTCTTGCTAGACGTCCTATCTTTCCCACTGATATTCGTTGTTCTTCATACAGTTCTTCTTCAAGGAAGTTTGTCCTGTGTTTCATTGCTTGTTCTTGCTTTGTTACACTTTTCGGGGAATATTCTTTTCATTCCTTTGTTTCTCTTTCAGTTTTCTTCTTTACTTGTGTGTCCGAGGTGCTTATTTTCTTCTTGTTTGCTGCCTTCCCCAGTGTGTTTTTTTTTGTTTGACACTTTCTTCACTGCATATTTCCTTACTTGCTTTTTCTTTGTTACCTTTTATCGGTGTATGTCCTTCTTCGGTGCCTTCGTTTCTCTATTAGTTTTTCTTCATTGTGAGTCCAATCTGTATATTCTCTTATATTTCCTGCATTCTTAAGTGTTTGTTCCTTTCTATACCATTGTTTTCCCACTTTTTCCCTGCCTTATGCTATCACACATGTTATCACACAATGTTTCTTGCTCATTATCAGTATCATGTGACATGTTATCACACAATGTTTCTTGGTCATTATCAGTATCATGTGACATGTTATCACACAATATTTCTTGGTCATTATCTGTGGAGAAATTTTCTCCAGGAGGGGGTATCAGCCCCCTTCAGCCCCTTTCAGCCCCTTTCAGCCCTGAGGGGCCCAGCCCTCTCAGAAGGGGCAAGAATCTTGTTTACTGCTACAGCAAGTAATTGATCCCAGATGCAGTACGAGTATGCAACGTAGTCAAGCGACCGAAGCTCCTTGCAAATGTCCAGTTTTGCAAAGTGTATTTTAATAGAAGACAGTCCATCTCTTACCTTAGCAGGACAATTAAGGAAAATCCTGCTCCCACTTTATTACCATGGTAAACATAGTGTACATTGTTGTCTATGCTTAAGACAGTAAGAAATCAAACATTCTGCTTTGCTTCATGGAGGAAGTGGCAAGGAAGCAAAAGCACTAGGTCAGCTTTTCCTTTATGTTTCGAGGGGCATTGGAGTGGCGTAGGATGCTGTGAGGTCAGATTACTTTTGACTCTACTGAGAGTCACACTGATGCCAGGATAACCAACAAAGAACTCTGATCCATGCGTTAGTGTGAACAAAGTGTCTCGCAAAACACGATAAACAGAGAGAAGTGTGATCAACTTCTTTATTGATATGGTGTGAACAATTATTGATGAACAGTGTAAACAACGAGTGTTGTGATCCAACAGAGTGTAATGCAACATTCTTCAAAGAACACTAATTCTTCAGTCAACTCATTGGATATCCGGGCATAACTACGGGTCAGATACATATACCCAGGTAAGTGTTCTAACTCGTGATGTACTACTATTGACTGCGCAGTTGAGTCTAAGTTACTAGTTAGTCACTTATCATAAACCCCGGTGATAAGCGGACCTTTGAGTCCACACAAGTACGTACGTCAGCCATCAGTGAATGAAATATGCTGACATAACACCTCCTAGGGGTAATTTATTAACATAAAATAATTTTTTTCAGCCCGTTAAGAAGTGGATATGACAGCTTCTCAAGACCTCGTCTGCAGGGGCGGCTGTGTGGACGATGAGCTGCCTTATCAGCTAAGTACTCCCTATATTTAATCTAACCTTAGCTGGTAAATCATTCTCAATAGTTTGGTGTCACATGATACTGATAATGACCAAGAAACAGTGTGTGATAACATGTCACATCATACTGATAATGTCCAAGAAACATTGTGTGATATGTCACATGATACTGATAATGACCATGAAACATTGTGTGATAACATGTCACATGATACTGATAATGACCATGAAACATTGTGTGATAACATGTCACATGATACTGATAATGACCAAGAAACGGTGTGTGATAACATGTCACATGATACTGATAATGACCAAGAAACGGTGTGTGATAACATGTCACATGATACTGATAATGACCATGAAACAGTGTGTGATAACATGTCACATGATACTGATAATTTTCAGTATCATGTGACATGTTATCACACATGTTATCACACACGGATTCAGTATCATGTGACATGTTATCACACAATGTTTCTTGGTCATTATCAGTATCATGTGACATGTTATCACACAATGTTTCTTGCTCATTATCAGTATCATGTGACATGTTATCACACAATGTTTCTTGGTCATTATCAGTATCATGTGACATGTTATCACACAATATTTCTTGGTCATTATCTGTGGAGAAATTTTCTCCAGGAGGGGGTATCAGCCCCCTTCAGCCCCTTTCAGCCCCTTTCAGCCCTGAGGGGCCCAGCCCTCTCAGAAGGGGCAAGAATCTTGTTTACTGCTACAGCAAGTAATTGATCCCAGATGCAGTACGAGTATGCAACGTAGTCAAGCGACCGAAGCTCCTTGCAAATTCCAGTGTTGCAAAGTGTATTTTAATAGAAGACAGTCCATCTCTTACCTTAGCAGGACAATTAAGGAAAATCCTGCTCCCACTTTATTACCATGGTAAACATAGTGTACATTGTTGTCTATGCTTAAGACAGTAAGAATCAAACATTCTGCTTTGCTTCATGGAGGAAGTGGCAAGGAAGCAAAAGCACTAGGTCAGCTTTTCCTTTATGTTCGAGGGGCATTGGAGTGGCGTAGGATGCTGTGAGGTCAGATTACTTTTGACTCTACTGAGAGTCACACTGATGCCAGGATAACCAACAAAGAACTCTGATCCATGCGTTAGTGTGAACAAAGTGTCTCGCAAAACACGATAAACAGAGAGAAGTGTGATCAACTTCTTTATTGATATGGTGTGAACAATTATTGATGAACAGTGTAACAACGAGTGTTGTGATCCAACAGAGTGTAATGCAACATTCTTCAAAGAACACTATTCTTCAGTCAACTCATTGGATATCCGGGCATAACTACGGGTCAGATACATATACCCAGGTAAGTGTTCTAACTCGTGATGTACTACTATTGACTGCGCAGTTGAGTCTAAGTTACTAGTTAGTCACTTATCATAAACCCCGGTGATAAGCGGACCTTTGAGTCCACACAAGTACGTACGTCAGCCATCAGTGAATGAAATATGCTGACATAACACCCCCTAGGGGTAATTTATTAACATAAAATAATTTTTTTCAGCCCGTTAAGAAGTGGATATGACAGCTTCTCAAGACCTCGTCTGCAGGGGCGGCTGTGTGGACGATGAGCTGCCTTATCAGCTAAGTACTCCCTATATTTAATCTAACCTTAGCTGGTAAATCATTCTCAATAGTTTGGTGTCACATGATACTGATAATGACCAAGAAACAGTGTGTGATAACATGTCACATCATACTGATAATGTCCAAGAAACATTGTGTGATATGTCACATGATACTGATAATGACCAAGAAACAGTGTGTGATAACATGTCACATGATACTGATAATGACCATGAAACATTGTGTGATAACATGTCACATGATACTGATAATGACCAAGAAACGGTGTGTGATAACATGTCACATGATACTGATAATGACCAAGAAACAGTGTGTGATAACATGTCACATGATACTGATAATGACCATGAAACAGTGTGTGATAACATGTCACATGATACCGATAATTTTCAGTATCATGTGACATGTTATCACACATGTTATCACACACGGATTCAGTATCATGTGACATGTTATCACACAATGTTTCTTGGTCATTATCAGTATCATGTGACATGTTATCACACAATGTTTCTTGGTCCATTATCAGATCAATGTACATGTTATCACACACTGTTCTTGGCCATTAACAGTAATCATGTGACATATACACAATGTTTCTTGACATATCAGTCTGATGTGCCATGATATCACACACTGTTTCTTGGTCCATTATCAGTATTCATGAGACACCAAACTAATTGAGAAGGAATTTACCAGCTAAGGGTTAGATTAACTATAGGGAGTACTTAGCTGATAAGGCAGCTCATCGTCCACACAGCCGCCCCTGCAGACGAGGTCCTTGAAGAAGCGTCATAACCACTTTCTAACGGTCTGAAAAAATTATTTATGTTAAAAATTACCCCTAGGGGTGTTATGTCAGCTATTTCATTCACTGATGGCTGACGTACGTACTTGTGTGGGACTCAAAGGTCCGCTTATCACCGGGGTTCATGATAAGGACTAACTAGTAACTTAGACTCCACGCGCAGTCAATAGTAGTACATCACGAGTTAGAACACTTACCTGGGTATATGTATCGACCCTAGTGTATGCCCGGATATCCAATGAGTTTTGCTGAAGAATAGTGGTTCTTTTGAAGAATGGTTGCATTAACTCTGTTGGGATCACAACACTCGTTGTTACACTGTTTCATCAATAATATGTCACACCATATCAATAAAGAAGTTGATCACACATTCTCTCGGATTATCGTGTTTTGCGAGACAGCTTGTTCACACAAAACGCATGATCAGAGTTCTTTGGTTGTTATCCTGGCATCAGTGTGACTCTCAGTAAGTCAAAAGTTAATCTGACCTCACAGATCCTACGCCCCTCCTATGCCCCACGAACATAAAGGAAAAGCTGACCCTAGTGCTTTTGCTTCCTGCCACTTCCTCCATGAAAGCAAAGCGAATGTTTGAATTCTTACTGTCTTTACCTACACAACAATGTACACTATGTTTACCATGGTAATAAAGTGGGAGCAGGATTTTCCTTAATTGTCCTGCTAAGGTAAGAGATGACTGTCTCTATAAAATACACTTTGCAACACTGGATTTGACAAGGAGCTTCGGTCGCTTGACTACGTGCATACTCGTACTGCTCAGGGATCAATTACTTGCTGTAGCAGTAAACAAATTCTTGCCCTTCTGAGAGGGCGGGGCCCTCTGGGCTGAAAGGGGCTGAAAGGGGCTGAGGGGCTGATACCCCCCTCCTGGAGAAAAATTTCTCCACAGATACTGACCTGCAAGAAATATTTTTGTGGATACCATGTCACATGAACTGATAATGACCAAGAAACATATGTGTGATAACATTTTCACATGATACTGATATGAGCAAGAAACATTGTGTGATAAAATGTCCACAATGATACTTAATGACCAAGATACATTTGTGATACATGTCACATGAAACAGAATCCGTTGTGTGATAACATAGTCACATGATACTGAAAATATCAGTAACATAGTGAACATGTTAACACACACTGTTTCATGGTCATTATCCGTATCATGTGACATGTATCACACACCGTTTCTGGTCATTATCAGTAACATGTGATCCATGTTATCCAACATCAATGTTTCCATGGTCATTAACAGTAACGATGTGACATGTTTATCACACACTGTTTCTTGGTCATTATCATATCAGGTTGACATTGATTTATCACACAATGTATTCATGTCAGTTATCAGTAATCATGTGACAAAATCACACAATGTTTCTTGACATTATCAGTATGATAGTGAACATGTTATCAACACACTTTTCTTGGTCATTATCAGTATCATGTGACACCAACTATTGAGAATGATTTACCAGCTAAGGTTAATTAAATATAGGGAAGTACTTAGCTGATAAGGCAGCCTCATCGTCCACACAGCCGCCCCGCAGACGAGGTCTTGAGAGCTGTCTTATCCACTCTTCACGGCTGAAAAAAAATTATATTATGTAATAAATTACCCCTAGGAGGTGTTATGTCAGCTATTTTCATTCACTGATTGGCCTGACGTTTACGTACTTGTGTGGACTCAAAGGGTCCCTTATCACCGGGGTTTATGATAAAGTGACTACTAGTAACTTAGCATCAACCTGCGCAGTCAATAGTAGTACATCACGAGTTAAGAAACACTTACCTGGGGATATGTATTGACCCGTAGTTTATGCCCGATATCCAATGAGCTGACTGAAGAATATGTTCATATGAATAATTTTGCATTACACCTGTTGGATCACAACACTCGTTTTTGTTTACACTGTTCATCAATAATTGTTCACACCATATCAATAAAGAGTTGATACAAAAAAAAAAAAAAAACACACTTCTCTCATTTATCGTGTTTTGCGAGACACTTTGTTCACACTAAACGCATGGGAAACAGAGTCTTTGTTGGTTTATCCTGGCTTAGTGTGAACTCCTCAGTAGAGTCAAAAGTAAGCTGACCTCACACATCCTACGCCACTCCAATGCCCCTCGAACATAAAGGAAAAGCTGACCTAGTGCTTTGCTTCCTTGCCAACTTCCCTCCATGAAAGCAAAGCAGAATGGTTTGATTCTTACTGTCTAAGCATAGACAACAATGTATACACTAATGTTTACCAGGTAATAAAGTGGGAGCAGGATTTTTCCTTAATTGTCCTGCTAAGGTAAAGAGATGGACTGTCTTCTATTAAAATAACCACTTTGCAAACACTGGACTTTCAAAGGAGCTTCGGTCGCTTGACTACGTTGCATACTCGACTGCAACTGGTATCAATTACTTGCTGTAGCACTAAACAAGATTCTTGCCCCTTCTGAAGGGCGGGCCCCTCAGTGCAGAAAGGGCTGAAAGGGGCAGAAGGGGCTGAACACCCTCCTGGAGAAAATTTCTCCACAGATACTGACCAAGAAATATTGTGTGATAACATGTTCACATGATACTGATAATGACCAAGAAACATTGTGTGATAACATGTCACATGATACTGGATTAATGAGCAAGAAACAATGTGTGATAACATTTCACATGAAACTGAATACTGACCAAGAAACATTGTGTGGATAAACATGTCACAAGATACTGAATCGTGTGTGATAACATGTGTGATAACATTCACATGAAACTGAAACTTTATCGGTATCATGTGACATGTTTATCACACACTGTTTCATGTCCTTAATCAGTATCATGTGACATGTTATCACACACTGTTTCTTGTCATTATCAGTATCATGTGACATGTTATCACACACCGTTCTTGTCATTATCAGTATCATTTGGACATGTAATCACACTATGTTATTCATGGTCATTATCAGTATCATGTGACAGTGTTATCACACACTGTATCTTGGTCTTATCAGTATCATGTGACATATCACCACAATGTTTCATGACATTATCAGTATGATGTGACATGTATATCACACACTGTTTCTTGGTCTTATCAGTATCATGGTGACACCAAACTAATAGAATGATTTACCAGCTAAGGTTTAATTTAAATTATAGGGAGTACTTAGCTGAATAAGGCAGCTCATCGTCCACACAGCCGCCCCTGCAGACGAGGGTCTTGAGAAGCTGATCATATCCACTTACTTAACGGCTGAAAAAAATTATATTATGTTAATAAATTTACCCATAGGGGGTGTTATGTCAGCATATACATTTCACTGATGGCTGACGTACGTACATGTGTGGACTCAAAGGATTGTCCGCTAATCAACGGGTTTTATGAAAATGACTAACCAGTAACTTAGACTCAACTGCGCAGTCCAATAGTAGACAATCCACGAGTTAGAACACATACCTGGTATATGTATCTGACCCGTAGTTATGCCGGATATCCCAATGATTGACTGAAGAATAGTGTTCTTTGAAGAATGTCGCATACACTTTGTGGTGGGTGTGTTGGGGATCACAACACTCGTGGTTACACTGTACATCAATAATTGTTCCACACCATAATCAATAAAGAAGTTGACTTACACACTTCACCGCCCCCCCCCCCCCCCCCCCCCCCCCCCCCCCCTCTCTGTTTTTATCGTGTTTTTGCGAGACACTTTGTTCACACTAACGCATGGATTCAGAGTTCTTTTGTTGGTTATCCTGGCATCAGTGTGACTCTCAGTAGAGACAAAAAGTAATCTGAGCCCTCACAGCATCCTACGCCACTCCAAGTGCCCCTCGAACATAAAGGAAAAGCTGACCTAGTGCTATTGCTTCCCTTGCCACTTCCTCCATGAAGCAAAGCAGAAATGTTTTATTCTTACTGTCTTAAGCATAGACAACAATGTTACACTATGTTTACCATGTAATAAAGTGGGAGCAGGATTTTTCCTTAATTTGTTCCTGCAAAGTAAGAGATGGACTTGTCTTCTATTAAAATACAACTTTTGCAACACTGGAATTTGCAAGGAGCTTCGGTCGCTTGACTACGTTGCTACTCGTACTGCATCTGGGATCAATTACTTGCTGTAGCAGTAATCAAGATTCTGCCCCTTCTGAGAGGGCTGGGCCCTCAAGGCTAAAGGGGCTGAAAGGGGCTGAAGGGCTGATACCCCCTCCTGGAGAAAATCTCTCAGCAGATAATGACCACGAAATATTGTGTGATAACATGTCCACATGATACTGATAATGGACCAAGAAACATTGTGTGATAACATGTCACATGATACTGATAATGAGCAAGATCATTGTGTTATAACATGTCACATGAAACTGAAAATGACCAAGAAACATTGTTGTGATAACATGTCACAAGATACTGAATCCGTGTGTGATAACATGTGTGATCACATGTCACAGTGATACTGAAAATTTATCAGTATCATGTGACATGTTATCCACACTGTTTCATGTCAATATCAGTAGTCATTGACATGTTTATCACACACCGTTTCTGGTCATTATCAGTATCATGTGACATGTTTTATCACACAATTTTCAAGGTCATTATCAGTATCATGTGACAAGTTTTATCACACACTGTTTTCTTGTACCATTATCAGTATCATTTGACATGTTATCACCCAATGTTTCTTGGTCCTTATCAGTATCATGTGACATATCACACAATGTTTCTGGACATTATCAAGTATGATGAGACCTGTTATCACACACTGTTTCTTGGTCATTGATCAGTATCATGTGGACACCAACCTAATGAGAATGATTTTTACCAGCTAAGGTTAGATTAAATATAGGGAGTACTTAGCGATAAGGCAGCTCATCGTCCCACACCGCCCCTGCAGACAGGTCTTGAGAAGCTGTCAATATCCACTTCTTAACGGGCTGAAAAAAAATTATTTTTATGTTAATAACGTTACCCCTAGGAGGTTTATGTCAGACATATTCTCATTCACTGATGGCTGACTACGTCTTGTGAGGACTCAAAGGTCCGCTTATCACCGGGGTTTATGATAAGTGACAACTAGTACTAGACTCAACTGCGCAGTCAATGTAGACATCGACGAGTTAGAACACTTACCTGGGTATATGTATCTGACCCGTAGTTATGCCCTGATACCAATGATTTGACTGAAGAATAGTGTTCTTTGAAGAATGTTCATTACACTCTGTTGGATCACAACACCGTTGTTACACTGTTCATCATAAATGGTCACACCCATATCAATAAAGAAATTGATCACACTTCTCTCTGTTTATCGTGTTTTGCGAGACACTTGTTCACACTAACCATGGATCCAGATTCTTTGTTGGTTATCCACTGGAATGATGGTACTCTCAGTAGAGTCAAAAAGTAAATCTGACCTCACAGCATCCTACGCCATCTCCCCATGCCCCTCGAAATAAAGAAAAGCAGACCTAGTGCTTTTGCTTCCTTGCCACTTCCCCCATGAAGCAAAGCAGAATGTTTGATTCTACTGTCTTAAGCATAGACAACAATGTTACACTTAAGTTTACCATGGGTAATAAAGTGGGGACAGGATTTTTCCTTAATTGTCCTGCTAAGGTAAGAGAAGGACTGACTTCTATTAAAATACACTTGCAACACTGGACTTAGCAAGGAGCTTCGTCGCTTGACTACGTTTGCATACTCGCACTGCATCTGGGATCAAATTACTTTGCTGTAGCAGTAAACAAGATTCTTGCCCTTCTGAGAGGGCTGGGCCCCTCAGGGCTTGAAGGGGCTGGAAAGGGCTGAAGGGGGCTGATACCCCCTCCTGGAGAAAATTTCTCCACAGATAATGACCAAGAAATATTGTGTGATAACATGTCACATATACTGAATAATGACCAAGAAACATTGTTGGATAACATGTCCCATGATACAGATAATGAGCAAGAAACATTGTGTGATAACATGTCACATGATACTGATAATGACCAAGAAACATTGTGTATAACATGTCACATGATACAGAATCCGTGAGTGATAACATGTGTGATAACCTGTCCACATGATAACTGAAAATTATCGTATCATGTGACATGTTTATCACACACTGTTCATGGTCCCATTATCAGTATCATGGTGACATGATTATCCACACACTGTTTCTGGTCATTATCAGTATCATGTGACATGTTATCACACACCGTTTCTTGTCATTAACAGTATCATGTGACATGTTATCACACAATGTTTCATGGTCATTATCAGTATCATGTGAAAGGTTATCACCACGTTTTTCTTGTCCTTATCAGTATCATGTGACATAACACACAATGTTTCTTGACATTATCAGTATGATGTTGACATGTTATCACCACTGTTTCTTGTCATTATCAATATCAGTGTGACACCAAACTATTGAGAATGATTTTAACAGCTAAGGTTAGATTAAATATAGGAGTACTTAGCTGATAAGGCAGCGCATCGTCCACACAGCCGCCCTGCAGACGAGTCCTTGAAAGCTGTCAATCCACTTCCTAACGGGCTGAAAAAATTATTTTATGATAATAAATACCCCTAGGGGGTGTTAAGTCAGCATATTTCATTCACTGATGGCCGACGTACTATTTGTGTGGACACAAAGGTCCTCTTATCACCGGGGTTTTATGAATAAGTGACTAACTAGTAACTTAGACTCAACTGCGCAGTCATAGTAGTACATCACGAGTTAGAACACTTACCGGGTATAAGTATCTGACCCGTAGTAAGCCCGGCTAACCATGATTTGACTGAAGAATAGTTACTTTGAAGAACGTTGCATACAACTCTGTTGGATCACAACACTCGTTGTTACACTGTTTTCAACAATAATTGTATCACACCATATCAATAAAGAAGTTGATCACACTTCTCTCGTTATCGTGTTTTGCGAGACACTTTGTTCAAACTAAAGCATGGATCGAGTTTCTTTGTTGGTTATCCGGCATCATTGTGACTCTCAGTAGAGTCAAAAAGTAATCTGACCTCACAACATCCTACGCCACTCCAATCCCCTCGAACATAAAAAGGAAAAGCTGACCTAGTGCTTTTTGCTTCCTTGCCACTTCCCCCATGAAGCAAAGCAGAATGTTGATTCTTACTGTCTTAACATAGACAACAATGTACACTATGTTTTACCATGGTAATAAAGTGGGAGCAGGATTTTCCTAAATTGTTCCTGCTAAGGTATGAGATGGACTGTCTTCTATTAAAATACACGTTTGCAACACTGGAATTTAGCAAGGAGCTTTTCGTCGCTTGACTACGTTGCCTACTCGTACTGCTCTGTAATAAAAAAATTCTTTAAAAGATCAATTAACTTTGCTGTAGCAGTATACAAGATTCTTGCCCCTACTGAGAGGGGGGCCCCTCAGGGCTTGAAAGGGGCTGAAAAGGGGCTGAAGGGCTGATACCCCCTCCTGGAGAAAATTTCCCTCCACAGATAATGACCAAGAAATATTGTGTGATAACATGTCACCTGATACTGATAAAGACCCCAAGAAACATTGTGTGATAACCATGTCACATTATACTGATAAGAGCAAGAAACATTGTGAGATAACATTCACATGAACTGATAAGACCAAGAAACATTGTGTGATAACATGTCACAATGATACAGGAATCCGTGTGTGCCACATGTGTGATAACATGTCACATGATACTGAAAATTATCGTATCATGTGACATGATATCACACACTGTTTCATGGTCATTATCAGTATCATGTGATCATGTTATCACACACTGATATCTTGGTCATTATCAGTATCATGAGACATGTTAAATCACACACCGTTCTTGGTCATTATCAGTATCATGTGACATGTATCCACACAATGATTCCCATGGTCATTATCAGTACATGTGTACATGTTCTCACACACTGTTTTCTTGGTCATTATCAGTAATCCTGTGACATATCACACACTGTTTCTTGGACATTATCAGTATGATGTGACCATGTACACCACTGTTTCTGTGGTCATTATCATATCATGTGACACCAACTATTGAGGAATGATTTTACCAGCTAAGGTTAGATTCAATTATATGGAGTACTTAGCTAAAAGGCAGCTCATCGTCCACACAGCCGCCCCTGCAGACGAGGTCTTGAGAAGCTGTCCATATCCACTTCTTACGGGCTGAAAAAAAAATATTTTATGTTAATAAATTACCCCTAGGGGGTGTTAGTCAGCATATTTCATTCACTGATGGCTGACCGTACGTACTGGTGTGACTCAAAGGTCCCGCTTATCACCGGGTTTTATGATAAGTGACCTAACTAGAAACTTAGACTCAACTGCGCAGTCAATAGTAGTAACTCACGAGATAGAACACTTACCTGGGTATATGTATCTGACCTCGTAGTTGATGCCCGGATATCCAATGAGTTGACTGAAGAATAGTGTTCTTTGAGAAATGTTGCATTACACTCTGTGATCACCACAACCGTTGTTACACTGTTCATCCAATAATTGTTCACACCAATCAATAAAGAAGTTGATCACACTTCCTCTGTTTATCGTGTTTTGCGAGACACTTTTGTTCACACTAACGCATGCCGATCAAGTTCTTTGTTGGTTACCTGGCATCAGTGTGGACCTCTCAGTAAGAGTCAAAAGTAATCTTACACTCACAGCATCCTACGCCACTCCAATGCCCTCGAAAATAAAGGAAAAGCTGGACCTAGTGCTTTGCTCCTTGCCACTTCCTCCATGAGCAAAGCAGAATGTTTTGATTCTTTACTGTCTTAAGCATAGACAACAATGGTACACTTTGTTTACCATGGTAATAAGTGGGAGCAGGATATTTCCTTAATTGTCCTGCTAAGGTAAGAGATGGACTGTCTTCTATTAAAAATACACTTTTGCAAACACTGGAATTTGCAGAGCTTCGGTCCGCTTGACTACGTAGCATACTCCGTACTGCTCTGGGATCAATTACTTTGCTGTAGCAGAAAACAAATTCTTGCCCCTTTCTGAGAGGGCTGGGCCCCTCAGGGCTGAAAGGGGCTGAAAGGGGCTGAAGGTGGCTGATACCCCCTCCTGGAGAAAATTCTCCACAGATAATGAACCAAGAATATTGTGTGATAACATGTTCCCCACATGATACCTGATAATGACCTAAGAAACATTGTGTGATAACATGTCACATGATACTGAAAATGAGCAAGAAACATTTGTTGTGATAACATGTCACATGATACTGATAATGACCAAAGAACACATTGTGTGATAACATGTCACATGATACTGAATCCGTGTGTGATAACATTTCACATGATACTGAAAATTTAATCATGTATCATGTGACATGTTATCACACACTGTTTCCATGGTACATTATCAGTATCATGTAACCTGTTATCACACACCCGTTTCTTGGTCATTATCAGTAATCATGTGACATGTTATCACACAATGTTTCATGGTCATTATCAGTATCATGTGACATGTATCACACACTGTTTCTTGCATTATCAGTACATGTGACATGTTATCACACAATTATCTTGGTCATTATCAGTATCAATGTGACATATCACCCAAATGTTTCTTGACATTATCAGTAAGAAGTGACATGTTATCACACACACTGTTTCTGTCATATCATATCATGTGACACAAACAATTGAGAATGATATACCAGCTAAGGGTTTAGAATTAAATAATAGGGAGTACTAGCTGATAAGGCACTCAACGTCCACACAGCCGCCCGGCCAGACGAGGACTTGAGAAGCGTCATATCCACTTCTTAACGGCCTGAAAAAAAATTATTTTATGTTAATAAATTAACCCCTAAGGAGTGTTATGTCAGCATATTTCATTCACGAGGCTGAACGTACGTACTTGTGTGGACTCAAAGTCCGCTTATCACCGGGGATTATGATAATGACTAACTAGAACATAGACTCATCTGCGCAGTCAATAGTAGTACATCACGAGTAGAACACTACTGGGTATATGTATCTGACCCGTAGTTATGCCCGATACCTATGAGTTGACTGAAGAATAGATGTTCTTTGAAGAATTTTGCTTACAACTCTGTTGGGATCACAACACTCGTTGTTTACACTGTTCATCAATAATTGTTCACACATATCAATAAGAAGTTTGATCACACTTCTCTCGTTATCGTGTTTGCGAGACACTTTTGTTCACACAAACGCAATGGATCAAGAGTTCTTTGTTGTTATCCTGCATTAGTGTGACTCTCAGTAAGTCAAAAGTAATCTGACCTCACAGCATCCTACGCCACTCCCAATGCCCCTACGAACATAAGAAAAGCTGTGACCTAGTGCTTTTGCTTCCTTGCCACTTCCTCCATGAAGCAAAGCAGAATGTAGTGATTCTACTGTGCATAATCATTAGACAACACTGTACACTATGTTACCATGTAATTAAAAGGGAGCAAGGATTTTCCTTAATTGGTCCTCTAAGGTAAGAGATAGGCTGTCTTCAATTAAAAATACACTTTTGCAACACAGGACTTTGCAAGGAGACTTCGGTGCGCTTGACTACGTTTGCATACTCGTACGCATCTGGGATCAATACTTGCTGTAGCATAAACAAGATTCTTGCCCATCTGAGAGGGGCTGGCCCCTCATGGCTGAAAGGGCTGAAAGGGGCTGAAGGTGGCTGAACCCCCTCCTGAGAAAAATTCTCCCCAGATAAATGACCAAGAAATATTGTGTGATAACATGTCACATGATACTGATAATGACCAAGAAACCTTGTGTTGATATAAAATGTCCACATGATACTGATAATGAGCAGAGACACATTGTGTGTATACAGTTCACATATACTGATAACGAAGCAAGAAACATTGTGTGATAACATGTCCACATGATACTGAATCGTGTGTGATAACATGTGTGAAAACATGTCACATGATACTGAACATTATCGGTATCATGTGACAAAGTTACCACACCCTGTTTTCATGGTCATTATCAGTACATGTGCATGTTATCACACACTGTTTCTTGGTCATTATCAGTATCTGTGACATGTTATCACACACCGTTTCTGTCATTACAGTATCTTGTGACATGTCATCACACAATGTTTCATGGTCCATTACAGTATCATGTGACATGTTATCACACACTGTTTCTTTGGTCATTATCATATCATGTGACATATCACCCAATGTTTCTTGAATATTAATCAGAATAGAAATGTGACATGTATCACACACTGTATCTTGGTCATTATCAGTATCATGGACACCAAACTATTGAGAATGATTTACCAGCTAAGGTAGATTAATATAGGATACTAGCTGATAAGGTAAGCTCATCGTCCACACAGCCGCCCCTGCAGACGAGGTCTTAGAAGCTGTCATATCCACTTCGTAACGGGCTGCAAAAAATTATTTTATGTTAATAAATTACCCCTAGGGGGTGTTATGTCACATATTTTCATTCACTGATGGCTGCCGTACGTAACTTTGAGTGGACTCAAAGGTCCGCTTATCACCGGATTATGATAATGACTAACTAGTAACTAGACTCAACGCGCAGTCAATAGTAGTACATCAAAGAGTTAGAACACTTACCTGGGTATATGTATCTGACCCCTTAGTTTATGCCCGGATATCCAATGAGATATGACTGAAATAATAGTGTTCTTTAAGACTGTTGCATCACACTCTGTTGATCACAACACTCGTTGATTACACTGTTCATCATAATTGTTCCCACCATATCAATAAAGAAGTTGATCACACTTCTCTCTGTTTTATCGTGTTTTGCGAGACCAAAAACTTTGTTCACACTACCGCATGGACAGAGTTCTTGTTGGTTATCACCTGGCATCAGTGTGACTCGTCAGTAGAGTCAAAAGTAATCTGACCTCACAACATCCTACGCACACCAATGCCCTCGAAACATAAAGGAAAAGCGACCTAGTTCTTTTGCTTCCTTGCCACTTCCCCATGAAAAGCAAAGCAGAATGTTTTGAATTCATACTGTCTTTAAGCAAAGACAACACTGTACACTATGTTTACCATGGTAAATAAAGTGGGAGCAGGAACTCTTAATTGTCCTCTGACGGGTAAGAGATTGGACGTGTCTTCTATTAAAATCACTTTGCAACACTGGAATTTGCAAGGAGCTTCGGTCGCTTGACTAACGTTGCATACTCGAACGCATTCTGGATCAATTTACTTTTGCTGTAGCAGTAACAAGATTCTTGCCCTTCTGATAGGGCTTGGCCCCTCAGGGCTGAAAGGGCTGAAAGGGCTGAAGGGCTGAAAACCCCTCCTGGAGAAAATTTCTCCACAGATAATGACCAAGAAAATATTTGTGTGATAACAATCCACATGATACTGATAATGACACAAGAACATTGTGTGATAACATTTCACATGATACTGATATTGAAGCAAGAAACATGTGTGTAGACATTCACATGGTGATACTGATAATGACCAAGAAACATTGTGTGATAACATGTCAACATGATACTGAATTCCGTTGTGATAACATGTGTGAATAACATGTCACATGATACTGAAAATTATCAGTATCATGTGACATGTTATCACACACTGTTTCAATGGTCATTATCAGTATCATGTGACATGTTATCACACACCGTTTCTCGGTCATATCAGTATCATGTGACATGTTTTCACACAATGTTTCATGGGTCATGATCAGTATCATGTGACATGTAATCACACCACTGTTTCTGTCATTATCAGTAATCCTGTAGAAAAAAAAAAAGAAAGAAAAAACCCATGTTATCACACAATGTATTCTTGTCATTATCAGTATCATGTGACATATCACCCAATGTTTCTTGTACATTATCAAGTATGAATGTGACATGTTATCACACACTGTTTCCTTGGTCATTAACAGTATCCGTGACACCAAACTATTGAGAATGATTACCAGCTAGGTTAGATTAAATATAGGGAGTACTTAGCTGCTAAGGCAGCTCATCGTCACACAGCCGCCCCTGCAACGCGACGAGTCTTGAGAAGCTTTCATATCCCAACTTCTTAAAACGGCTGAAAAAAAATTATTTTATGTTAATAAATTACCCTAGGAGGTTTTATGTCAGCATATTTCATTCACTGATGGCTACGTACGTAACTGTTGGACTCAAAGTCCGCATATCCCGGGTTTTATGATAAGTGACTAACTAGTAACTTAGACTCAACTGCGCAGTCAATAGTAGTACATCACGAGTTAGAACACTACCTGGGAAACATGTATCTGACCCTTAGTTATGCCGGATATCCAATGAGTTGACTGAAGAATAGTGTTCTTTGAAGAATGTTGCATTACACCTCGGTTGGATCACAACACTCGTTGTTTACACTGTTCAATCATATTGTCACACATATCAAATAAAGAAGTGATCACACTTTCCTCTGTTTATCGTGTTTTGCGAGACACTTTTTCACACTAACGCATGGATCAGGTTCTTGTTGGTTATCCTGGCATTAGTGTGACCTCTGCAGTAGAGTCAAAGTAATCTGACCTCACAGCATCCTACGCCACTCCAATGCCCTCGCACAAAAGGAAAAAGCTGACCTAGTGCTTTTGCTTCCTTGCCACTTCCTCCATGAGCAAAGCAGAATGTTTGATTCTTACATGTCTTAAGCATAGACAACAATGTACAACTATGTTTACCATGTAATAAGTGGGAGCAGATTTTTCCTTAATTGTCCTGCTACGGTAGAGAAGATGGACTGCTCTATTAAAATACACTTTGCAACACTGGACTTTAAAGGAGCTTCGGTCGCTTGACACGTTGCATACCGTACTGCATCTGGGAACATACTTGCTGAGCAGTAAACAAGATTCCTTGCCCTTCTGAGGTGGCAGGGCCCCTCAGGCTGAAGGGGCTGAAAGGGTCCTAAGGGGCTGATACCCCCTCCTGTAGAAAATTTCTCCAAGATAATGACCAAGAAATATTGTGTGATAACAGTCACATGATACTGGATACTGACCAAGAAACATTGTGTGATAACATGTCACATGATCCAATAAACTTTTGTTGTGATATGTCAATGATACCTGATAATGACCAAGAAACATTTGTGTGATAACATGTCACCATTATACTGATAATGACCAAGAAACAGTGTGTGTAACATGTCACATGATACTGATATTGGATCCATGAAACATTGTGTGATAACATTCACATGATACTGATCAAAGACCAAGAAACGGGTTGTGTTATAACATGTCCATGATACTGATAATGACCATGCAACATGTGTGATAACATGTCCACATGATACTGATAATTTTTCAGTATCATGGAGCATGATATCACACACGGATTTCAGTATCATGTGACATGTTATCACACAATTTTCTTGGTCATTATCAGTCACTCATGTGACATGTTATCACACAATGTTTCTTGCTCATTATCAGTAACATGTGACATGTTATGCAACACAATTTTTTCTAGGTCATTATCAGTATCATGTGACATGTTACACACAATATTTCTTGGTCATTATCTGAGGAGAAAATTTTCTCCAGGAGGGGGTATCAGCCCCTTCAGCCCTTTCAGCCTTATTCAGCCCGAGGGGCCCAGCCCTCTCAGAAGGGCAAGAACTATGGTTTTACTGCTACAGCAAGTAATTTGATCCCAGAATGCATACAGTAATGCACGTTAATCACGACGAAGCTCCTTGCAAATTCCAGTGTTGCAAGTGCATTTTTAATAGAAGACAGTCCATCTCTTACCTTAGCAGACAATTAAGGAAAATCCGGCTCCCACTAATTAACCATGGTAAACATAGTGTACATTGTTGTCTATGCTCAGACAGTAAGAATCAAACATTCTGCTTTGCTTCAATGGAGAAGATGGCAAGGAGCAAAGCACTAGGTCCAGCTTTTCCTTATGTTCGAGGGGGAGCATTGGAGTGGCGTGGATGCTGTGAGGTCAGATTACTTTTGACTCTACTGAGAGTCACACTGATGCCAGGATACACCAACAAAAGAACTCATGATCATGCCGTTTAGTGTAACAAAGTGTCTCGCCAAAACACGATAAACAGAGAGAAGTGTGATCAACTTCTTTATTGAATGGTGTGAACAATTTAATGATGAACAGTGTAACAACGAGTGTTGTGATCCAACAGAGTGTAAATGCAACATTCTTCATAGAAACACAATCTTCAGTCAACTCATTGGATTATCCGGGCTTAATACGGGTCGAGGTAATACATATACCCAGTAAGTGTTCTAACTCGTGATGACAACTATTGAACTGCGCAGTGAGTCTAAGTTACAAGTTAGACACTTATCATAAACCCCGGTGATAAGCTGGACCTTTTGAGTCCACACAAGTACGTACGTCAGCCATCAGTGAATGAAATATGCTGGAACCCCCCCCAATAACACCCCCTAGGGGTAATTATTAACAAAAAAAATTTTTTTTCAGCCCGTTAAAAGTGGATAAGCCAGCTTCTCAAGACCTCGTCTCAGGGGCGGCTGTGTGTCGATGAGCTGCCTTATCAGCTAAGTACTCCCTATATTTAATCTACCTAGCTTGGTAAATCATTCTCAATAGTTTGGTGTCATCATGATACTGATAATGACCAAGAAACAGTGTGTGATAACATGTCCACATCATACTGATAATGTCCAATGAAACATGGTGAGATGAAGTCACATGATACTTGATAATACCACGAAACTAGTGTGTGAATACCAATGTCACATGATACTGAAATGAGCAAGAAACATTGTGTGATAACATGTCCAAACGATACTGATGAATGACCAAGAAAACATATGTGATAACATGTCACAAATACTGAATCCGTGTGTGATAACATGTGTGATAACATGTCCACATGATACTGGAAAATTAATCGTATCATGTGTCATTTATCACACACTGTTTCATGGTCCTTATCAGTAACATGTGACATGTTTATCACACACTGTTCTTGGTCATCATCAGTATCATGTGGACATGTTTATCACACACCGTTTCTTGGTCATTATCAGTATCATGTGACATGTTATCACACAATGTTTCATGGTCCATTATCAGATCAATGTACATGTTATCACACACTGTTCTTGGCCATTAACAGTAATCATGTGACATATACACAATGTTTCTTGACATATCAGTCTGATGTGCCATGATATCACACACTGTTTCTTGGTCCATTATCAGTATTCATGAGACACCAAACTAATTGAGAAGGAATTTACCAGCTAAGGGTTAGATTAACTATAGGGAGTACTTAGCTGATAAGGCAGCTCATCGTCCACACAGCCGCCCCTGCAGACGAGGTCCTTGAAGAAGCGTCATAACCACTTTCTAACGGTCTGAAAAAATTATTTATGTTAAAAATTACCCCTAGGGGTGTTATGTCAGCTATTTCATTCACTGATGGCTGACGTACGTACTTGTGTGGGACTCAAAGGTCCGCTTATCACCGGGGTTCATGATAAGGACTAACTAGTAACTTAGACTCCACGCGCAGTCAATAGTAGTACATCACGAGTTAGAACACTTACCTGGGTATATGTATCGACCCTAGTGTATGCCCGGATATCCAATGAGTTTTGCTGAAGAATAGTGGTTCTTTTGAAGAATGGTTGCATTAACTCTGTTGGGATCACAACACTCGTTGTTACACTGTTTCATCAATAATATGTCACACCATATCAATAAAGAAGTTGATCACACATTCTCTCGGATTATCGTGTTTTGCGAGACAGCTTGTTCACACAAAACGCATGATCAGAGTTCTTTGGTTGTTATCCTGGCATCAGTGTGACTCTCAGTAAGTCAAAAGTTAATCTGACCTCACAGATCCTACGCCCCTCCTATGCCCCACGAACATAAAGGAAAAGCTGACCCTAGTGCTTTTGCTTCCTGCCACTTCCTCCATGAAAGCAAAGCGAATGTTTGAATTCTTACTGTCTTTACCTACACAACAATGTACACTATGTTTACCATGGTAATAAAGTGGGAGCAGGATTTTCCTTAATTGTCCTGCTAAGGTAAGAGATGACTGTCTCTATAAAATACACTTTGCAACACTGGATTTGACAAGGAGCTTCGGTCGCTTGACTACGTGCATACTCGTACTGCTCAGGGATCAATTACTTGCTGTAGCAGTAAACAAATTCTTGCCCTTCTGAGAGGGCGGGGCCCTCTGGGCTGAAAGGGGCTGAAAGGGGCTGAGGGGCTGATACCCCCCTCCTGGAGAAAAATTTCTCCACAGATACTGACCTGCAAGAAATATTTTTGTGGATACCATGTCACATGAACTGATAATGACCAAGAAACATATGTGTGATAACATTTTCACATGATACTGATATGAGCAAGAAACATTGTGTGATAAAATGTCCACAATGATACTTAATGACCAAGATACATTTGTGATACATGTCACATGAAACAGAATCCGTTGTGTGATAACATAGTCACATGATACTGAAAATATCAGTAACATAGTGAACATGTTAACACACACTGTTTCATGGTCATTATCCGTATCATGTGACATGTATCACACACCGTTTCTGGTCATTATCAGTAACATGTGATCCATGTTATCCAACATCAATGTTTCCATGGTCATTAACAGTAACGATGTGACATGTTTATCACACACTGTTTCTTGGTCATTATCATATCAGGTTGACATTGATTTATCACACAATGTATTCATGTCAGTTATCAGTAATCATGTGACAAAATCACACAATGTTTCTTGACATTATCAGTATGATAGTGAACATGTTATCAACACACTTTTCTTGGTCATTATCAGTATCATGTGACACCAACTATTGAGAATGATTTACCAGCTAAGGTTAATTAAATATAGGGAAGTACTTAGCTGATAAGGCAGCCTCATCGTCCACACAGCCGCCCCGCAGACGAGGTCTTGAGAGCTGTCTTATCCACTCTTCACGGCTGAAAAAAAATTATATTATGTAATAAATTACCCCTAGGAGGTGTTATGTCAGCTATTTTCATTCACTGATTGGCCTGACGTTTACGTACTTGTGTGGACTCAAAGGGTCCCTTATCACCGGGGTTTATGATAAAGTGACTACTAGTAACTTAGCATCAACCTGCGCAGTCAATAGTAGTACATCACGAGTTAAGAAACACTTACCTGGGGATATGTATTGACCCGTAGTTTATGCCCGATATCCAATGAGCTGACTGAAGAATATGTTCATATGAATAATTTTGCATTACACCTGTTGGATCACAACACTCGTTTTTGTTTACACTGTTCATCAATAATTGTTCACACCATATCAATAAAGAGTTGATACAAAAAAAAAAAAAAAACACACTTCTCTCATTTATCGTGTTTTGCGAGACACTTTGTTCACACTAAACGCATGGGAAACAGAGTCTTTGTTGGTTTATCCTGGCTTAGTGTGAACTCCTCAGTAGAGTCAAAAGTAAGCTGACCTCACACATCCTACGCCACTCCAATGCCCCTCGAACATAAAGGAAAAGCTGACCTAGTGCTTTGCTTCCTTGCCAACTTCCCTCCATGAAAGCAAAGCAGAATGGTTTGATTCTTACTGTCTAAGCATAGACAACAATGTATACACTAATGTTTACCAGGTAATAAAGTGGGAGCAGGATTTTTCCTTAATTGTCCTGCTAAGGTAAAGAGATGGACTGTCTTCTATTAAAATAACCACTTTGCAAACACTGGACTTTCAAAGGAGCTTCGGTCGCTTGACTACGTTGCATACTCGACTGCAACTGGTATCAATTACTTGCTGTAGCACTAAACAAGATTCTTGCCCCTTCTGAAGGGCGGGCCCCTCAGTGCAGAAAGGGCTGAAAGGGGCAGAAGGGGCTGAACACCCTCCTGGAGAAAATTTCTCCACAGATACTGACCAAGAAATATTGTGTGATAACATGTTCACATGATACTGATAATGACCAAGAAACATTGTGTGATAACATGTCACATGATACTGGATTAATGAGCAAGAAACAATGTGTGATAACATTTCACATGAAACTGAATACTGACCAAGAAACATTGTGTGGATAAACATGTCACAAGATACTGAATCGTGTGTGATAACATGTGTGATAACATTCACATGAAACTGAAACTTTATCGGTATCATGTGACATGTTTATCACACACTGTTTCATGTCCTTAATCAGTATCATGTGACATGTTATCACACACTGTTTCTTGTCATTATCAGTATCATGTGACATGTTATCACACACCGTTCTTGTCATTATCAGTATCATTTGGACATGTAATCACACTATGTTATTCATGGTCATTATCAGTATCATGTGACAGTGTTATCACACACTGTATCTTGGTCTTATCAGTATCATGTGACATATCACCACAATGTTTCATGACATTATCAGTATGATGTGACATGTATATCACACACTGTTTCTTGGTCTTATCAGTATCATGGTGACACCAAACTAATAGAATGATTTACCAGCTAAGGTTTAATTTAAATTATAGGGAGTACTTAGCTGAATAAGGCAGCTCATCGTCCACACAGCCGCCCCTGCAGACGAGGGTCTTGAGAAGCTGATCATATCCACTTACTTAACGGCTGAAAAAAATTATATTATGTTAATAAATTTACCCATAGGGGGTGTTATGTCAGCATATACATTTCACTGATGGCTGACGTACGTACATGTGTGGACTCAAAGGATTGTCCGCTAATCAACGGGTTTTATGAAAATGACTAACCAGTAACTTAGACTCAACTGCGCAGTCCAATAGTAGACAATCCACGAGTTAGAACACATACCTGGTATATGTATCTGACCCGTAGTTATGCCGGATATCCCAATGATTGACTGAAGAATAGTGTTCTTTGAAGAATGTCGCATACACTTTGTGGTGGGTGTGTTGGGGATCACAACACTCGTGGTTACACTGTACATCAATAATTGTTCCACACCATAATCAATAAAGAAGTTGACTTACACACTTCACCGCCCCCCCCCCCCCCCCCCCCCCCCCCCCCCCCTCTCTGTTTTTATCGTGTTTTTGCGAGACACTTTGTTCACACTAACGCATGGATTCAGAGTTCTTTTGTTGGTTATCCTGGCATCAGTGTGACTCTCAGTAGAGACAAAAAGTAATCTGAGCCCTCACAGCATCCTACGCCACTCCAAGTGCCCCTCGAACATAAAGGAAAAGCTGACCTAGTGCTATTGCTTCCCTTGCCACTTCCTCCATGAAGCAAAGCAGAAATGTTTTATTCTTACTGTCTTAAGCATAGACAACAATGTTACACTATGTTTACCATGTAATAAAGTGGGAGCAGGATTTTTCCTTAATTTGTTCCTGCAAAGTAAGAGATGGACTTGTCTTCTATTAAAATACAACTTTTGCAACACTGGAATTTGCAAGGAGCTTCGGTCGCTTGACTACGTTGCTACTCGTACTGCATCTGGGATCAATTACTTGCTGTAGCAGTAATCAAGATTCTGCCCCTTCTGAGAGGGCTGGGCCCTCAAGGCTAAAGGGGCTGAAAGGGGCTGAAGGGCTGATACCCCCTCCTGGAGAAAATCTCTCAGCAGATAATGACCACGAAATATTGTGTGATAACATGTCCACATGATACTGATAATGGACCAAGAAACATTGTGTGATAACATGTCACATGATACTGATAATGAGCAAGATCATTGTGTTATAACATGTCACATGAAACTGAAAATGACCAAGAAACATTGTTGTGATAACATGTCACAAGATACTGAATCCGTGTGTGATAACATGTGTGATCACATGTCACAGTGATACTGAAAATTTATCAGTATCATGTGACATGTTATCCACACTGTTTCATGTCAATATCAGTAGTCATTGACATGTTTATCACACACCGTTTCTGGTCATTATCAGTATCATGTGACATGTTTTATCACACAATTTTCAAGGTCATTATCAGTATCATGTGACAAGTTTTATCACACACTGTTTTCTTGTACCATTATCAGTATCATTTGACATGTTATCACCCAATGTTTCTTGGTCCTTATCAGTATCATGTGACATATCACACAATGTTTCTGGACATTATCAAGTATGATGAGACCTGTTATCACACACTGTTTCTTGGTCATTGATCAGTATCATGTGGACACCAACCTAATGAGAATGATTTTTACCAGCTAAGGTTAGATTAAATATAGGGAGTACTTAGCGATAAGGCAGCTCATCGTCCCACACCGCCCCTGCAGACAGGTCTTGAGAAGCTGTCAATATCCACTTCTTAACGGGCTGAAAAAAAATTATTTTTATGTTAATAACGTTACCCCTAGGAGGTTTATGTCAGACATATTCTCATTCACTGATGGCTGACTACGTCTTGTGAGGACTCAAAGGTCCGCTTATCACCGGGGTTTATGATAAGTGACAACTAGTACTAGACTCAACTGCGCAGTCAATGTAGACATCGACGAGTTAGAACACTTACCTGGGTATATGTATCTGACCCGTAGTTATGCCCTGATACCAATGATTTGACTGAAGAATAGTGTTCTTTGAAGAATGTTCATTACACTCTGTTGGATCACAACACCGTTGTTACACTGTTCATCATAAATGGTCACACCCATATCAATAAAGAAATTGATCACACTTCTCTCTGTTTATCGTGTTTTGCGAGACACTTGTTCACACTAACCATGGATCCAGATTCTTTGTTGGTTATCCACTGGAATGATGGTACTCTCAGTAGAGTCAAAAAGTAAATCTGACCTCACAGCATCCTACGCCATCTCCCCATGCCCCTCGAAATAAAGAAAAGCAGACCTAGTGCTTTTGCTTCCTTGCCACTTCCCCCATGAAGCAAAGCAGAATGTTTGATTCTACTGTCTTAAGCATAGACAACAATGTTACACTTAAGTTTACCATGGGTAATAAAGTGGGGACAGGATTTTTCCTTAATTGTCCTGCTAAGGTAAGAGAAGGACTGACTTCTATTAAAATACACTTGCAACACTGGACTTAGCAAGGAGCTTCGTCGCTTGACTACGTTTGCATACTCGCACTGCATCTGGGATCAAATTACTTTGCTGTAGCAGTAAACAAGATTCTTGCCCTTCTGAGAGGGCTGGGCCCCTCAGGGCTTGAAGGGGCTGGAAAGGGCTGAAGGGGGCTGATACCCCCTCCTGGAGAAAATTTCTCCACAGATAATGACCAAGAAATATTGTGTGATAACATGTCACATATACTGAATAATGACCAAGAAACATTGTTGGATAACATGTCCCATGATACAGATAATGAGCAAGAAACATTGTGTGATAACATGTCACATGATACTGATAATGACCAAGAAACATTGTGTATAACATGTCACATGATACAGAATCCGTGAGTGATAACATGTGTGATAACCTGTCCACATGATAACTGAAAATTATCGTATCATGTGACATGTTTATCACACACTGTTCATGGTCCCATTATCAGTATCATGGTGACATGATTATCCACACACTGTTTCTGGTCATTATCAGTATCATGTGACATGTTATCACACACCGTTTCTTGTCATTAACAGTATCATGTGACATGTTATCACACAATGTTTCATGGTCATTATCAGTATCATGTGAAAGGTTATCACCACGTTTTTCTTGTCCTTATCAGTATCATGTGACATAACACACAATGTTTCTTGACATTATCAGTATGATGTTGACATGTTATCACCACTGTTTCTTGTCATTATCAATATCAGTGTGACACCAAACTATTGAGAATGATTTTAACAGCTAAGGTTAGATTAAATATAGGAGTACTTAGCTGATAAGGCAGCGCATCGTCCACACAGCCGCCCTGCAGACGAGTCCTTGAAAGCTGTCAATCCACTTCCTAACGGGCTGAAAAAATTATTTTATGATAATAAATACCCCTAGGGGGTGTTAAGTCAGCATATTTCATTCACTGATGGCCGACGTACTATTTGTGTGGACACAAAGGTCCTCTTATCACCGGGGTTTTATGAATAAGTGACTAACTAGTAACTTAGACTCAACTGCGCAGTCATAGTAGTACATCACGAGTTAGAACACTTACCGGGTATAAGTATCTGACCCGTAGTAAGCCCGGCTAACCATGATTTGACTGAAGAATAGTTACTTTGAAGAACGTTGCATACAACTCTGTTGGATCACAACACTCGTTGTTACACTGTTTTCAACAATAATTGTATCACACCATATCAATAAAGAAGTTGATCACACTTCTCTCGTTATCGTGTTTTGCGAGACACTTTGTTCAAACTAAAGCATGGATCGAGTTTCTTTGTTGGTTATCCGGCATCATTGTGACTCTCAGTAGAGTCAAAAAGTAATCTGACCTCACAACATCCTACGCCACTCCAATCCCCTCGAACATAAAAAGGAAAAGCTGACCTAGTGCTTTTTGCTTCCTTGCCACTTCCCCCATGAAGCAAAGCAGAATGTTGATTCTTACTGTCTTAACATAGACAACAATGTACACTATGTTTTACCATGGTAATAAAGTGGGAGCAGGATTTTCCTAAATTGTTCCTGCTAAGGTATGAGATGGACTGTCTTCTATTAAAATACACGTTTGCAACACTGGAATTTAGCAAGGAGCTTTTCGTCGCTTGACTACGTTGCCTACTCGTACTGCTCTGTAATAAAAAAATTCTTTAAAAGATCAATTAACTTTGCTGTAGCAGTATACAAGATTCTTGCCCCTACTGAGAGGGGGGCCCCTCAGGGCTTGAAAGGGGCTGAAAAGGGGCTGAAGGGCTGATACCCCCTCCTGGAGAAAATTTCCCTCCACAGATAATGACCAAGAAATATTGTGTGATAACATGTCACCTGATACTGATAAAGACCCCAAGAAACATTGTGTGATAACCATGTCACATTATACTGATAAGAGCAAGAAACATTGTGAGATAACATTCACATGAACTGATAAGACCAAGAAACATTGTGTGATAACATGTCACAATGATACAGGAATCCGTGTGTGCCACATGTGTGATAACATGTCACATGATACTGAAAATTATCGTATCATGTGACATGATATCACACACTGTTTCATGGTCATTATCAGTATCATGTGATCATGTTATCACACACTGATATCTTGGTCATTATCAGTATCATGAGACATGTTAAATCACACACCGTTCTTGGTCATTATCAGTATCATGTGACATGTATCCACACAATGATTCCCATGGTCATTATCAGTACATGTGTACATGTTCTCACACACTGTTTTCTTGGTCATTATCAGTAATCCTGTGACATATCACACACTGTTTCTTGGACATTATCAGTATGATGTGACCATGTACACCACTGTTTCTGTGGTCATTATCATATCATGTGACACCAACTATTGAGGAATGATTTTACCAGCTAAGGTTAGATTCAATTATATGGAGTACTTAGCTAAAAGGCAGCTCATCGTCCACACAGCCGCCCCTGCAGACGAGGTCTTGAGAAGCTGTCCATATCCACTTCTTACGGGCTGAAAAAAAAATATTTTATGTTAATAAATTACCCCTAGGGGGTGTTAGTCAGCATATTTCATTCACTGATGGCTGACCGTACGTACTGGTGTGACTCAAAGGTCCCGCTTATCACCGGGTTTTATGATAAGTGACCTAACTAGAAACTTAGACTCAACTGCGCAGTCAATAGTAGTAACTCACGAGATAGAACACTTACCTGGGTATATGTATCTGACCTCGTAGTTGATGCCCGGATATCCAATGAGTTGACTGAAGAATAGTGTTCTTTGAGAAATGTTGCATTACACTCTGTGATCACCACAACCGTTGTTACACTGTTCATCCAATAATTGTTCACACCAATCAATAAAGAAGTTGATCACACTTCCTCTGTTTATCGTGTTTTGCGAGACACTTTTGTTCACACTAACGCATGCCGATCAAGTTCTTTGTTGGTTACCTGGCATCAGTGTGGACCTCTCAGTAAGAGTCAAAAGTAATCTTACACTCACAGCATCCTACGCCACTCCAATGCCCTCGAAAATAAAGGAAAAGCTGGACCTAGTGCTTTGCTCCTTGCCACTTCCTCCATGAGCAAAGCAGAATGTTTTGATTCTTTACTGTCTTAAGCATAGACAACAATGGTACACTTTGTTTACCATGGTAATAAGTGGGAGCAGGATATTTCCTTAATTGTCCTGCTAAGGTAAGAGATGGACTGTCTTCTATTAAAAATACACTTTTGCAAACACTGGAATTTGCAGAGCTTCGGTCCGCTTGACTACGTAGCATACTCCGTACTGCTCTGGGATCAATTACTTTGCTGTAGCAGAAAACAAATTCTTGCCCCTTTCTGAGAGGGCTGGGCCCCTCAGGGCTGAAAGGGGCTGAAAGGGGCTGAAGGTGGCTGATACCCCCTCCTGGAGAAAATTCTCCACAGATAATGAACCAAGAATATTGTGTGATAACATGTTCCCCACATGATACCTGATAATGACCTAAGAAACATTGTGTGATAACATGTCACATGATACTGAAAATGAGCAAGAAACATTTGTTGTGATAACATGTCACATGATACTGATAATGACCAAAGAACACATTGTGTGATAACATGTCACATGATACTGAATCCGTGTGTGATAACATTTCACATGATACTGAAAATTTAATCATGTATCATGTGACATGTTATCACACACTGTTTCCATGGTACATTATCAGTATCATGTAACCTGTTATCACACACCCGTTTCTTGGTCATTATCAGTAATCATGTGACATGTTATCACACAATGTTTCATGGTCATTATCAGTATCATGTGACATGTATCACACACTGTTTCTTGCATTATCAGTACATGTGACATGTTATCACACAATTATCTTGGTCATTATCAGTATCAATGTGACATATCACCCAAATGTTTCTTGACATTATCAGTAAGAAGTGACATGTTATCACACACACTGTTTCTGTCATATCATATCATGTGACACAAACAATTGAGAATGATATACCAGCTAAGGGTTTAGAATTAAATAATAGGGAGTACTAGCTGATAAGGCACTCAACGTCCACACAGCCGCCCGGCCAGACGAGGACTTGAGAAGCGTCATATCCACTTCTTAACGGCCTGAAAAAAAATTATTTTATGTTAATAAATTAACCCCTAAGGAGTGTTATGTCAGCATATTTCATTCACGAGGCTGAACGTACGTACTTGTGTGGACTCAAAGTCCGCTTATCACCGGGGATTATGATAATGACTAACTAGAACATAGACTCATCTGCGCAGTCAATAGTAGTACATCACGAGTAGAACACTACTGGGTATATGTATCTGACCCGTAGTTATGCCCGATACCTATGAGTTGACTGAAGAATAGATGTTCTTTGAAGAATTTTGCTTACAACTCTGTTGGGATCACAACACTCGTTGTTTACACTGTTCATCAATAATTGTTCACACATATCAATAAGAAGTTTGATCACACTTCTCTCGTTATCGTGTTTGCGAGACACTTTTGTTCACACAAACGCAATGGATCAAGAGTTCTTTGTTGTTATCCTGCATTAGTGTGACTCTCAGTAAGTCAAAAGTAATCTGACCTCACAGCATCCTACGCCACTCCCAATGCCCCTACGAACATAAGAAAAGCTGTGACCTAGTGCTTTTGCTTCCTTGCCACTTCCTCCATGAAGCAAAGCAGAATGTAGTGATTCTACTGTGCATAATCATTAGACAACACTGTACACTATGTTACCATGTAATTAAAAGGGAGCAAGGATTTTCCTTAATTGGTCCTCTAAGGTAAGAGATAGGCTGTCTTCAATTAAAAATACACTTTTGCAACACAGGACTTTGCAAGGAGACTTCGGTGCGCTTGACTACGTTTGCATACTCGTACGCATCTGGGATCAATACTTGCTGTAGCATAAACAAGATTCTTGCCCATCTGAGAGGGGCTGGCCCCTCATGGCTGAAAGGGCTGAAAGGGGCTGAAGGTGGCTGAACCCCCTCCTGAGAAAAATTCTCCCCAGATAAATGACCAAGAAATATTGTGTGATAACATGTCACATGATACTGATAATGACCAAGAAACCTTGTGTTGATATAAAATGTCCACATGATACTGATAATGAGCAGAGACACATTGTGTGTATACAGTTCACATATACTGATAACGAAGCAAGAAACATTGTGTGATAACATGTCCACATGATACTGAATCGTGTGTGATAACATGTGTGAAAACATGTCACATGATACTGAACATTATCGGTATCATGTGACAAAGTTACCACACCCTGTTTTCATGGTCATTATCAGTACATGTGCATGTTATCACACACTGTTTCTTGGTCATTATCAGTATCTGTGACATGTTATCACACACCGTTTCTGTCATTACAGTATCTTGTGACATGTCATCACACAATGTTTCATGGTCCATTACAGTATCATGTGACATGTTATCACACACTGTTTCTTTGGTCATTATCATATCATGTGACATATCACCCAATGTTTCTTGAATATTAATCAGAATAGAAATGTGACATGTATCACACACTGTATCTTGGTCATTATCAGTATCATGGACACCAAACTATTGAGAATGATTTACCAGCTAAGGTAGATTAATATAGGATACTAGCTGATAAGGTAAGCTCATCGTCCACACAGCCGCCCCTGCAGACGAGGTCTTAGAAGCTGTCATATCCACTTCGTAACGGGCTGCAAAAAATTATTTTATGTTAATAAATTCCAGGTAGGGCTGTATTTTTATCTGAGTTTACATGTCCACTATATATTTGAAGGGTTTAAATGCATTTTTAAAAAAATTAAAGACTCGCACCTGTGAAAACATTACAAACATCCCAGAGATATGGAGGAAGGGGATCATTTTTAATTAATAATAAGCGTAGACAGTATAGATTATAAAGTTGCTGATCTTACTTGGTTGCAATGAGTTGGTTGAGGCTTGTGGTAGATTATTTTGACTGATCTTCTGATAGCATATACTTTATCGGTTGAACCAGAAAAAAAGGTTTGTCTCTCTCCTCTTTTTGCAATTATTCTGCTGACTACATACACATCAGCTGTTATATTTCTGTTTCACTTATTTTATTAACAAAGTTGTGGGGAGATTTCGGCTAGTTAATGTTTGCTAGTTACTGGATTGTTATAGAATGATGTGTAAGTATATGGTACTTGATTTTTCTTATATAATGTGAGCTTTTCGATTTTTTTTTTATCAGATTGGGTCTATTGTATATATTAGGAACAGCAGATTTCCTGAAGTGAAGAAGTTATAATTGCGTTAGGTTGTATAATGTTGATCTTTTTAGTGGATGCAGTAGAGTGCCGGATCAGTTCTTTAAATAGGTGAGTCACCTGAAAACATCAAGAAACTTCCCAACATAGTTTTCACATTTTTGCATTTGTTGATCCAGAATAACGACTAAGTGCATCTGTTAAAGTTGTTGGAAGTATTAAGTGGAGATGGTTATTACTCAGTGATTATCATCTCTAATAAAGACGTTTGGACAAACCTGGAAACTAAATAATGCTTTACTTTATTGGTGTTGATGGATATTTTCTTGATGAGTATTTTTTTTATAATTTGACGACTTCTTTGTTAGTCTTGATGATGAAGCTGTTTGGGTTATGATGATGTTCTTGCTTGCTTGGTTGATACGTACCCATCAACAGTGTGTGATGATATATTGTTATGGTGCAACAGTGTGTGTAGTGATACAGTATTATGGTGCTGGAAAGGGGGAAAAACAGTGTTTATGTGCTGGAGGAGGGATGGAAAAACAGTGTTATGGTGCCGAAGAGGGAGGAATACAGTGTTATGGGGCTGAGAAGATGAGGGAAAAAATCAGTTATGGTACCGAGAGGAAAATCAGTTTGTACAAGAAAAGGAATGCATTATGGTCAGGAGCGAAAGAAAGCAGTCTTATGGGACAAGGGAGTGAAGAATGCAGTCTTATGGGACAAGAGAGGAAAGATGCAGTCTTATGGAACAGAGAAGGAAGAATGCAGTATTAGGTAAAAAGAGAGTGGAAGAATGCAGTCTTATGGTACAAGAGAGCGAAGAATGCAGTGTTATGGTACACAAGAGTGAAAAATGCAGTTGGTGGTCACAAGATTGAAAGAATGCATGTTTGGTACAAGAGTGAAAAAAATGCAGTGTTGGGACACAAGAGTGAAAAATGCAGTGTTATGGTACACAAGAGTGAAAGAATGCAGTGTTGGGGGTACAAGAGTGAAGAATGAGTGTTTGGTACACAAGAGTGAAAGAAGGCAGTGTTGGTACACAAGATGAAAGAATGCAGTGTGTGGTACACAAGAGTGAAAGAATGCAGTGTTGGTACAAAGAGTGAAAGAAATTTCAGTGTTATGGTACCAGATTGAAAGAATGCAGTGTTATGGTAAAAGAGTGAAAAATGCAGTGTTGGTACACAAGAGTGAAAGATGCAGTGTGGTGGTACACAAGAGTGAAAGAATGCAGTGTGTGGTATACAAGAGTGAAAGAATGCAGTGTGGGGTACACAAGAGTGAAAGATGGGGTGTGGAAAATAATCATGGGTTTGGTGTAAAGAGTGAAAGGATATGCCTTAAGGTAACCCAAAATGAATTAGAAATTGCTTTTCAGGAGGGGAAAAGCAAGCAGTAAGGTTAATGTGGTAAACCAGAGTGAGGAAAATCATTAAAACAAAAGGAAAAAAGAATTGGGTAGCATAATAGAGACATCTTTAGGGGTACATCAAAGAGTAAATGTGCAGTAGGCGCGGGAACAAGATTAAAGAATGCGTTGGGACCCAGAAGAATCGTCAACTCTGCAGTGTGCCCCAGGGAACAGCTTTGGAACCACACTGGGCAAACGGTCAGAAAAAAAAAGTGCAAGGTTTGAGAAGGCTTCCAGGGTTTAAGGGAGTCCTATGGGGAAGGGTAGTGGCCTGGTACTGGAGGGAAAGAAAGGTAGGGGGACAGATACGACAAAAATACTTTGGTGGAATAACAAGGTGGAAGAAGCAGGGTGTTCCCCAAGATGGTACAGAGGAACAAGGGGTCATAATTGGAAAATTTAAGATCAGATGGTCCAAAGGAAGAAGGAGTATTTCTTTGTAAAGAATGTCAGGAGGGGGAACAATTGGAAAGAATCGTAGTGGAGAGAGGAAACTTACATAGTTTTAAGCATGGTGCAGGAGAGAGAGGAACGTACAGTTTGGGACCAGTGTGAAGAGGCGGGGCCCGGAGTTATGAACTTGACCCCTGCAAAAACAAATAAGTGAGGACAAATAGGTGAGCCACAGGAGGGAGTGAGGTGCGTCTCCGGGAGTCCACAGTGATATACACTACTCTTGATTATGCGTCTCTCATGAGTCCACCCAAACACGGCTCTGGTAAGTGTTAAGCTGTGTAAATAGGTGCTGTGTGCGCTTACCAAGCTCAGTAGTATAAAATATAGCTTGGTCTTCGGTTGGAGTTTTAGCAAACACCAACTATGTTTTAAGTGGTTTGTTGGTTTTCTTTTAAAAGCAATGTGGTAGGAATGACATTTTGCTTAGTTTTGGCAAGGTCCTGAAGACGCGGTTTTTTTTTATTATTTATGCCATTGAATCAAGCATTTCGAATCACAACTATATTTAAGGGAACTTACCAGCCTCGAGGATGCCGACCCCACAACAGCCGTTTTCATTACCCTGGGACGTAATACTGCTTGGGGAAACCGGGGCACCAGGCATGAGTGACTTTTCCAAACGTGACTCCTAGCGGAGAATCGACCCTGGGTCCTAGGTTATTTTGTAGAAAGTTCGGCATTTCATACTTGTTTCACAGTGATAATTTATTATATTACAACTATTAATTCTTCAGCAGTTAAACGTCAGATACATTATTATAGTTCAGTGTACAGCGACACTGATATTAACATTGCAAGTCCCGCATGCAGTGCTTTTTATTGGGATACATTTCGCTCAGCTTACCCTGAGTGAAACTTGTTCCAATAAAAGGTGATCTTCAAATTGTTTCATTATACCCAGACCAACATTATTCATTTATTATTTTCCTTTTGTTTTTTTTAAGCAATAAAGCTGAGGCCCAAAAACGGGGAAGGGCTGGTGGAAGGGGAAAGAGGCAAGAAAAGTTGTGGGTAGTCAGGAAGAAAGATAAGACAGGTTAAACTAAAGGTACCACCAGAACCTTTCTATGTTCAATAAAGATAAAACCATCCAAATTTATGGAGACTTTACTTCTAATAATTAACTCTTACATCTAACCATGTAACATCTCCAAACCCACTACGGCAGGACACACCTCTGAAACAGTCAGTTGGACCAGCAGCTCCAGAAACCCGTGACCTACATCAAACACATTGCAACCATCATCTCAAAACCCGCGTCCTGTATTCAACCTCCTGCGTGAGAAAAAAAGGCAATTGCAAAAAAGTTACCCCTACCCCAGTTACTGTGTGAATATGGGGGACAGTTTATAACC
>NC_069476.1:28951663-28969617 GCF_026875155.1 Cherax quadricarinatus | reverse complement strand
CCCCTATAACAAAACTAAAGGGTCCCCAAAATAGAACGTAAAAAACGTAAAAAACTAGGAATAATTATGTCAGCGGACCTTTCTTTTAAAGACCATAACAAGACAAAGATCACGACAGCCAGGAAGATGACGGGGTGGGTATTGAAAACTTTCGAAACAAGGGAAATAATGTCAATGGTGACACTCTACAAATCGCTAGTGCTCCCTCACTTAGAATATTGGTCAGTGCTGACGGCCCCGTTCAAGGCAGGAGAAATATCGGAGCTGGAACAAATACAGAGATCGTTTACGGCTCACATTGAGCCAGTAAAGCACCTAAACTACTGGGAAACTGGGAACGCCTTCAAGTCTTGAACATGTACTCATTGGAGCGGAGGAGAGAGAGGTACATGATAATATATACCCGGAAGGTACTCGAGAGCTTGTCCCAAATCTGCACACTGCCATAACAACATACTGGAGTGAGAGATATGGGAGGAAGTGTAAAATAAACCCAGTGAAGAGCAGGGGTGCGGTGGGGACAATAAGGGAACACTGTATCAACATCCGGGATCCCAGACTTTTCAACATTTTACCAGAAGATATCAGAAGCACTGCTGGAACAAATGTGGAAGCCTTCAAGAGGAAACTGGACAAGTATCTTCACCAGGTGCCAGATCAACCAGGCTGTGATGGATATGTGGGGCAGCAGGCCTCCAGTAGCAACAGCCTGGTTGACCAGGCAAGCACCAGACGAGCCTTGCCCATGGTCGGGCTCAGAGAGTAGATAAACTTTCGAAACTCTTCAAAGGCTTATCAAAGGTAGTGCACTTAGTTTTTGCCTCCCTACACCTTCGTGTAAACCAAGGGCTCGTTCTGACCTTCCCATTATTTTTGTTGCCCTTCCTCTGCCTCTCTGCATTTTATTGTTACGTAGTCCATCATTTCGTTTAATGACTTTCCTACCAATTCTCTGTCCCATGGAACCTCCTGCAGGAAGTTCCTCATACCTGTATAGTTCCCCCTTTTTGTGTTTGGTTTTTCCCCATTTACTCTGTACCCTCTCTACTTGTAACTATCCTTGTATTAAAAGCTCAGAACGAGTGATCACTAGTCCACGGGCCTTTATATGTATGTCATAAGAAAAAAGAAAAAAAAAAGGGGAACATGCAGGAGGCCTGCTGGCCCATACTAGGGGCCCTTTACTTTCACCCCAAAACAAAACATTTCCCCAAACCCTTTTTTCAATGCCCCCCAAGAAATAAGCCTGAGTGAAGCCCCACTCAAATCCATCCCCCCCCTCATGTACTTATCCAACCTAAAGTTTTTTAAAATCCCCAAATTCCAGCTCAAAAACCCCAACTGGTAGATGTTCCATCATCAACACCCTTTTTCCAAACCAATATTTTCCCTATGTCCTTTTAAAATCTAATTTATCTAATTTAAATCCATTACTGGGGTTTTTTCCTTGGGGGAAAAATCCTCAAGACCTTTTAATATCCCCTTTTTTAAATCACCCCCTTTATACACTTGTCAGGTCTCCCTATTTTCTTTAAACAAGTAAATGTAATTTAAAGGGTCCAATTTTTCTTCTAAGGAAGTTTTTCTAATGCAAAGTATTAATTTAGTCACCCCTACGTTTGAATGTTTCTAAACGAATTTATGCCCATTTTGTAATACGGAGCCCAGAACTGGCTGCAAAATTAAAGTGGGGCCCTTTTACTAATGATTTTAAAAAGCTGAGTATGACCTTGGATTCTGTTGCTTACACTTTTGATATAAATCCCAGAAATCTATTTGTTATTCGTAGCTTAGGCATTCTGTCTTGGTTAAGGTTGTGCTCACCAAAAACCCCAAGCCCTTTTTCGCAATCTGTATGGCTAAGTTTACATCTTTTAACTTATAAGTACTAGGTTATGGGCACTCCCAAGCTTCGAACCTTGCATTTATCTACATTGAAGCATCTCCCACTTTTCTGCCCAAGGGAATGAGTTTTTTTAAATCCTCCTAAAGTTCCATAAATCTACTTTGAAAAAAATTATCCTCCCATCTTTGGTCATCGGCAAATTTTGTCATTCACTAGTATTCCCCTCGAATCATTGAATTATTAAAAAACAAAGGGGCCCCAAAGACTGACCCCCGGTGGAACGCCACTTTTTACAAATCCCACTCGGATTTAACCCCATTTATGGACCTCTGTTTCCTGTCAGTGAGCCATGACTCGCCCACGAGGATTTTTCCCCCAATGCATGAGCTGCACTTTCTTTAAAGTCTATGGTGCGGAACTCTATAAAAACCCTTCTAAAAATCTAAGTAAATAATATCAATTCTTTATTGTGGTCAACGCTCAAAAGCTTTACTGAAAAAAGTTAATAAATTGTTAGAAAAGACCGGCCTCTTTAAATCCATGTGGTATCATTAATCAAGCTATGCTTATCGGATGGCTTCTAATATTCTCGCTAAAATTGACTCTATAATTTCCCCCTACAATTGGGTCGGCTTATTGGGGGTAATTACAGTAACGATTGTCCCTGTTTTAAAAAAAGGAGTTACTTTACCATCTTCCATATCAGACACAACCCTGTTTGAGAGAAAAATTAAAATATTAGTTAATGGTTCACAGGTTCATTTTGCTTTCCTTAAAAACCCTTAAAAAAACCTCATCAGGACCAGCGACTTTTTTTGCTTCTCTGTTATCCTTCACAACCATTCACTAGTGACTGTGATGTTACTAATTTATTTTTTTCTAGCCCACTGTAAAAATTAAATTACTGGAATATTTTTAGTGTCCCCTGTGAAAAAAATGAGAGAAAATAATTATTAAAAAATAAAGCACATTTCTTCTCTTTGTCGAAAGGTGCCCATAGTTTTTTTTAAGGGGCCCTATCTTTCTCAAACTTTTGTTCTATAGCCCCTGGAAAAAAAACTTTTTGGGTTATTTTTTGAACCCTACAACTTTAATTCATGCCCCTTTTGCTTTTCTTATCCCTTTTTAATGCCCCTTTTAAAGTCAATTACTGATTCATAAGTGCCCCTCACCTCTTTTGATCGCCTATAAATTTCCTTCTTTGCCCTAGTAGATTTTTGACCCTATTATTCATCCATTTTGGGTCATTTCTTTTGACTAATTTCTTTAAGGGGATAAACGCTTTTGGAGCATGTATAGTGTCAGAAAATGTCTATGATAGCCTCTTCGTTCCCCCAGTCAACGATGTGGGTTTTCCCTTAAGCCATGTAATTGCTAAGCGAAAATTGGGATGTTACTGAGTTATCGTACTATCGTATTCCATTCAATGCAATGAAAATTGATTTGTGGTCGCTAGCACCCATTTCCCTCTGAAATTTTCTAATTATTAAAAAGGGGATTCTTGTTTGCCATAACAAAGTCAAGCAGGTTATTCCCTTGTAGGTTCTGTCACAAACTGCTTCAAAAAACAACCCTGAAATATTCTAAAAAGTCGTATAATTCAAAAATTCCCAGTCAAAAAATTCCAATAAACATGACTAAAGTTAAAGTCTCCTAAAAAATTACTACATTATCTGCCTTGGGGCCCTTAAAAATTTTCCTCCATAGTTTTTCCTTGGCCCCCTTTTAAAGTTTGGGGGACGGTTATCACCCCTAAAATCTTTTTTTCATCCCCCTCTGAAATTTTTTAAAACAGATCTGTATGTGTTATTCAGACTTAATACCAGTTTTATGAAAAAGTTCAAGCGATTCGGCATACAATCCCACCCCCCCCCCCCCCCCATACTTCTATCTTTTGGAAAAAATTTAAACCCTGAATATGACATTCCGCGGGAATGTCCCGATTTTTTGAATTAAACCACGTCTCATTTAGGCAAATACATCAATGTTCCCTACACTAGCAATAATTCAACTGCCCTTTTTTCTAGCACTACGGAAAATTAGAAAATAACATTAAAAGACTTCCTTTTCTTTACCCTTCCTGTCATTTCTATTTTTCTATTTAAACCTATTCTGTCCTAATCACCCAAGGTCCCTGGTTTTTCAATATCATCTCGTTCTTATTATTACTGTTCCCCTAGAACTCGAAATATTACTACACTGGGATTCATTTTTTTCCTGCCAAAACCCTCATAACTGTTCCCTAGTTTAAAAGTCCTAATCCTCCCTCCTGCGTTCCCAGTGCTCCCACCCCACACTAGATAAAGAAAACCCCATCCCTAGCATAATGTCATTTTGATAAAAGGGCCCCATTGTAATGAATGTTCCCGCATTTTCCTTACAGTTTTTGTCCACCCGCAATTAACCAATTCCCCTGGACAACCATTCTTCCAACTCCCCCTTTGGCAAATACCACATATGAGGGGTTCCCCCCCTTACTTTTTATTTCTATTGCTGCCCATCCCTGCTAATCGGTCCTCACTCCTACGTTCCCAACTCGTTGCCCCCACCCTGGACAGTAATGGATTGCTCCCATTCCCTTCATGATATCATCCAGAGGCTAAAAAATACCCTCCATCCCAGCCCAAGGAAAGAAAAACTCTCTGTTCCTACTCCTGCCTTAAGCAGAAACGCCCTACCCATATCCCTAATTGGCTATCCCCACAACAAAAATTTCTACCTTCTTAAATTTTTTTTCGTCGTGCTTTTCCAGTAGTCGACTCACATTGTGGGTGCACAGGAATGTATTGGAGTTTCACAACAGTTTCCACGGCAGTCTCTTTTTTTTCATGTTTCTACCTTTCCATTCGTCTTTTTGATCGTCAACTTCTTTCCCCTGTGTCAGCCATGACCAGTTTCCCTTCTTGACCGGGATCAAAACGGAGGACTACTCAACTTTTTTTTTTTCCCGGTCAGTCGCCAAATTTCCCTATTCCCCAACCTAAATTTTTCCCTTAAAGCTGTGGAAATTTGCCGATGGAGGGCATCTTGCTTCAATTCTAGAGGAGCGCGCAAACAGGTCTTCACAGAGAAAGTAACGTAACACTGCGCAAACCCAACTCAATCGGAGCTATTGCACGCCGTCCGCACGGTAAATGCGATGTCCGGTATCAGGGTAAACACGGGGTCCAGTTTGCGGGTTTTATCCCCCCCTTTTTTTGGGTAGTGCCCCAAACATCAGTGGGTGAGAAACACAGTGGGTGAGAAACAGGAAAAAGGAAAAATCTTTGTAAAACGTGACCTTTAATAGGAATATCAGGCGTCAAGAGATCTGTTAAATCGAACGGGCGAGGTTTGCTTTGTTCCAATATCTAAAAAAAAAAGAAAATAAAAAAAGAATACTAGAAACAAAAAAACTCTCTTATTCAATTAAAAGTTTTTTTTTGCTTTTTCCCTTTAAAAACTTATAATATCTAATGTTTACCATAATAAGTTGGTTATTTATAACCCTTTTTTTTTGATTTTTTACGTGTTGATGCAGAGTAATGTTACTCCGTACTAGTCGGGATAATTAATGTTTCAAAAAAATAAAAAATAAATAATAATTAAAATAAATAAAAAATAAATTGTAAAAAGATTTATTTTTTTAATTTTCACAAATTTTTGGTAAATTGGGGTAAAGTGTAGTTTCGTCTATCACCTCCGGGTAATAAAAGTTCAGTATACGGGAAGAAAATTTTTGTGGGAAGGAAACTGTGAACCTCAACACAACATTTCCCCAAAAAAAGTAACTTTAAATTTTTTAAAAGGCCAATCCACGGAGCCTGTCCCCTTTCGTATTAGAACACAAGGGTTTAATATATAATAATTTTTTTTGGAGGACACAGAAATCTGCACCGATAATTACAATTTTGGATCCGGAATGCAGGCAGCCAGACAAAAAGATCGTCGCCGGTACAATGGAGAGGCCACTCATTTTAAAATTTTATTCTATATTTTTTTTAAAAGATGTTTTTTTTTTTTAGGTGGGATTTTTCCCTAATACTGATAATTTATGCATATTTGTTTATCTGTTTTTACTTGTTTTGCAATGTATTTGTGTGTTGTTGGTATAGCGTTATGGTGTTAATATTTTTCTTATGTTACACAACACTAAGATATTGTAAAATTGCCTCCCCCTACACCCTCTTTATGTCATTTATCTTTAACCTGCACCCGTTTCATTCAAACGCCTTGTTACATATCAAACAGCCAAAATTATCTATAACCGATCAGTTATCTTCGTTTGTTTGTGTATCTTTCAAAATACCCTAGTTATCTATCATCCCCCCCAGTTAATTTTTCAACCCGCTTTTCTTGTCAGTATGACCAAGTTATCTATCAACCCGCCTCGTTTTTTTCATTGTTTTACTTTCTTTACCCTTTCCCAAATTTCACTCAACCCGCGGCAGAATTTTAAAATGCCTAAATTTCACATAAACCTTCGATTATATACTGATGCCTTAGTTATTTTTTAAACCCGCCCCGGTGGACCCCGTCCCCTTGCAAAAAGTGACCCACCACTTGCACCATGACCTGTTACTTTCCCCAGGACCTGCAGTTTTCCCATTAACCTGACGTATTATCTTCTGTCTGCCCAGATGTCTATCAATTTTCATCAGAAATCGTTAACCCGCCTAAGTAATCTATTAAGTTGTCGGTAAACACCAGATGTAACTAAAGTAACATTTATTGTGGCAAATTTTGCTCTCCAGGGCTTTGTCAGGCTTGACAAGGCCGAAACGTTGCCCCAAAAAAAATTCACTTGTTACAGTGTGTCCATTTACCTAAAGCGGGAAAATTTTACCATTTTGTCTTAATTTTCTTCATCCAAAAACGTTACTTCACAAACCCTTTCCCAAGTAATCACAGTGACCTTTATTAACCCCAAAAAGGGTTTAGATGAAGTAATCAAAATTTCCTGATAACAGTTACAATGGTATATTATTAACAAGGTTTTCAGCACAAAGCGAGGATATAAAATAGTATTCTTACTAATTTTGGGTCACGAAATTTAGAAAGTTGCTGAAAATTGCAATTTACTCTATAAGAAATAAAAGGGCGCCCGTTGCTGTTACCCCGAGGGAAAGGGGGGTTGTTTACCTTTTTATGTGGGAAGGGAGGTTGCTGTTACCCTGATGTGGGAAGGGAGGTTGCTGTCACCCTTGATGTGGGAAAGGGGTTTTTTGGGGGGGGGGTTTTTTCTGTTACCCTTGATGTGGGAAGGGAGGTTGCTGTTACCTTGATGTGGGGAAGGTGGTTGCTTTACCCTTGACGTGGGAATGGAGGGTTTCTTTTTACCCCGATGTGGAAGGGAGGTTGTGTTCCCTTGATGTGGGAAGGGGGGTTGCTGCTACCCCTTTTGGGGGGAAGGGAGGTTGCTGTTACCCTGAGTGGGAAGGGAGGTTGCTGTTACCCTTGAGTGGGAATGGAGGTTGCTCTTACCCTTGATGTGGGGGAAGGGGGGTTGCTGTTCCCTTGATGTGCGAAGGGGGGTTGCTGTTACCCTTTATGTGGGGAAGGGAGGTTTTCGTTACCCTTGATTGTAGGAAAGGGGGTTGCGTTACCTTTAGTGGGAAGGTGGTTGCGTTTCCTTGACGGGGGGAAAGGAGGTTCTTACCCCCTTTTGTGGGAAGGAGGGTTTCTGTTACCCCTTTATGTGGGAAGGGAGGTTATGTTACCCCCGATGTGGGGAAAGGGGGGTTGCTGTTACCCTTTATGTGGGAAGGGAGATTGCTGTTTTCCTTTTGTGGGAAGGGGGGGTTTGCTGTTACCCTTTTGGGGAAGGGAGGTTGCGTTAACCTTGATGTGGGAAAGGGGGGTTGCTGTTACCCCTTTATGTGGGATGGGAGGCTGCTGTTACCTTGAGTGGGAAGGGAGGTTTCTGTTACCTTGATGTTTGAAAGGGGGTTGCTGTTAACCTTTTTGGGGAAGGGAGGGTTTTGTTACCCCTTTAGTGGGAGGGGGTTGTGTTTCCTTTAGTGGGGAAAGGGAGGTTGCTTTAACCTTGATGTGGGAAGGGAGGTTGCTGTTTCCCTTGATGTGGAAGGGGGTTGCTGTTTCCCCTTTATGTGGGAAGGGAGGGTTTCTTTACCCCTTTTGTGGGGGAAAGGGGGTTGCTGTTTCCCTTTATGTGGGAGGAAGGGTTTCTGTTACCCTTGATGTGGGAAAGGGGGGTTTCTGTTACCCTTATGTGGGAAGGGGGTTGCTGTTACCCTTTATGTGGAAGGGAGTTTCTGTTACCTTGATTGGGAAGGGAGGTGTTTACCCCTTTTTTTTGGGGGAAGGGGGTTGCTGTTACCCTTGATGTGGGAAGGGGGGTTGTTTTTACCTTTAGTGGAAAAGGGGGGTGTTTACCTTTATGTGGGGGGGGGGTTTCTGTTCCTTGATGTGGGAAAAGGGGGTTTCTGTTCCTTTATGTGGGAAAGGAGGTTGCTGTTACCTTGTTGGGAAAGAGGGTTTTCTTTTCCTTGATGGGGAAGGAGGTTGTGTTACCTTGATGTGGGAAGGAGGTTGCTGTTACTTTGATGTGGGAAGGGGGGGTTGCTTTACCTTGATGTGGGAAGGGGTTGCTGTTTTCCCTTTTGTGGGAAGGAGGTTGCTGTTACTCTTGATGTGGGAATTGAGGTTGCTGTTACTCTTGATGTGGGAAGGGAGGTTGCTGTTACCCTTGATGTGGGAAGGGAGGTTGCTGTTACCTTTGATGTGGGAAGGGAGGATGGTAAACATAATCACACATGTAATTTTAAATAATTTCACAATATGTGAGTGTTTAAAAATTACTTAAAATTGCCACTATTTCTGATCTGCAGCTCTCAAAGGTGATGTGTGGGAAAAAAATTCACTCACACAATGATCGTAGATTTAACAAAAACCATTACCAATTAGTCAACGAATAGAGAGACGACAACCGGGCTGACTTTCAACCAGTAACATTAATTGGTACATCTACCCTTACAAGACGAATCACACTCAGAGAGATGAGTCAAGTCATAGGCAGAATTCGAGATAAATCCCCTGGCCTTTCAGGTATAACAATGAAACAATTTAAGTTCTTACCCCGATACTGCAAAATGTCTCTGGTAAATATCTTTAGTGCTGTCTTGGCCTCGGGACACTTTCCTATGACCCTTAAGACAGCAAGGATGATATTCATTGCAAAACCCAGCAAAGACAAACATATACCGGAGAACTAGAGACCTATCTCCTTACTTGAAGTCACTGGTAAAGTCCTTGAAATAAATAATTGCTAATAGATTAAACTACTACATGGAGTACAATCATCTATTCACTGAAAACCAGTTTGGCATCAGGACCCACAGAGGAATCCAACAAGCTATCAATATCATCTTCGATGTTGTGGACAGCCTGAGGAAACAGGGCAACCTTATCCCAATTACAGCTAGGGATGTACACAAAACTTTTGACAGCCTGTAGCACGACGGCCTCATATTTAAACTTGCCGACCTTCCTGACCACAACTGGACTTTCTCAGGTTCATAAAAAACTTCTTATCTGGAAGAAGCATCATCCCTACCTTCAACGGTAAGTCGGCAGAGCCTTTCACACCGACAGTTGGAGTACCACAGGGTCGTGTCTCAGCCCAATACTCTTCAATATATGTGTAAATGATCTCCCTGAAACCGAATTCAACGACGCTATCATCACCCAATTTGCTGATGATGTTATCCATATAGTGTCATCCACCCCCATATCGGGCAAAAATAGGCATGTGATGGTAACAGAGAAAATAAATGCGAAACTATGAAGAACAGCAAACTGGGAGAAGTAATGGAGAATCACGACCAACCCAAAGTCCTTATCAGACAAAGGGTGTATCTCCATCAGAGGTACACCTATTGCTATCAGAAACCCGAACAAGATCCTGGAATATCAGATCGACAGATTACTCCACTTAGCATCTAGCATCTCCAAAAAGATGAAATTAGCTAAAGCCGCCTCAGCAAACTATACAAGTTTAATCAACCCCCTTCCCATATCAAGAAACACCTGTACAAGATGATGATAAGACCAATGCTAGAATATCCTTGTGTACCCATATCATTAACAACTAAAATCAACAAGCTACAGCTACAAAGAGTCAAGAACAGAGCACTCCGCTTTATCACAGGCAACAGGTGGAGAGACAGAATCAGAATGGAAGATCTACACATTCAACAGGAGATAGATGTAAGAAATGTTAGGCTAAATAAACTAAAGAAGAGAGAACTATACGACATGCAGGAACTCCATATACCAGACAAATAAAACCCTCCCCAACCAACAAACACCACCGACTACATTATCAATACATCTCCCCACAGAAACCAAAGGATAACCCTCCAACAAAGAGTCCGACGATTCATCCACAAGGAGAATTTCCAGATACCAATGATCCTGAGTGAATTCCCAGAAGATACTGAAAAATGGGTACCACCAGAATCATTCTATGTCCAATAAGGATAAAACTACCCCAGTTTATGAAGACTTCTAACTAATTAACACTTGCATCTAACCATGTAACATCTGTAAACCTACTACGGCAGGACACCACCTCGGAAACAGCTCAGCCGACCAGTAACTCCAGGAAGCAGCCGACCAATATCAAGCACCCTGCAGCCATTATCTCCAGCCTGAGCCCTGAAATTAGGAAAAAAGGCAATTGCAAAAACGTATACCCCCTACCAACTCAGCGTAATGTAGTAATATAACTCGTATAACTGTGTGAAGCTGATGGGTAAAGTGGTATTCCCCATCCTATGAATTTCATGAATTCATGAATAACACTACACATACACACACTTGTATCAAAATGCACCAAAGTGGTTAGGCCACTTACCTTTATTACCAAACCTCCCCTCCCCTCACCCGTCCCTTTTTCCATATTTCCATCCTTACCCATCCTTCTTCCTTCCCACATCTTACCCATCCTTCTTCCTTCCCCATCTTACCCAGCCTTCTTCTTTCCTCATCTTATCAAAGTTCTGGCCATAACTCGGACTTGGACTATGATAAAAGAGCAGTTAAAAGAACAGATATTTATATATAAGAGGTCGGTCTCTCCAGACTTTTAGCGGAAAATAGTGACATTACAGTTCCTCATAATCTTGATATAGAAGAACTGAAGGATAATTTAAGTATGCAGAATCAATAGCAAATTCCAGGTAAGGGGCTGTAGTTTTATCATGATGTTTACTGTGTACACTATATATTTGAATGGTTAAATGCATTGTTGAAAAATTATAAGACTCGCACCTGTGACAACATTACATAAACATCCCAGAGATCATGGTAGGAAGGGGATCATTTTTATAATTAATAATAAGCGTGGATAGTATAGATTATAAAGTTGCTGATCTTACTTGGTTACAATGAGTTGGTTGAGGCTTGTGGCAGGGGATACAGTTTAAGAGTAAATTGCAACCTAAGGTTTTCTTTTTGCTTTTATGAGGTAGATTATTTTGACTGATCGTCTGATAGCATATACTTTATCGGTTGAACCAGGAAAAATGTTTGTCTCTCTCCTCTTTTTGCAATTATTCTGCTGACTACATACACATCAGCTGTTATGTTTCTGTTTCACTTATTTTATTAACAAAGGTGTGGGGAGATTTCGGCTAGTTAATTTTTGCTAGTTACTGGATTGTTATAGAATGATGTGTAAGTATATGGTACTTGAAGTTTCTTATATAATGTGAGCTTTTCGATTTATTTTTTTTATCAGATTGGGTCTATTGTATATATTAGGAACAGCAGATTTCCTGTAGTGAAGAAGTATAATTGTGTTAGGTTGTATAATGTTTATATTTTTAGTGGATGCAGTAGAGTGCCGGATCAGTTCTTTAAAAAGGTGACTCACCTGGAAACATCAAGAAACATTCGACATTTTTCACATTTTTCATTTTGTTGATCCAGAGTAACGACTATGTTCATCTGTTACAGTTGTTGGAAGTATTAAGTGGAGATGGTTATTACTCAGTGATTATCATCTCTAATAAAGACGTTTGGACAAACTTGGAAACTAAATGATGCTTTACTTTATTGGTGTTGATGGATATTTTCTTGATAATGAGAGTTTTTTATAATGTGACGGCTTCTTTGTTAGTCTTGATGATGAAGCTGATTGTTATGATGATGTTCTTGCTTGCTTGGTTGATACGTACCCATCAACAGTGTGTGATGATATATTGTTATGGTGCAACAGTGTATGAACAGTTTTTACGGGGGAGGGGATAAAAATTTTTTTTTCGGGGGGGGTTTTTTTTGGTGCGGGGAGGAGGAAATACATGTTATGGTCCGGAGAGGAAGAAAAAACAGTTTTAGGTCGGAAAGAGGGGGGAAAAAAATCAGTTTTGGTCAAAAGGAAAAAAGAGAGGGAAAAGAGGCGAAGATGCAGTCTTATGGTTTACAAATGAAAAATGCATTTTTTGGGGTAAAAGAGAGGAAGAATTGCAGTTTTTTGTAAAAATTTGAAAATTAGGGAAAAATGGGGGGTTTGGAAACAGAGTGAAAAAAATGCAGTTTTAAAGGTACCCCAGAGGGAAAAAAATCTTTTTGGGGTGTTTTTTTTACGAGTTAAAAAAGCAGTGTGTGGTACAGGGAGTGAAAGAATGAGTGTTTGTAAACAGGAGTAAAAATAAGTGTTTTACGGGAGATGAAAAAATGAAAGTTTGTTTTTGGTAAAGAAAAAAGGGAAAAAAAAAAAAAGAAGTTTTTGGTACAAGATTGAAAAATGAATTTTTAAAAAGAAAAGAAAAAGTTTTAGTACGGAGGAAAGAATAAAGTGTTGGGGACAGGAGAGTGAAAAAGAATGATTTTGTAAAAGGGGGAAAAAAATGCAGTTTTTGGGTAAGAAGTAAAAAAGAGTGTTGTAGTACAGGAGGGGAAAAGAATGAGTGTTTGGACAGAAGTAAAAGAAGAGTTTTGGGTACACCCAGATGAAAAAGAATGTTTGGAAAACAAAGTGAAAGAATGGTTTTTTGTACACGGAGTTAAAAAAAGAGTTTTTTTAAACGGGAGAGTAAAAGAATGCGTTTTGGTAAGGAATGAAAAAAAGCAGTTTTGGTACAAGGAAAAGAAGCAGTGTTTTTTGAAAACGGGGTTTTAAAGAATGCAGTGTTGTAACGGGGAAAAATGAAAGAATGCATTTTTTAGGGGAAAAAGGGGGTGAAAAATAATGTTATGGTAGAGGAATGAAGAATGCAGGTAAGGGAAAAACTGGAGAAAAATGCAGTGTTGGGGTCAAAGAGTGAAAGAATGAAATGTGGTGGTCCCAAAAAGGAAAAAATTTAAGTTTTTGTAAAAAGATTAAAGAATGAAATGTGGTACAAAAAGGGAAAAAAAATGAAATTTTTGGTCAAAGAGAAAAAAATTTATTTTTTTGGGGTAAAAGAGTGAAAGAATGAAAGGGGGGAAAAAAAAGGAAAAAATTTTTTGGGGAAAAGGGGAAAGAATAAATGTGGGGGTACAGAAAATTTAAAGTAATATATTTTAAATTATTTAAGTGAGTAAGGGAAAAATTAAGTGTTTAGGACCAAAGGAATAGAAAATGAGGTTACATAAGGGGGAAGGAAATAATACAGGGTTTAGATTTGCAACAGAGTGAAGGTAATTAGCATTAAGGTAAAAGATCTCTGACATTCAGAATTTTGCTTCACTCCCGGGGAGGGGAAGGGAGCCAACAGCAGTTATCAGCACCCGGTGTCGAAAACCCCAAGCTGTCAGCGGGCCAAGACATTCACACAAAAACACACATCACAAAAGGGAAAAAGACTTTGGGTAGTATAATACCGAGCACATCTGGGGCGTACATCAACCAGAAATGCTGCATTTGGGGGCGCCGGGGCGAACCAAAGAATGCTTTTCCGGTCCCTCAAAAGGAATCTTTCAAGACTCTTTTACCCCGGTACCGGGCACCCCATTGGGAACCCCACCGGGTCAAGCACTTTTAGAAATTAGAGAAAGTAAAAAAGGTTTTGCAGAAAGCCCTTTTCCAACTAAGGGAAATGCCCCTACGTAAAAAGGGTTAAGGGAAATGGGCCTGCATACGGGGGCAAAAAGGGTTAGGGGAGACATGAAAAACGACATACAAAATACTGGCGGGGAATAGACAGGGGGGAAGAGACAGATGTTCTACAGATGGTACAGAGGAAACGGGGGGTCAAAAATTTGAAACTAAAACTCAATGAGTAAAAGGGATGTTAGAAGTTTTTTTAGTCAAGAGTTGTCGGAAGTGGAATATCTGGCAAAACTAGGGGGCAGAACCATACAATTGTTAAGCTCAGGAGCGGGGGAGAGAGGACTAGTGCACCAGTGAAGAGCGGGGGCCCGAGTTATGACTTGACCCCTGCAAACCCCAAAATAAAGAGGACAAATAGGAGTCCACAGGACGGATGAGGGGCCCGGGCTCCGGGATCCACGTGATATACACTACCTTTATTACTGCGTCTCTCATGAGTCCACCATTTTTACGGCTCGGTAAGTGCTGTGTACTGGTGCTGTGTACGCTTACCCCAAACTCATATTAAATAAGCCTGGTCTTCGGTTTGGTGTTTAGCAAAAAAACAACTTTTGTTTTTTAATTGGCTTTTGGGGTTTTTCGCAATGTGAGAGGAATGACATTTTGCTTGCTGGCAAGGTCCTGAAGAAAGCGTTTTTTTTTTTATTTTTATTTATACCATTGAATCAGCAATTTCGAAACACAACCTATTTAGGGAACTTACCCCCCTTGAGGATGCCGACCCACAAAAACCATATCAACCCTGGTACGTATTACTGCAGGGGAAACACGCCCAGGCTGGGGACTTTTCCTACGTGATCCTCCGGAGAATCGATCCTGGGTCCCTAAGTTATATGTAGAACGTTTCGCCATTTTTCTATTGTTTCACAGTGAAAATTTTTTAATCACCAAATTTCTTCTTTAGGAGTCAAAAATCAAACATATTATAGTTCAGTGACAGCGACACTGATATTAACATTTCAAGTCTACTGCAAGCTTCCACGGGGCTTTCATTTTTCCCCACTCACCCCGATGAGAACTTGTTCCCAAAAAAAGTGTGATCTTCAAATTTTTTCATTTTAACCCAGTACTAAATTATTCATATTATTGTTTTCCCTTTGTTTTAAAAGTAATAAAAACTGAGGGCCCAAAAACGGGGAAGGGCTGGTGGGGGGAAAGGAACAAAAAAGGTTTAACTAAAGGTATCCCAGAAAACCCTTTTTAGTTCAATAAAGATAAAACCACCAAATTATGGGGACTTTACTTTTAACTAATTAACTCTTCATCTAACCAGGCAAAATCTCCAAAAACCACACGGCAGAACATCACCTCTGAAACACTCAGTGACCACGCCCAGAAAGCAGGGGACCTACATCAAAGTTCTATACAGAAAAAAAAGTTAAATGGTGAATGAAATTATAAGATTATACTCAAATAACCTCACTGGAAGAAAAAATTTTTAAAACGACTTTTTTTGTCCGACTTGATCATTAACTAGTACACTGAGGAAATAAGAGAAAGACTTAGGATATTCGGCAATAATAGAAAAAAAAATGATGGGGAAGTGGAACTGACAGCACCAGACCCCTGTAATGTTATGAGTAACATTAAAGGGGGCATGTTGGTTCTCGCTTACCATGAGGAGGCCAAAACAACATGGGTTCGAATCCTTGGCTACGCAGGGTTTGTTATTTAGAATACCACTCTTTTTCCGGGTTTCAAAAAAAAAAAAATACTGCTGTGAGGCTAGTTCACCAAACACGCTCACGCATGCCTGCTGGAAGTCCAAGCCCCTCGCACACAAAACCTCCTTTACCCCCTCCCTCCAACCTTTCCTAGGCCGACCCCTACCCCGCCTTCCTTCCACTACAGACTGATACACTCTTGAAGTCATTCTGTTTCGCTCCATTTTCTCTACATGTCCGAACCACCTCAACAACCCTTCCTCAGCCCTCTGGACAACAGTTTTGGTAATCCCGCACCTCCTCCTAACTTCCAAACTACAAATTCTCTGCATTATATTCAGACCACACATTGCCCTCAGACATGACATCTCCACTGCCTCCAGCCTTCTCCTCGCTGCAACATTCATCACCCACGCTTCACACCCATATAAGAGCGTTGGTAAAACTATACTCTCATACATTCCCCTCTTTGCCTCCAAGGACAAAGTTCTTTCTCTCCACAGACTCCTAAGTGCACCACTCACTCTTTTTCCCTCATCAATTCTATGATTCACCTCATCTTTCATAGACCCATCCGCTGAGACGTCCACTCCCAAATATCTGAATACGTTCACCTCCTCCATACTCTCTCCCTCCAATCTGATATCCAATCTTTCATCAGCTAATCTTTTTGTTATCCTCATAACCTTACTCTTTCCTGTATTCACCTTTAATTTTCTTCTTTTGCACACCCTACCAAATTCATCCACCAATCTCTGCAACTTCTCTTCAGAATCTCCGAAGAGCACAGTGTCATCAGCAAAGAGCAGCTGTGACAACTCCCACTTTGTGTGTGATTCTTTATCTTTTAACTCCACGCCTCTTGCCAAGACCCTCGCATTTACTTCTCTTACAACCCCATCTATAAATATATTAAACAACCACGGTGACATCACACATCCTTGTCTAAGGCCTACTTTTACTGGGAAAAAAATTTCCCTCTTTCCTACATACTCTAACTTGAGCCTCACTATCCTCGTAAAAACTCTTCACTGCTTTCAGTAACCTACCTCCTACACCATACACTTGCAACATCTGCCACATTGCCCCCTATCCACCCTGTCATACGCCTTTTCCAAATCCATAAATGCCACAAAGACCTCTTTAGCCTTATCTAAATACTGTTCACTTACATGTTTCATTGTAAACACTGGTCCACACACCCCCTACCTTTCCTAAAGCCTCCTTGTTCATCTGCTATCCTATTCTCCGTCTTACTCTTAATTCTTTCAATTATAACTCTACCATACACTTTACCAGGTATACTCAACAGACTTATCCCCCTATAATTTTTGCACTCTCTTTTATCCCCTTTGCCTTTATACAAAGGAACTATGCATGCTCTCTGCCAATCCCTAGGTACCTTACCCTCTTCCATACATTTATTAAATAATTGCACCAACCACTCCAAAACTATATCCCCACCTGCTTTTAACATTTCTATCTTTATCCCATCAATCCCGGCTGCCTTACTCCCTTTCATTTTACCTACTGCCTCACGAACTTCCCCCACACTCACAACTGGCTCTTCCTCACTCCTACAAGATGTTATTCCTTCTTGCCCTATACACGAAATCACAGCTTCCCTATCTTCATCAACATTTAACAATTCCTCAAAATATTCCCTCCATCTTCCCAATACCTCTAACTCTCCATTTAATAACTCTCCTCTCCTATTTTTAACTGACATATCCATTTGTTCTCTAGGCTTTCTTAACTTGTTAATCTCACTCCAAAACTTTTTCTTATTTTCAACAAAATTTGTTGATAACATCTCACCCACTCTCTCATTTGCTCTCTTTTTACATTGCTTCACCACTCTCTTAACCCCTCTTTGCATCACTTCTACTTTGTAAAAACTTCTCATATACTAACTTTTTCTCCCTTACTACTCTCTTTACATCATCATTCCACCAATCGCTCCTCTTCCCTCCTGCACCCACTTTCCTGTAACCACAAACTTCTGCTGAACACTCTAACACTACATTTTTAAACCTACCCCATACCTCTTCTACCCCATTGCCTATGCTCTCATTAGCCCATCTATCCTCCAATAGCTGTTTATATCTTACCCTAACTGCCTCCTCTTTTAGTTTATAAACCTTCACCTCTCTCTTCCCTGATGCTTCTATTCTCCTTGTATCCCATCTACCTTTTACTCTCAGTGTAGCTACAACTAGAAAGTGATCTGATATATCTGTGGCCCCTCTATAAAGATGTACATCCTGAAGTCTACTCAACAGTCTTTTATCTACCAATACATAATCCAACAAACTACTGTCATTTCGCCCTACATCATATCTTGTATACTTATTTATCCTCTTTTTCTTAAAATATGTATTACCTATAACTAAACCCCTTTCTATAC
>NC_069476.1:28914163-28946663 GCF_026875155.1 Cherax quadricarinatus | reverse complement strand
TCATGTACTGGGTCATGTACTGGGTCATGTACTGGGTCATGTACTGGGTCATGTACTGGGTCATGTACTGGGTCATGTACTGGTCATGTACTGGGTCATGTACTGGGTCATGTACTGGGTCATGGTACTGGGTCATGTTTCTGGGCCATGTACTGGGTCATGTGCTTGGTCATGTAGTGGGTCATTGCTGGTCATGTACTGGGTCATGTACTGGGTCATGTACTGGGTCATGTACTGGGTCATGTACTGGGTCATGTACTGGGTCATGTACTGGGTCATGTACTGGGTCATGTACTGGGCCATGTACTGGGTCATGTGCTGGGTCATGTACTGGGTCATGTGCTGGGTCATGTACTGGGTCATGTACTGGGTCATGTACTGGGTCACGTAATGGGTTATGTACTGGGCCATGTACTGGGTCATGTACTGGGTCATGTACTGGGTCATGTACTGGGTCATGTACTGGGTCATGTACTGGGTCATGTACTGGGTCATGTACTGGGTCATGTACTGGGTCATGTGCTGGGTCATGTACTGGGTCATGTGCTGGGTCATGTACTGGGTCATGTACTGGGTCATGTACTGGGTCATGTACTGGGTCATGTACTGGGTCATGTGCTGGGTCATGTACTGGGTCATGTACTGGGTCATGTACTGGGTCATATACAGGAGCTTAGATTGCTGTCTAGTATGGAAACACTTTTCTAGGCTTAAGCTGAGGCCTATGAGCACTGTAACCTTAGGCCTCCAAGATGCTGCGTAAATTTTCTAGACTTTTGGGTAAAAAAAAAATAGCGTATTTGGCGTCGTAAAATACGATCTCTTTTTCTAAGCAGTGGTAATTTTTTTTTTGTTACAGCACCTGACCAGTAAAGTAACGTGTTTAGACTTGGGTACCATTCCCAAGAAGTCCCATTTTATAAATACAAATATACAAATACTCCAAAATCAGAAACACTTCCGGTCCCAGGCATTTCGAATAAAATATTCTCAACTGTACCACCATACTTTAGTACATTCACATTTTTCCTCCTTGTAGTATAATGTCTTCTCAGATGTCTTTCCCTTTCTAAGTTCTCACATCCAGAACTGTCTTTCACAAATCATCAGCAGACAAATTCACTTCCAAATATCTAAACACATTTACTTCCTCCATTACCCCCCCCCCTTCCCCATCAGTCAGATAATACCATCTTAGGAGATATTTCTCCTATTTTGAAAGTTCTCGTTATGTAAGCTGTCATTATTCTGCCGTTTGCTGCTTTTGTTTTACTGTGATCTCAGACATTATTTTACATAAGTTTGTACTTGTCTCTTATATTCTACGAGATGGTATGTCTGCATTCTGTATTTTGTTCTTGTTTTGAGTTCTTCATTTTTTCTGTATCTAAGTAACTGAAATTTGTCACCATTGCATGTTATTTTCATTAGCCCAGTGGAAGACTTTGTTGTTAAGTGATTGTTATTTTTCTGTATCTTCTACGGAGGAAACTTTCATACTTACATTGGTATCGTCTACAAAGCATGATACGAAACTGACAAGTATAATTTTTGTCTCTGAAATTTAAAAGCAGCTATGGTGCTGGGATTGTGCTTCTGGTTGTTAGAGAACTGAGAATCTACTTTCCCAGTTTTCCTGTTATATTGGTTATATTGTTATATTGTTATATTGGTTATATTGGTTATATTGGGGCTCTGGTGGCCTGGTGGTTAACGCTCTCGCTTCACACGGTGAGGGCCTGGGTTCGATTCCCAGCCAGAGTAGAAACATTGGACGTGTTTCTTTCCACCTGTTGCCTATGTTCCCCATCAGTAAAATGGGTACCTGGGTGTTAGTCGACTGGTGTGGGTCGCATCCTGGGACACTGACCTAAGGAGGCCTGGTCACAGACCGGGCCGCGGGGGCGTTGACCCCCGGAACTCTCTCCAGGTAATCTCCAGGTAAATCACTCCCAGGTCATATATGTTAAATACTTTTGCAAAATCTGTGAAAACTATATCTGTATTATGCTTCCAAGATTCAGTAATTTTGTCATAATGATATGAAAGTTGTGCCAATTAAAATCTTCCTGCAGTTCATATTGACTTGGGTTGTGTTGCTCATGATATTCAGCAAAAAAAAAAGTAAGCTGGCATTTCAAAACATTTTCAAAGAGCTTAATGAGCTGTGACGTAATTGCTGCTGGTCAGACTCGTTAGTCACAGCTCTGTTGTCTCTTTTGTAAAGTTGATCATCGTTTACACTATTAGGGTTTTAAGGCTCTAGGAATATCACCTGAATGGAAGCTCGTCGTTCAAGGAACACTGGCTGCTCCTGTTAATGGTTCTTTGCATTTTATTTTACAAATACCCAACTTCAGGAATCAAGCCCAGATGCCTTTGATATACCTTTGATGGGTTTCGAGTTTTCATAATCTCACTGTTTGGCTATGGACCAGACTTATCTGGTGCTTTCCAGGCGAACCAGCCTGTTGAAGCTGGTGAATCACTGGCTCAGATATCCATTACAGCCTGATTGATCCAGCAGTTGGAGAAGGAAACTGTCTTGAAAACTTCAACACTTGTTCCAGCAGTGTTTTTTATATTTTCTGGCAAGATATTAGAATGCCTGGGACCACGTATGTTGATACAGTGTTCCCTTAGTGTTCCCACTGTGTGCCTACCTTTCACTCAGTATATTCAACACTTTTTCCCATCTCTCTCATTCCTGTATATTATGACAGATTATGTATCATTCCGCCGCTTCAGCGAGTACGTGTTTAGGCTGTAAATAATCTTTGTATCTGTTCAAACTCTGGTATTCCTTCCGCCCTGAAAGGAGTTGTCAACATTGAACAATACTTTAAGCAAAGGGGAACAAGTGGTTTGAATAGCATCACCACTAGATACATTTACCTTGTTTTGAAAGTTCTATTCATTCCATCATTTTCCTGGCATTCGTGATATTTGCCTTATTATGTTCTTTGAAAGAAAGGTCAGATGACATTATTACACCAAAATCTATGACATATTCTGTTTGTTCTGTTTGGTGCTCCTTGTGTTTATGTACAGTGTCCCTTTTGTGTTTTTCATTCTTTTTACATCTAAGCAGTTAGAACTTGTCACCACTGGAAGATGTGATATTTTCCACTGCCCACTGGAAAACTTTTCTTGTATCTTGTTTAAATTTTCCTTGTCTTCTACACAGATGATTTTTCATACTTCTTTTAGTATCATCGACTAATGATATGAAACTGTGTCGAGTGGTTTTATCTGCATCTGCTGTGAGAATAAGAAAGAGTAAAGGCGCCAGGATCGTGCCTTGGGGTACTGAGCTTGTACTTTGCTAATGCTGAATTTTGCTCAGTTTACTACCAACTTTTGTGTTATCTTTGCCACTAAGTTGTATATCTAGTTCCCTACTTTCCCAGGTATAATTATTGTCCCCATATTGTGTGCAAATACCCCATGATCGCATTTGTCGAAAACCTTTGTGAGATCCGTGTATTCTACATCCGTGTTTTGGTTTTCTTCCCACCCCTTTGTAATTCTGTAATAGTGGTTTAGTAGATGAGAAAAGCATAATCTTCTTGCTCTAAATCCATGATGGTTTGGGCTGTGTATGTTGTACTGTTCCATATATTTTTTTTACTCTGACGTCTAATCACCCTTTCGAAAACGTTTTTGATGTACAATGTAAATGCTATTGGTTTGTAATTTTTGACTAGAGCTCTACTACCTCCTGTATGCAAAGAGAGCTATGTGAACTAAAGTTTAACGTTTCTGGTATTTCTTCTACATCTAAGCTCTTTCTCCAAATGACACTGAGTGTATGTGCTAGTGATATTTTATACTTCTTTATAATACGGAATCCTGTAAGTCCTGAGTGGGTATTTTTTTTTCTTATTCTCCAGAATTAGTGCTTATGTTAATTATATGATATATTTAGTCTTCAGAGGTAAACCCCAGAAATTTGCATTCTCCACCTTGCGTTTCTTTAGTGAATTGCTGAACATTGAATCATATTGGTTTTTCAAACACTGAATAATATTGGTCTTTATCATACTGGTCTTTCAGAATTTCAGTCATTTCCGTTTCATCGTTAGTATTCGAACCTCATGTGGTTAATGGCCCAATTCTACAGTCAGTTGTTAATGTAGGTTTCACATTTGTGAAGAAATATTTGAAGTTTCTTGCAATATCTTGGACAGTGTTTTGCTCCCTTTCTACACTTTCTATCTGGCACAATAGCTTAAGTATTTCTTCTATCTCTGTAATTTCTCTGCAATGACTGTCTTTCCTTCGTTCTGACATTTGCACGTTCTTAAGTCGTCCATTAACCCTTTTTACGCCTGTTCATTCTTCTAAGTTCTGTTTTTGTATATTATCTTCTTTTAGGTTTTTTTCACTGTCACTACAAATCTTACTAAATATCTAGAAGTAAATGGGTTGTGAAAACATGCTATTAAAAGTTTTATAACCTGCACAAACTGTATTACTGTAAATAACAAGAGCATGTCTCCCTTCCATGGAAGTTGTGTTCATTTTATGTTACATACCTAAAAGCCTCTCCCAAGAACCTCAGCATTAGTAATACCTTCCTTAAATCACCTGCAAATCTCTTAAAGAGAGTTCTTACTTAGGTGATGTTAACTATTAATGACAAGTTATGTACATTGATGAATCTAAGCAGTAGTCTACTGGCGGGGTTGCATCTGTTATTGTTGTCACCTCCCTAGATAATAACCACAAGAACTATGTTGAGTTATAAAAAATAACAATAGGGGGTCTACACTGCAAACTGAATTGTTGGCTATCGTAATGGCACTAAAGTTAACTTATGACAGTGAGCTTGACTCTATGATTCTGTGTCATCAGTGAAGACTCTTGACTCACATAATGACTCTAACATGCTCATTGGAGAAGCCAGATATAGATACTCAAAAGTCCAGAAAAAAAAAGGAATTAATGTTCAATTTCTATCGATTTCTTCACTCACGGGATTACTCCGAGATAAAGTTGATAAGGCAGCCAAAAAAAAAGTACCTTGAAGGAATATGTAAAATGTAACTTTGGCATGTCTGTGTCTAGCGTTAGGAATAATAGTTGGAGAGAAGTGAATAATGAAACTGAATGTTATAGCAATGCAGTTAGAAGCCTGAGAAGATCTGTTACTCACTGTGATAACATGAACGTTGATAAGTACGTTTATGGAGCAACTTACAACATGAACAGACTGACTGATGTTGTAATAACCAGGCTTAGGCTTGGTTACAAGTACTTCTGGCAGGCTGGCAGACACACAGATGATGATCGAACTAAATTCAAAGTATGTGGCCAACCCTATGGTCAGTATCTTGAACACTGTGCTTTATTGTCCACTTATTGAGGAATATAGAGATAGACAGTATAATAACCTATGTGATATGTCAAGATATCTTATTAACGAAAACAGGATACCGCCCAAAAGAAGGATGTAGGTTGCACAATAAGCTATCCATTCTGGCAGCAAAATCTCAGTAATCTAATCAGTGGTACATATTTAATATAGTCCTTGAATGCTTTCGTATTCAGATTTTCTAAGCACTAGATGATTGTCTGATAGTTCTTTATTAATTTTGTCCAAGTCAGTTCTACGATTGTTGAAATTAATATTACTGAACATTCCTTCTCGTGCACTGTTACCGGAGGTTTCTACCCCTTAATTTATACTTCTTTGTACCTCTATAATGTTGTGATAGGAGTATAACGGATTTGTCATTATTGTGTCTTTGATTATTTACTCGTTGTTTGTGATGATCAAATGGATGGTGGGTTCTGTTATCTGCTGACTCGAACCAAGCTTTCACATATTATCTCTCTGATATGTATCCGGTGAGCTAACCAGTTGGGAAGTATTCCTGGTACAATGTTGTGATTTACCACCTTCCATTTTATATTTGGGAAGTTGAAATCTCCCAGGATGATGATACTGAATGTGGGGATTTTAAGACTTTCAAAGCAGTTATCTATCTTATGTGCTTGACGAACTACCCGGCCGTTGCCGGTGGTGGTTTATATACAAGGATAATTACGAAATTTTTATTTTTCACTGCTGAAGAATTCAGCAATTTTTTGTTCAGGAATGCTATATTACATCTAAAACTACTGTGATTTTTAATCGCTCTCACCATCTAAAACACCAATTGTGTGTTTTTGTGTCTCACTTGTAACTAGTGCTCAGGCAAAGTTTTCGAAGATGTTCTCTTTACCAAGTTACCGTTGTATTGCAATGTCTGACAAAGTGAATATGTGTTCTTCTGTAAATGCTCCAAACAGCATTTGAATCTATGAGGAGTCCGCTTATATAGTTAACTTTTTCATTTCTATTTATTTTCAAATCTTGTATATTTGCAAACAAATAGAAGAATATATTATTTTTGTTGCTTTGGTTTAGGATGGGTTTTGCTAGTACCATTGATATTGTGCTATTGTGTGATATGGCTCTGGTGGACATATTGTTGGTCCTCCCAATGCTGTCGGTAGTGCTGTTCTATAAGGCTGCTGTTGTTAGCGGCCAGCTGGTCCACATAGTCATCACAGCCAGGTCGATCCGTCACTTGTTTGATGTAGTGATCCACTTTCCATTTGATGATTAATACATTTATTCCTACACTGTCTCTGATATCTACTGGTGACAAGTTGAGGAGTCTTGGACCACTTAAGTTGCGTCTATGGTGCCCTTCCTTATCACTAAATTTATTCCTGTATGATCTGGCCCTCCAGTATTTTCCTGATGACTCGCAGAATCGTAGTAACACGACTGTATACATTTCGTGGAAGGGACGGAATTTGAACCTATAGCAAACCAGTTCTAAAGTTAACAGGTCAGTGATGTAACCACTACACCATGACAACCTAATGAGATTCATCCAACTAGGTATTTATATATACATTAAAAATGTTAACATTAGCCGTACTGTGACGACAAATGCAATTTTTTCTGACGATTCTCGCACCAACTCGAGTGACCAAGCTCCTTCATAGTCGTTATTCATATCTCACGAAATCGTTATAACAGCTAATGAAACGGACAGAATTATTACTTCTATGAATCTTGTTAGGTAGGCACTATGTATTAGTTAGATCACTGGTCTGCTAATTATGTGACTGGTTAATTATGTGATTGGATAATTATGTAACTTATTTGTGTTACTTGCTAATTATGTGACTGGTTAATTATGTGACTGGCTAATTATTTGACTGGACAATCACGTGACTGGTTAATCATGTGACTAGTTAATCATGTGACTGGTTAATTATGTGACTGATTAATTATGTGACTAGTTAATTATGTGACTTGCTAATTATATGACTGGACAGGATTCAACACATAGTTGAATTCTGTACATTTCGTGAGCTGTTTACTGTACAGTTATGTTATTACGATATTGCGAGTCACTGATAAAGGTTCGGAAGGGAACTGTGTTAGATCTTGCCACAGGCTTATTGCTGTCAGATTTTTTTTGTAATAACTTGCAATGGTGTTTCTTAGTAGATATTTTGAATTTATTTTAGTTTATGTATATGGCAAGTGTTTTTTTTTTATTAGTTTCCATGTAGTACCATCTCATGATTTGCTTCACATCTTCAGTGTTAGCAATTGATGTAAACTGACATATGCTCTATCAGACACTTGCACTCCAAAATAAAATAACTATTGGTGAATGATGAAACGAAGCAGTTTTGGCCACAACTGAGCAATTAACCCATACCCTTGTTAGCAGATCCTTCAGAATCCTGCATGAGAAGTTTTTACGACATATAAAATTGACATTACATGAATATTTTATATAATCATAACAGCAGTAAATGTAAAGACAATATATATATAACAAATATTACCTGAAGAGAACGGTATTAAAAAAATCAAATTGCGATCTTGAACTTTCTAGTTTCTGACCAATAAAATCCTATTCTATTTTTAAATAATGCACCATATACAGAAATTATGCTTTGGCTGTCTCAGTGAATCTTACTTTAAATGCCAAGTCTTTGTTGGTTTGTTGGAAGCTTTTTACAGCCTCATCACAACAAACAAGGGGTTCTTTTACATTCATTTTTTAAATAATCTGTGAGAATGGAAGTCAGACCACTAAAATTAGACACAAAAATTCTATAAAAATTTACTGACCCAAGGAAACTTCTTAGCAATTTTTTTGTAGCTGGGAAGGTGCTTTCTAGTACTGCTTTCGTCTTGTTAGGAAGAAGTGATAAATTATTGTCAGAAATAATAAACCCGAGGTATTATACCTTGAAATATCCAAGAAAACGCTTCTGTGGTTTAATTATAAGATCATGAGCTCTTAGTCTTTTCAAAACAAACGACAGTGTAATAAGATGATCTTCCCAGACATGAATCATGATGTAAATATTATCTAACTACATTGAAACATTCTTGAAGTCAGAAAGGACTATTCTCATAAGCCGGATATACGTGGCACACGCGGTGACCATTGCATTAGTCCTCTATGAGTAGAGAAAGCCGAGTATGGTTCAGAGTTTGGGTATAATGACACTTGATGGTACGCTTGTGAGATGTCTAATTCGGAGAAGAATTTACAGTTGTGAAATTTATACAAGTCATGATCGATTACTGGCATGGGCTCTGCGTCCCATTTAGTGATAACATTTAATTAACGAAAATCTTGAGCCAGTCTGTGAGAATTATCTGGTTTCTTAACAATGAGAACTGGCAAACAGAAAGCTGATTTAGAAGGTTCTATGATATAAACAAGAGTTTGTCAACTTCGTTATCAAATGTTTTCCGTAAGTGAACGGTGACAGGATAGATTTTCCGTCTTACTGGTTCATGAGCTGACAATTCATTCTTGTGTACAACAGTAGTGGTAAGTCCTGGAATCTCTGTAAATACGTCTGAAAAAGTATTTATTAAGGCACTTACTTGAGACTTGTTTACTAGATAGTTCACTGTTGATGTTGATGTTTGACTTATACGTTGGAGAATCAACAGTTAAGATATCAAGTAGTTCCTTCGAGTCTGTGCGAGACTCATCATCTATATTACAAACTTTACAGTCACAAGAATCATGACTTGTAACTAAGCTCTAAGATGTTCTATCTTTATCAAAGGTGTTTGAACAAAGATAACTTCTCTACGGTGATACAGTTTCAAAATATTGACATGATACATTCTTTTCTTACCCTTGATATCCAAGAGATAATCTACCTTATGACAGACCTTTACTACGTTATAAGGTCCTCTCCAGGAAATTAACAATTTGTTGGCTTTGTCTGGTAAAAGACCTAAAACATCATCACCAATATTAAATTTCCTCTTACAGCTCTTTAGGTCAAAACAAGTCTTGTATGTTTACATGGATATATAAAGATTTTAGATAGCCATATCAGATCTTAAAGAAACTAATAAGCGTTTTGAACTTCAGGTTTAATATCTTTGGACCAGGGTTCATTTAAGATAAACAGAGGTCCACAAGCTTGTCTTCCATAAAGTAATTCGAAAGTGAAAAAAGGTTGAACACTCACGGTTCAGAACTTAATTGAGTTCCTTGATCAGAAAGAATTTCTCTAGGTATACCTACCGGTGAAAAAATAGAAAGTAATGCTTCTGCGACTTCTATTGACGTAATGGATTTCAAGGGTACCGTCTCTGGGAAGCTGGACGCATAGTCAGTCATACTCAATATATATTTATGACCTGATGAACGAGGAGTGATAGGACCATCTACATCCACTGCAACTTCAGCAAATGGGACTGAAAAAAAACTGGTATTTTTACCATAGGAACTGTCTTAGTTCTCATCTTTTGTGAGAAAAGTTGACGTACGTGACACAATCTACAATACTTATAGATGTCCGAAGACATCCCATGTTTGGTATGGTCCTCATCCAAGCTACGGATGATAATGTTTCTCAAGAAGGTGAGGTTTCTACCGTCATGTGTTTATCTGTGGTGGTTGGTGGCGAAGCGGTGACGATAGTAGAGGAGAAGGCGCTTCATCCTTTCAGATGAACGGAAGGAGTATCTGACAGTATACTGTTTTTAAGGAACTGCATTTTCAGCAAACAGTATTATAGAGTCTTGTATATGTGTTATCTGTGTGTCAGTGCCTAGAGAAGGAAAGAATATGTGATAAGGGAATGATAATAGGGTTTGAAGAGATGTGAAGGGTGATGATTATGTGGTCTGAGCCAGAGAAGGGGTCTGCTGTATTGTGTTGGTGAAGATAGAAGTTGGCTCTATTTGTAATAATTATATTTGGACAAGCAACACTCATATGAACAGATAACACAGACACATATGTACAAATATATGCACAAACATAGCATGGTAACACATACACATGGACAAGTAACACATACACAGTGACAGGAAATATACACACAGGGACAGGTAACAAACACATGAAGAGTTAATAACACGCACACTTTTTAATAGGTAGCACACACACACACACATTGACAGGTAACAAACACATGAATAAGTGACACACACTATCATGAACAAATAACACACATGGACAGGTAACACACACATATATACAGGTACCACATACACATGGACAGGTAACACATATACACGGACAAATAAGACATACACATAGACAAATAAGACATACGCATGGACAGGTAACACACACATGGACAGGTAACACATGCACATGGACAGGTAACACATACATATGGAGAGGTAACAGATATACAAGGACAGGTAACACACACACACAGGTAACACACATACATAGACAAATAAGACATACACATGGACAGGTAACACATACGCTTAGACAGGTAACACATACACATAGACCGGTAACACATACGCATGGACAGGTAGCACACACACATGGACAGGTAACACATATATATGGACAGGTAACACATACACATGGACAGGTAACACATATATATGAACAGGTAACATATATACATGGACAGGTAACACATACACGTGGACAGGTAACACATACACATGGACAGGTAACACATACACATGGACAGGTAATAACTGCACATGGACAGGTAACACATGCACATGGACAGGTACTAGCTGCACATGGACAGGTAACACATACGCATGGGCATGTAAAACTTACGCATGGACAGGTAACTTATGCACTTGGACAGGTAACACATGCACATGGACAGCTAACACATGCACATGGACAGGTAACTTATGCACATGGACAGGTAACACATGCACATGGACAGGTAACACATGCACATGGACAGGTAACACATGCACATGGACAGGTAACTTATGCACATGGACAGGTAACACATACACATGGAGGTAACACATGCGCATGGACAGGTAACACATGCACATGGACAGGTAACACATGCACATGGACAGGTAACACATGCACATGGACAGGTAACACATGCACATGGACAGGTAACTTATGCACATGGACAGGTAACACATGCACATGGACAGGTAACTTACGCACATGGACAGGTAACACATGCACATAGACAAGTAACACATGCACATGGACAGGTAACACATGCACATGGACAGGTAACACATGCACATGGACAGGTAACACATGCACATGGACAGGTAACACATGCACATGGACAGGTAACTTATGAACGTGGACAGGTAACACATGCACATGGACAGGTAACACATGCACATGGACAGGTAACTTATGCACATGGACAGATAACACATGCACATGGACAGGTAACACATGCACATGGACAGGTAACACATGCACATGGACAGGTAACACATACAAAAGGGAACAGGTAACTTATGCACATGGACATGTAACACATGCACATGGACAGGTAACACATGCACATGGACAGGTAACTTATGCACATGGACCATACCCCCGGCCGGGATTGAACCCGCGGTCATAGAGTCTCAAAACTCCAGCCCGTCGCGTTAGCCACTAGACCAGCTAGCCACAATAAGATTCATCCAACTAGGTATATTTCTATACCATAGGAAGGTTAGCAGAGGCACCTCTGTGACCACAAATGCAAGTTTTTACAGACGAATCTCCAGCTAGCGTGGCCGTGACGAACTCTAGCTCAAGTGAAGGGACTTGAGGGACTTGAGCTAGAGTTCGTCACGGCCACGCTAGCTGGAGATTCGTCTGTAAAAACTTGCATTTGTGGTCACAGAGGTGCCTGTGCTAACCTTCCTATGGTGTAGAAATATACCTAGTTGGATGAATCTTATTGTGGCTAGCTGGTCTAGTGGCTAACGCGACGGGCTGGAGTTTTGAAACTTATGCACATGGACAGGTAACTTATGCACATGGACAGGTAACACAGACACAGAGACAGGTAACACATAAACACTGACGGGTAACACATACACATTGACAGGCAACACTCACTTGGGCACATAACACACACATTTATGAACAGATAACACATTCGAGAACAGATACGATAGAACAGATGATACACATAAATACAAAGTTAATCATGAATAGATAACACAATACATAAAAAAAATATGTATTATAAAGTATAGAGGCAGCCTGTTTCAAAGTTCATTCTCTGTAATGTGCTTGTGTAGTATTACCAAGAGAGACTATGTGATGGCAGGGTTTACTGTTTTCAGGAGGATTCTTGCTAAGACTTCAGAGATGGTGAAGCTGCCTTTGTTTTGTTTAATTGTATTAGAAACAGCTATTAGTGAAGATTCAAGGCACTTGCGTCTGCGGAAATTAGTTTCTTTGATCTCTAATTGGGCGTCCCTGAACTTCATAAGATGATTGATGGAATTTCGGTGTTGTACACAGGCGTTGTTCAAGTTATCGTTCTTACATGCATAAATGTGTTCATTGAGGTGGGTGTCGAGGTTTCTTGCATGTAAGAACGATAACTTGAACAACGCCTGTGTACAACACCGAAATTCCACCAATCATCTTATGAAGTTCAGGGACGCCCAATTAGAGATCAAAGAAACTAATTTCCGCAGACGCAAGTGCCTTGAATCTTCACTAATAGCTGTTTCTAATACAATTAAACAAAACAAAGGCAGCTTCACCATCTCTGAAGTCTTAGCAAGAATCCTCCTGAAAACAGTAAACCCTGCCATCACATAGTCTCTCTTGGTAATACTACACAAGCACATTACAGAGAGTGAACACTGAAACAGGCTGCCTGTATCCAGCCTCCAATAGAAATATTTGTCTAACCAATTTTTATGTTTCCCAAATAATAGCCTTTACATCGTTTACTCATGTGCAAGTTAATTGTTCTACATATTGTATTACTTCTACTACTACTACTACTACTACCACCACTAGTATTGCACCTCACTCTGAGCCTATATATACCCTCTGTGTCCATGTACTGTTTGTAACGGCTTGATAAAGCTCCTGGAGAGCGAAACGTTGCCATAATAAAATATCACATTAGTTGCACTTGTGTCCTTTTACTTTACATATTGTCGGTAATTCTACCAACTCTGTGACGTACAGGCCGACGTCCCCTTGTTGCCTGTTTAGTCTGTCACATCTGATCCATGGGATTCAAATTTTTTTGTCAAAATGATCCTTTATGTGGGTCTCTGTGAATGCTGCAGACATTGCATTTGACTCTGCGAGCAGTCCCTTGATGTAAGGAATTTTGTTGTTTGTTGATGGCTTTAGACCCAGTATGTTTGCAAAGACAAATGTCGTTACGTTGATGGAATTTAGGGAGTTTTTATTTGCTGGCTCTAATATCTGTTGTTCTGGAAATATTATATAAAATTATGAAACAAATTTTCAGTAGTGTATTAGCAAAAACGTGGAACATAAATCTATGTAATATAACGATCTGCTGTATCTCAACTAATTTCAGATACACATCTGGTGAATATTCAAATTTTTAATGTTTCTGCCTCATGTGGCCTATTTCACGAAATTTCCTGTCTGAAGCTGAACAAAATCATTTCACTACTACGTCTTCTATTTTAGCAATTTGGACTGAGAAAAAGCCAATAAAATCATGGAAAGCACAATCATGCACTGCCCGGCGCAAGATTGTTACACTATGCAAATGCTCTACACAGACACTTTCATGTCTAGGGAAGAATTTACCACTCAATCATATTTCATGATGATGTAATTATGACACTGATCTACAGAAGTGACACTGGTCCCACTGATGTAGATCTTCGTAACAGTGAAAGTGTTATTACTTGTTCACTATAATTCATATAATTATCTTTGCACAGGCAACATCACGTCCAGTTCTACTTACAACCACAAGCAAAACCACACTACCTCACTATTTGAACATTGACAACAGACAACATCATTTCAGACCCACTGTTGACCACTGAAGAATTGCAGATATCACCCACAGCTTATTAATGATGGTAAGGGCAATTCTATGTACTCATTGTGGTGTTCTCACCGAGGTGTTTCTATAGGGTTGAGTTCTTGAGACTCCACCTTTGCTCATAGATTATCTAGTATACTAATTACCTATTTTTTAGGATATTGCCAGAAATAATTAGCTTATATATATTTTCTAGACCATTTGAACATCTACTTTCAGTTCTTGATCCCTCATTCACTATGCTCCATTGTTGCTCAAGATTGGAGCACTGCGCTGGAAAATAATACCAGGAACTTCGAAGACTGAAAAGTTTGCATTGAACCAACAGATAACGGACCTACTTGAAATGAAAATTAATTAGATTTTATCTTAACAAAGAAAAAAATTACAGTACCGTTACTAGAACAATACACAAATAACCCGCACATAGGAGAGAAGAGCTTATGACGATGTTTCGGTCTGACTTGGACATTTACAAAGTCACACTAACAGAAAGGAGAAAAGTAGGCAGTATATATAGACCAGCAGACAGGGACGGGACAAGAGAGGTAGCAGGAAGGGAAGCAGAGTAGTAGTAGACGTAGTAGTTGTAGTGGAGTCAGTTAAAGGCCAAGAAAAAGGAGCTCTGCAGGAGAGTTAAGGGCCCGCAGTGGGGGGAAGAGAAGCAAAGGACCCAAGGTAGAAGAAAGAAAACCCATAGAAGAAAGAGGAAAAATGGAAAGGAGAGGGAGAAGGAGAAAACAAATCAGGTTAAGTCACAGGTGTTATGAAGTTTGAAGCATTTTACAATGTAATGGGAAAGGAAGGCATTTACAGAGTCAAATTCAGGACTAAGATTCATACAAGGAAAGTTATCTATAAGGGAGGATTCAACCAGACAGCGACTGTGAAAGTTAGAAGTAGGGTAGACAGTTTTAGCAGAAGACTAGTCAGTACGATGACTGTGATCTCTGATGGGACAGAAATGACATTACCGGTGTCTGCAAGCCTAACATTACTTTTGTGCTTCTTGAGCCTGTCAGAAAGACAATGAAGAGGACAAAAGGAACAAGAAATAGAGTAGACACCAGGAGCATCTATAAAGGGAGGAGAGGTACGAACTAGATTAGTGCGAGGAGTATTAGCCTGATAAAACGTGATTATCTTAACAAACAATGAGGAACTAATCAGAGACATAACATTCTTCTCCAGTACAATAAACTCTGATCATTGACATGTAAGAAAACATAAATTCGTATGTTAAGAAGCTAAGAGGTAGTCAGTGAGAAGGAATGCTTAGTATATTTGCTGTTAAAAATCAAAGGATTGTTCAGGATAAACTTTCAAACATTCCCTGGGAAACAATCCTGAGCACCATCACTTATGCTATTTGTGCATGGAGATCCACTACAGCAAATCACTTAAAGTCAATAAAAACTCAACAAAACTTGGCTGTATGAATGATCACTCGTTTTAGTGCCAGGAAATAAATTCCTCCCCCCCCCTTTTCAAAAGCTTATACTTACTTAAAAATAAAAAAATAAAAAACATTCTTCTGTGCATAGTATGTATACAAGACAGTCACTTCCAGTATTAATCCTACCCCAAATTTTTTCATGATAGTTCCAATAGAACTCATAGAAATAATACTAGACTCAAAAATCTCTATGATATTCCCCATGTCTAACTCAAGAAGTTTCCTTCGCTGGAATCGTGGTAGCCCCATTTCTGAGCTGTAGAACAACGAATATTAATTATATATTTGCCCTAAAGGAGTGTATATTTCAGCATTTTATTTCTTATTTGAAATGCTTAGAAGCAGTTGTACTTACTTGGTTTGGGCTTAAAAGCCCGCCAGTAACGAGGTCTATTGGTAATTGCAGTCAAACCCCACCCCTATAAAAAAAAACCATACCACGGACGGGGATAGAACCCGCGATCAGAGAGTCTCAAAACTCCAGACCGTCGCGTTAGCCACTGGGCCAGATAACCACAATAAGATTCATCCAACTAGGTATATTTCTACACCATAGGAAGGTTAGCATAGGCACCACTGTGACCACAAATGCAGGTTTTTACAGACGAATCTCCAGCTAGCATGGCCGTGACGAACTCTAGCTCAAGTCCCCTCAAAGCCGTCAACATGACTCACGAAATCGTAGTGACACGATTGCAAACAAACCATACCACGGACGGGGATAGAACCCACGATCAGAGAGTCTCAAAACTCCAGACCGTCGCAATCGTGTTTGCAATCGTGTCATTACGATTTCGTGAGTCACCCACCCCTATACATCAGCTACAGCTAACATAACTAGGTGTGAGTATGGCTAGACTTACCTGGGTACTGTAACTGACCAAATTTCCCCTAGTTTGTAGTAGGGAAAGTATGACCCCAGTATCGTTGTCTTGATTGGAATGAAGGCTTGTATGCCTCGGAGAATGTTGCACTGATGTTCACCACTACGTCGGGAATGTTCATTGCAATCACTCACTACCGGCTACACTTCACTATTCAGTTTTATCATTTGTTCATAGTTTCGTGGTATTATCAACAACAGGAAGAACACAGATACACAATAATACTGCGTCATTAGTTCTACCACGAATTTCTTGGCTACCTTTCCTAGTCTCTTGAGACTGTCTGAATAAAAATGAGTCAAGAACGCACTGGTCATTACTGTCCCTTTCTCTTTTGTTTGATAAGGAGGCAACGCCCTCATGACACACGTCCTCGTTCGTTCCTTGAAGCAATCTGCTCTCCGCCCTACACCCTGTCACTCCTCAGGCCTCTCCACAAAGGATATGCTGAACTCAGCATGATTTCTATCCCTTGCCATACATTGTAACAGTATTCAATACAAGCTGGTAGCTGTCTTGTTATCTAGCTATAAACTACAATTCATAATAGTCCCAAATTGTAGATAAAGTGGGTGCAAGGCTTTCCTTAAATTTCTTGTTAAAGAGAAAGGAGTAATTATTCTAGTTTAACTGTCACTCGTAGTTGCAATAAAAACTGGCAAGGTGAGGATAGCCTGTCTCGTGACTCTGGTACAACATATGAGTTCAATTAATCTGTTTGCCAGGAAGTAAGAATCCATTAGCCTCTTCCTGGAAGGCTGAGTCCCTCACAGGGCTGAGAGGGTGCTGAGAGATACCCCCTTTACCCTTGTTTGACGAAGGATCACAGATGTTCTTCATTCACTGGAGTACGCTGAAGGACCTAGGAGTAGCCCCGCATGATCAGCTGTCACTGGACCCGGCAGGGTTCTTCCAGTATCCTGGCCGCTGAGCTAGCAAGCTTCACACTGTCTGGCGCAGCAGTCCGAGATGATCAATGCCATGGTCATTGAACAGCTACCTGTGAACATACCCATGAAAGGTTTACAGATAGCCATCACCACATCAACGGCTACTAGTGTGGAACTAGTCAAATTTGACACTCAAAACGACAAGGTCAGTCCAGTAGACCTTTTAATCGGTCTGAGCTAGACCCAAGATAAGTATGGGCATCAAGCCGGAGCCAGACGATGTTTCCCCATATCCCCGGGCACCAAGCTCGTTTTGAAAGTTATTTCATCGAATCCTGCCACATACAGTGGACAACGAAAGAGATTTGAAATGCTAACAATTCGCAATCCTTGACTAGTCGCAGTGTTGTTATTAATCAATACCACTTGTTCGTGGGTACAATAATATAAAATACTGCTCGTTGTACTAGTACACCAAACAGGGAATAGAATGAAATTAGCCTAGAGTCATCTACACCACCGTATGTCCTTGGATAGCGAGTACAACATCCAGTTCTGCTAGATGCGCTACTCTTAAGGATTGTGTGGTCTCGTGGATTAAAGCGTCATGAGTTTTCCCCCACCATGAGGCAGGCCAAAGCAGCATGGGTTCGACTCCTTGACTAGTCGCAGTGTTGTTATTGTTATATATATATATATATATATATATATAATATATATATATATATATATATATATATATATATATATATATATATATATATATATAAATATATATAAAAGTTTTTCCTAATACAGAGGGCAAATTTTTAGGTTTATACCTTAATGACAACAGGAAATTTAACCCCTTAACTGTTCAAACGTTGATGTGTTTCCACTGCTAGCGTTCTGAATATTTTGAAAAGAAAAAAATTATTTTATTTTATAAAACAGGGAAGACAATTTTGTGTGTAATAAGACAAAAAACAAAGTGTCAGTACTTATCAAGTTATAAAGTGACGAAGTTGGTGCTCACGTTCACCTGACGGCAACTTGGAGTCCTGCAACTTGCAGGACTCTAAGTGAAGTTGCCCAATAGTCATCTAGGGATGGGTATGAATTAATACCCATAAACAACAGAATATCTATTAACCTCATGATTTCTTCAAAATTTGTTACAAAAGTACTATGTATGTTTTTTTTTTTTCCTGGCATACAAATTTGTTTGATATGTTATGTGGTCTATCATGTCTTGAGTAAAGAAATCGCAAAAATAATTATATGGACACCTAATTTCCAGAGGATGTTCATGTTGGTATACAAGCAAAGGGTCATTTTGGATTTCAACCTCGTCCCAGTGGGTGTCAGTTTGAAGAGTAAGCTCATCATGAAGATCTTCTTCATCAGAGTGCTCCTTGATCGTAATACCTTACTTTTTCTTGGTTAATTTTGGCTTTTTGATTGGCTGATCTTCCTCCTCCTCATCCCTTGACACCTCTGCTTCTAGTGGCAAGTATTCATCACCACTGTCAAGCAATACGGGATCATCTGGCTCTGGATCTGAGTCACTTTCCTCCAAAACACAGACATATTTTGACTTGTTGTTGGAGAACTCACCATAAAACAATTTCTCATTGATCTGGAAGAACAATAAAAACGTACTGTACACATCCAGACCACTACAGAATTCATATATGCATTAGAATTTTTTTTTTATAAATATTTATTTGCTGAAATTGAAATATGGACCTAAACGGGCAGTGCCAAGTATACTTGTGACTTTTTTGTTGCATATTTTTCAGTTGCATGGTACACTTCACACAGACTTTATATATATATATATATATATATATATATATATATATATATATATATATATATATATATATATTATATATTATATATATATATATATATATACCAAAATATGCTTGAACTGTTCATTTACGCACTAGACTCAATAATCAGTACTTACCCACAGTGAAAAAAAAAAAACGCTCTCGGCGAAGCTAAGCGAGAAGTGTTTACATTTTGGCCTCTCAACCAATGGGAAGCAAGCAAACGCAATCACCACTTACCTGGAGCGGCTCAGGGAAGGCTTGTGAATTGTCAGAAATTAAAAAGGGAATCTAGAAGCCCGGCGAAAGACACGTGCAAAAACCCACGAGTACACTATTGCCTGTCCAGTAAAAGTGTCAGACAAGAGTGTCAGCTGTACACTGATGACAGTGCAGTCACTCTACACTGCTGATGGTGCAGTCACTCTACACTGCTGACGGTGCAGTCACTCTACACTGATGACAGTGCAGTCACTCTACACTGCTGATGGTGCAGTCACTCTACACTGCTGACGGTGCAGTCACTCTACACTGTTGATGGTGCAGTCACTCTACACTGTTGATGGTGCAGTCACTCTACACTGCTGATGGTGCAGTCACTCTACACTGTTGATGGTGCAGTCACTCTACACTGCTGACGGTGCAGTCACTCTACACTGTTGATGGTGCAGTCACTCTACACTGCTGACGGTGCAGTCACTCTACACTGTTGATGGTGCAGTCACTCTACACTGTTGATGGTGCAGTCACTCTACACTGTTGATGGTGCAGTCACTCTACACTGTTGATGGTGCAGTCACCCTACACTGCTGACGGTGCAGTCACTCTACACTGTTGATGGTGCAGTCACTCTACACTGTTGATGGTGCAGTCACTCTACACTGTTGATGGTGCAGTCACTCTACACTGTTGATGGTGCAGTCACTCTACACTGCTGACGGTGCAGTCACTCTACACTGCTGACGGTGCAGTCACTCTACACTGTTGATGGTGCAGTCACTCTACACTGTTGATGGTGCAGTCACTCTACACTGTTGATGGTGCAGTCACTCTACACTGTTGATGGTGCAGTCACTCTACACTGCTGACGGTGCAGTCACTCTACACTGCTGACGGTGCAGTCACTCTACACTGTTGATGGTGCAGTCACTCTACACTGTTGATGGTGCAGTCACTCTACACTGTTGATGGTGCAGTCACTCTACACTGTTGATGGTGCAGTCACTCTACACCGCTGACGGTGCAGTCACTCTACACTGCTGATGGTGCAGTCACTCTACACTGCTGACGGTGCAGTCACTCTACACTGTTGATGGTGCAGTCACTCTACACTGCTGACGGTGCAGTCACTCTACACTGTTGATGGTGCAGTCACTCTACACTGTTGATGGTGCAGTCACTCTACACTGTTGATGGTGCAGTCACTCTACACTGTTGATGGTGCAGTCACTCTACACTGTTGATGGTGCAGTCACTCTACACTGCTGACGGTGCAGTCACTCTACACTGTTGATGGTGCAGTCACCCTACACTGCTGACGGTGCAGTCACTCTACACTGTTGATGGTGCAGTCACTCTACACTGTTGATGGTGCAGTCACTCTACACTGTTGATGGTGCAGTCACTCTACACTGCTGACGGTGCAGTCACTCTACACTGTTGATGGTGCAGTCACCCTACACTGCTGACGGTGCAGTCACTCTACACTGTTGATGGTGCAGTCACTCTACACTGTTGATGGTGCAGTCACTCTACACTGTTGATGGTGCAGTCACTCTACACTGTTGATGGTGCAGTCACTCTACACTGCTGACGGTGCAGTCACTCTACACTGTTGATGGTGCAGTCACTCTACACTGTTGATGGTGCAGTCACTCTACACTGTTGATGGTGCAGTCACTCTACACTGTTGATGGTGCAGTCACTCTACACTGCTGACGGTGCAGTCACTCTACACTGCTGATGGTGCAGTCACTGTACACTGCTGATGGTGCAGTCACTTTACACTGGTGATGGTGCAGTCACTTTACACTGCTGATGGTGCAGTCACTCTACACTGCTGACGGTACAGTCTCTCTACACTGCTGACGGTACAGTCTCTCTACACTGCTGATGGTGCAGTCACTTTACACTGGTGATGGTGCAGTCACTCTACACTGTTGATGGTGCAGTCACTCTACACTGCTGATGGTGCAGTCACATTACACTGGTGATGGTGCAGTCACTTTACACTGGTGATGGTGCAGTCACTCTACACTGTTGACGGTGCAGTCACTCTACACTGTTGATGGTGCAGTCACTCTACACTGTTGATGGTGCAGTCACTCTACACTGTTGATGGTGCAGTCACTCTACACTGTTGATGGTGCAGTCACTCTACACTGCTGACGGTGCAGTCACTCTACACTGCTGACGGTGCAGTCACTCTACACTGTTGATGGTGCAGTCACTCTACACTGTTGATGGTGCAGTCACTCTACACTGTTGATGGTGCAGTCACTCTACACTGTTGATGGTGCAGTCACTCTACACCGCTGACGGTGCAGTCACTCTACACTGCTGATGGTGCAGTCACTCTACACTGCTGACGGTGCAGTCACTCTACACTGTTGATGGTGCAGTCACTCTACACTGCTGACGGTGCAGTCACTCTACACTGTTGATGGTGCAGTCACTCTACACTGTTGATGGTGCAGTCACTCTACACTGTTGATGGTGCAGTCACTCTACACTGTTGATGGTGCAGTCACTCTACACTGTTGATGGTGCAGTCACTCTACACTGCTGACGGTGCAGTCACTCTACACTGTTGATGGTGCAGTCACCCTACACTGCTGACGGTGCAGTCACTCTACACTGTTGATGGTGCAGTCACTCTACACTGTTGATGGTGCAGTCACTCTACACTGTTGATGGTGCAGTCACTCTACACTGCTGACGGTGCAGTCACTCTACACTGTTGATGGTGCAGTCACCCTACACTGCTGACGGTGCAGTCACTCTACACTGTTGATGGTGCAGTCACTCTACACTGTTGATGGTGCAGTCACTCTACACTGTTGATGGTGCAGTCACTCTACACTGTTGATGGTGCAGTCACTCTACACTGCTGACGGTGCAGTCACTCTACACTGTTGATGGTGCAGTCACTCTACACTGTTGATGGTGCAGTCACTCTACACTGTTGATGGTGCAGTCACTCTACACTGTTGATGGTGCAGTCACTCTACACTGCTGACGGTGCAGTCACTCTACACTGCTGATGGTGCAGTCACTGTACACTGCTGATGGTGCAGTCACTTTACACTGGTGATGGTGCAGTCACTTTACACTGCTGATGGTGCAGTCACTCTACACTGCTGACGGTACAGTCTCTCTACACTGCTGACGGTACAGTCTCTCTACACTGCTGATGGTGCAGTCACTTTACACTGGTGATGGTGCAGTCACTCTACACTGTTGATGGTGCAGTCACTCTACACTGCTGATGGTGCAGTCACATTACACTGGTGATGGTGCAGTCACTTTACACTGGTGATGGTGCAGTCACTCTACACTGTTGATGGTGCAGTCACTCTACACTGCTGATGGTGCAGTCACTTTACACTGGTGATGGTGCAGTCACTTTACACTGGTGATGGTGCAGTCACTCTACACTGTTGATGGTACAGTCTCTCTACACTGCTGATGGTGCAGTCACTTTACACTGGTGATGGTGCAGTCACTTTACACTGGTGATGGTGCAGTCACTCTACACTGCTGATGGTGCAGTCACTCTACACTGCTGACGGTGCAGTCACTCTACACTGTTGATGGTGCAGTCACTCTACACTGTTGATGGTGCAGTCACTCTACACTGCTGACGGTGCAGTCACTCTACACTGTTGATGGTGCAGTCACTCTACACTGTTGATGGTGCAGTCACTCTACACTGCTGACGGTGCAGTCACTCTACACTGTTGATGGTGCAGTCACTTTACACTGGTGATGGTGCAGTCACTTTACACTGCTGACGGTACAGTCTCTCTACACTGCTGACGGTACAGTCTCTCTACACTGGTGATGGTGCAGTCACTTTACACTGGTGATGGTGCAGTCACTTTACACTGGTGATGGTGCAGTCGCTCTACACTGCTGACGGTGCAGTCACTCAATTCTGTTAGTCATGCTCTGCTCCCAGTGAACCTTGGCATATGTTTGTGTATTTGTTCTCACTGTTACAAATATAATGTCTGTTTCTGTCTAGCTGTCTACCTGTCTGTCTAGCCCTGTCTGCCTGTGTATATTTCTTTGTCTGCCTCTCTGTCTCACAGAGCCACTCATGAACCAACAAGTATTACACACGTTGTAGAATCGTCACTTCTGAACAAGTGGAAATGTATATTACTTGCTAGTCATGTTTATGCCTCATATCAACAAGAATAGTGTATGTTGTATGTGGTAGTTAATATAATGAAGTTGGCAATATATGCCTCTAGCGTATGTTGTATGTGGTAGTTAATATGATGAAGTTGGCAATATATGCCTCTTGCGTATGTTGTATGTGGTAGTTAATATGATGAAGTTGGCAATATATGCCTCTTGCGTATGTTGTATGTGGTAGTTAATATGAAGAAGTTTGACAATTCTTTTTATTTTCAAAATTGTATTTAAAATTCAGTATGAAGACTTATCTGATGAGTAACTTAATAGAATTTAATTCTGTTGGTGTAAAATCTAACTTGTTCAAATTTAATCCTATTAATATTTATTTTCTACAGGATGACAACAAACCAGAGGAGTGTAAAGTGTGCTTTAACAATTATGATGAACTACGACAACCACTTGCTCTGCCGTGTGGCCACACATTCTGCTCACAATGTATTAAAGACAAAATAAAGAACGTTCAATTCACCTGCCCCAGCTGCCATGCTAAGCACAGAGCCAAAGATGCTACCAAGTTCCCGGTGAACTACACAGTAGAGGATTTTATAAAGTTACTCGGGTCACATCAGTGCGAGGAGTGTCAACAAAACGTAGTCACGAGAGCACAAGAGGCGCCAGAAAGAAGTTACGGTCTCAGGTGCAGGAACTTAAGTATAAGTAACCTTATAAGTGAGTATGAAGAAACACTGTCCCAGTTTGGTATGTATCAGGGGGAGTTGAGGAACTGGAAAACCCAGCACTCCCAACTGCAGGACAGACTGGTCTGCTGGAGAAGATCAAGGCAGCAATAGAGCTCCTGGAAAAGGAGGATGCCACTGTGGTGAATATGACAACAGAAGGAGAGGCAGGTAAGAAGCAGCTGCAGACCATGCTGGAATGCTTCAACACATTCAACAATCCACAGGACGTCACCACAACCAATGATGAAACTAATCATTACAAGGTGGAGGTTGAAGATTGGATCCAAAAGTGTCGGAAACTCTTCCCAGATGTTAACACCGTCTTTACCTCAGTGAAGGTATGATGCCACAAACATTACTGAACACACTAGAGGAATTTCGAATCTCATTTTATATTGATCTGTACTGTAAATACATAAAACTTCAAGAGCAATTTTTATAAATGTATTATTAAATATATTCAGGAAATACTTAGCTTGCTTGTATTTTTGTAAAAAGTTCCAATTCCTTTTGTTTTCCATTGCCTTGGGTAAGTGAATTATAAATCTTTTCCCACAGAAGGAGACTAAAATATTTTAGTCTCCTTCTATGGGAGCAACGAGCCGCTTACAATTCTTACTGTGTCATTACATAACAAAAATTTATTGAACTTGTTCATTAGTAGCTAGCACCAGAAAGACAGGGATGAGGGTATCCCCCTCCATTTATTTGATGTGAGGGATAGCTCTCAGAAATTATTAGGGTATAGTCCTTTTGAGTTGATCTCTCATCAGCATGTAAGGGACCCATTGGCTGTTCTTAAGGAACATTGACTAGTAACAAAAAGAAATTAATTTAATTCTGGAATAAAAAGCATAATTTAGAGAGCAGAAGAGGGATTGTTGAGAAGGTTTAATTATTTAAAAAATACCAGCAAGATAGTTAAATGTAGAGTGCAAGGAAAGTACAGGGGATATCCTTGGAAGGGTTGAAGGAAGGTACAGGGGATATCCTAGGAAGGGTTGAAGGAAGGTACAGGGGATATCCTAGGAAGGGTTGAAGGAAGGTACAGGGGATATCCTAGGAAGGGTTGAAGGAAGGTACAGGGGATATCCTAGGAAGGGTTGAAGGAAGGTACAGGGGATATCCTAGGAAGGGTTGAAGGAAAGTAGAGGGGATATCCTAGGAAGGGTTGAAGGAAGGTTAAAAGGATATCCTAGGAATGGTTGAAGGAAGGTACAGGGGATATCTTAGGAAAGGAAGAGGGAAGGTACAGGGGATATCCTAGGAAGGGTTGAAGGAAGGTACAGGAGATATCCTAGGAAGGTTTGAAGGAAGGTTAAAGGGATATCCTAGGAAGGGTTGAAGGAAGGTACAGGGGATATTCTAGGAAGGGTTGAAGGAAGGTACAGGGGATATCCTAGGAAGAGCTGAAGGAAGTACCAGGAGATCCTAGGAAGGGCTGAAGGGAGGTACAGGGGTATGGTAGGATGGGCTGAAGGATGGTATAGGGGTATGCTAAGAAGGGTTGAAGGATGGTACAGGAGTATGCTAGGAAGGGTTGAAGGATGGTACAAGGGTATGCTAGGAAGGGTTGAAGGATGGTACAGGGGTATGATAGGAAGGGTTGAAGGATGGTATAGGGGTATGCTAGGAAGGGTTGAAGGATGGTACAGGGGTATGCTAGGAAGGATTGAAGGATGGTACAGGGGTATGCTAGGAAGGGTTGAAGGATGGTACAGGGGTATGCTAGGAAGGGTTGAAGGATGGTACAGGGGTATGCTAGGAAGGGTTGAAGGATGGTACAGGGGTATGCTAGGAAGGATTGAAGGATGGTACAGGGGTATGCTAGGAAGGGTTGATGAATGGTACAGGGGTATGCTAGGAAGTGTTGAAGGATGGTACAGGGGTATGCTAGGAAGGGTTGAAGGATGGTACAGGGGTTTTGTAGGAAGGATTGAAGGATGGTACAGGGGTATGCTAGGAAGGGTTGAAGGATGGTACAGGGGTATGCTAGGAAGTGTTGAAGGATGGTACAGGGGTATGCTAGGAAGGGTTGAAGGATGGTACAGGGTATGCTAGGAAGTGTTGAAGGATGGTACAGGGGTATGCTAGGAAGGGTTGAAGGATGGTACAGGGGTATGCTAGGAAGGGTTGAAGGATGGTAACAAGGGTATGCTAGGAAGGGTTGAAGGATGGTACAGGGGTATGCTAGGAAGTGTTGAAGGATGGTACAGGGGTATGCTAGGAAGGGTTGAAGGATGGTACAGGGGTATGCTAGGAAGTGTTGAAGGATGGTACAGGGGTATGCTAGGAAGGGTTGAAGGATGGTACAGGGGTATGCTAGGAAGGGTTGAAGGATGGTACAGGGGTATGCTAGGAAGGGTTGAAGGATGGTACAGGGGTATGCTAGGAAGGGTTGAAGGATGGTACAGGGGTATGCTAGGAAGGGTTGAAGGATGGTACAGGGGTATGCTAGGAAGGGTTGAAGGATGGTACAGGGGTATGCTAGGAAGGGTTGAAGGATGGTACAGGGGTATGCTAGGAAGGGTTGAAGGATGGTACAGGGGTATGCTAGGAAGGGTTGAAGGATGGTACAGGGGTATGCTAGGAATGGTTGAAGGATGGTACAGGGGTATGCTAGGAAGTGTTGAAGGATGGTACAGGGGTATGCTAGGAAGGGTTGAAGGATGGTACAGGGGTATGCTAGGAAGTGTTGAAGGATGGTACAGGGGTATGCTAGGAAGGGTTGAAGGATGGTACAGGGGTATGCTAGGAAGTGTTGAAGGATGGTACAGGGGTATGCTAGGAAGGGTTGAAGGATGGTACAGGGGTATGCTAGGAAGTGTTGAAGGATGGTACAGGGGTATGCTAGGAAGTGTTGAAGGGAGGGTGTGAATAATATTTTAAGACAAAAGTCTTGAGTAATCAACAGAATTGTTTGTGTCAGTAGAGACAGGTTGTTGCTGGCATCCAGCATTAATGGTTGTGTTGGTAATTACAGGTGCAGGAGACCATTAAGAAAGCCGTGGACACCATCACCACAGAGACAGGTGCCACAGCTGCTACTGTTCACCTGGAAGACTCAGTCACCACCATCATAGTGAAAGTTACTGATGAAATCCGTGTGGAAACATTAAATGTAAATTAAAATTGTTTGTGAGTTTCTTTTTCATGGTATACAATAATAAACATTACATGATCATCAAGATTTTCATTTTTAAAAATTATCAACTTATTATTCAATATGATACTGAACCTGTTTACTAAACTACTTATTCACAACTATTCATAATGTTTTGACTGATTTGTTACTCTGTGTAAAAAATGAAAAGTAATATATAAGAAAATCTATGGAATCATAATAAACACAATAAGGTAATTTGACTTCAGCCCAGGTAGACACAGATGATGCAATAGTTTAATGGCTTGATTCAATCTTTTGATCCCCAGAAAACAAACAAATAAACTGTGAGTCTCTTTATTGTCTTGAATATTTTTTTGACACAGTGGACATAACATTCTGGTTATGGAGTCAGGGGTCATGCACTTGCATCAAGTCTTACAACAGTGTTAGATACCAGCTCCTGACCAGCAACCCCTTAACTGTCCAAACGTAGATCTACGTTTGTACTGCTACCGCTCCGAATATTTTGGATTTTTTTTAATAAAGACGGCAATTTTTTGTATGCAGTGCAATAAGACAAAAACAAAATTTTAAGGTTAGTACTTAGCGAGTTATAAAGATCACTTGACTGCAACATGGAGTCCTGCCGCTTGCAGAAGTATTGCCAATGTACCTTTTTTTATCTGTTTGTTTTTAATTTATATAATTTTTATGTTCTGATAATTACAATTTATAGTAGTTCTTGTGATTTTATAGCCAATCGTTGTTCTGACACTAATAAGTACTAAATAGTAATCCAGTAATCACTAACACACTGACTAGTGAACATATTCACTTTCCTTTGTCACATACTATTGTCTTGAAATATATACAAAGTATATATAGGTTCCAGCGATGTTTTAGATACGTTGGAGTATATGTGAAACTTCTTGAAGCAAGGTGTAACATGAGTGTCACTCCACCGCTGACAGTGCAACAGTGAAGTGACACTTGATAACTGTGCACTGCTCCAGTTAACCTTGGCTTTATTTGTTCTTACCGTTACGCATAAACATGTCTGTTTATCTGTCTGACTCTCTGTCTGACTGCCTCTGTCTAGCTCTGTCTCTGCTTATGTCTTTCTGTCTGTCTTCCTGTCTCTCTGCCTGCTTGTCTCTCTTTCTGTCTCAGAGAGAGCCGCTGGTGAACCAACAGGTATTACACAAAATGCAGTCATCATGACTGATTCTTGAACAGAAACAGAGATAAACAGAGACATACACAGAGACAGAGACAGAGATAGACAGACACAGAGATAGACAGAGAGACAGAGACAGAAAGAAACAGAGACAGGGATAGACAGAGATAGATAGTTACAGATATAAAGACTGCCAAAGTCAACGAGCTGGCCAGCCACCCGGCCGGCCTGCTGAACATGTATTACACATGTTTCAGAATCATTTGTCTTTACTTAGGGCATAGGTTATAGGACATTGTGGCAGGATGGCACTAGGAGTGGAATCAAAATTGGAAGGATGTGGCACAAATGTTGCACATGAGTTATTATCGAAGTTTTTGATATATCCTAGTAAGTAGGTTTTTTCAGGTATACACAAATGTAGTTAGATTATCATACTTAGCAGCATATGTAGGTGTAAAGAACGTAGGATAATCCAGAAATTTCAGACAGAGTGACTTATTTCCATTAAGGTTCTCAGCCACTTGTGGCCACATCCATCTAAAAGTCACTAAACTCGGGGTCAGCATCACTTTCCTTTTAAAAGGGGAGTGTTAATGCATGACCTGTTGTTTGCCACACTGCTCTAGCTGGCGCTCAATAGAACTGGTCCTCTCACAAGGTACTACGTGTTCCAAGATTTTTTTAATTATGAGCCCACCAAGTGTTAAAACCTATTCTGTACTGACCAGGCATCTCAAGCCAATCATGCCAAATTTCGAGTCAGGAAAAAAAAAAACGTCGATCCATGTTTGGAGCACTAGCGGTACCAACGTAGATCTACGTTTGGACAGTCAACGGTAAAACAATTCCTCAAAATATTCCCACCATCTTCCTGTTACCTCTAACTCCCCATTTAATAACTTTAATTTATCAACCAGGCTGTTACTGCAGGCCGCATGCAAATTGACGTACGAACCACAGCCCGGCTGGTCAGGTACTAAGTTTAGGTGCTTGTCCAGTGCCTTCTTGAAGACAGCAAGGGGTCTATTGGCAATCCCCCTTATGTATGCTAGGAGGCTGAACAATCTTGTGCCCCGGACAATTATTGTGTTGTCTCTCATCATCTCCTGTCGAGTCTTTTGCTTTCACAGGGAGTGATTTTCTTGTGCAGGTTTGGAAACCAATTCCTCAAGGACCTTCCAAGTGAATATTATCATCTATCTCTCTCGCTTGCGTTCCAAGGAATACAGATCAAGGGCCTTCAACCGTTCCCAGTAATTTAGGTGCCTTATCGTACTTATATGTGCCGTGAAAGTTCTTTGTACGCTTTCCAGGTCTGCAATGTCGCCAACCTTGAAGGGGGCCTTTAGTGTACCGCAGTATTCCAGCCTAGAGAGAACAAGCTATTTGAAGAGTGTCATCATGGGCTTGGCGTCCCTAGTTTTGAAGGTTCTCATTATCCATCCTATCATTTTCCTAGCAGATGAGATAGATACATTGTTTTGATCTATGGCTGCATCTTGCTGACCTAGCAGTAATCAGTAATCTGCTCATCCTATTAAATATTCATGAATGTGTCACCACAAATGATTAAAACTTTTTATTCAGGTTTTCAAGTGGACTGTATTGTTCGAAGGTTTGGAATGTGTGAAGATATCTTTCCATTATGTGGATTGTGTGGATTAAAATAAGGGTTGGATGTGAAGAGAGAAGAGAGGAGTGTAGAGGAGAGAGAGAGAGATTTTGAGAGATGTTAAGTGAATGTATAGGAACCTTTGAACCAAGTGAGAGAGTAATTGTGGTAGGGGACCTAAATGCTAAAGTAGGAGAAACATTTAGAGAGGGTGTGGTAGGTGAGTTTGGGGTGCCAGGTGTAAATGAAAATGGGAACCCTTTGATTGAACTTTGTATAGAAAAGGGTTTAGTTATAAGATAGGTAATATGTATTATAAGAAAAAGGTGATAAATAAGTATACAAGATATGATGTAGGGCATAATGACAGTAGTTTGTTGGACTATGTAATGGTAGATAAAAGACTGTTGAGTAGACTTCAGGATGTATATGTTTATAGAGGGGCCACATATATATCAGATCACGTTTTAGTTGTAGCTACAGTAAGAGTAAAAAGGTAGATGGGATACAAGGAAAATAGAAGCATCAAGTAAGAGAGAGGGGAAGGTTTATAAACTAGAAGAGGTGGCAGTTAGGGTAAGATATAAACAACTATTGGAGGATAGATGGGCTAGTGAGAGTATAGGAAATGGGTCGAAGATGTGTGGGGTAGGTTTAAAAATGTAGTGTTAGAGTGTTCAGCAGAAGTTTGTGGTTACAGGAAAGTGGGTGCGGGAGGGAAGAAGAGCGATTGGTGGAATGATCATGTAAAGGAAAAAAAGTTAGCATGTGAGAGGTTTTTACAAAGTAAAAGTGATGCAAGGAGGGAAGAGTATATGGAGAAAAAAAGAGAAGTTAAGAGAGTGGTGAAGCAATGTAAAAAGAGAGCAAATGAGAGAGTGGGTGAGATGTTATCAACAAATTTGTTGAAAATAATAAAAAGTTTTGGAGTGAGATTAACAAGTTGAGAAAGCCTAGGGAACAAATGGATTTGTCAGTTAAAAATAGGAGAGGAGTGTTATTAAATGGAGAGTTAGAGGTATCGGGAAGATGGAAGGAATATTTTGAGGAATAATTAAATGTTGATGAAGATAGGGAAGCTGTGATTTCGTGTATAGGGCAAGGAGGTATATGTAGGAGTGAGGAACAGCCAGTTGTGAGTGTGGGGGAAGTTCGTGAGGCAGTCGGTAGAATGACAGGGGGCAAGGCAGCTGGGATTGATGGAATAAAGATAGAAATGTTAAAAGCAGGTGGGGATATAGTTTTGGAGTGGTTGGTGATGTTACTTAATAAATGTATGGAAGAGGGTAAGATGCCTAGGGATTGGCAGAGAGCGTGCACAGTTCCCTTGTATAAAGGCAAAAGGGACAAAAGAGTCCAAAAATTATAGGGGGATAAGTCTGTTAAGTTTACCTGGTAAAGTGTATAGTAGAGTTATTATTGAAAGAATTAAGAGTAAGACGGAGAGTGGGATAGCAGATGAACAAGGAGGCTTTAGGAAAGGTAGGGGGGGGGTAGACCAAGTGTTCACAGTGAAACATGTAGGTGAACAGTATTTAGATAAGGCTAAAGAGGTTTTTGTGGCATTTATGGATTTGGAAAAGGCGTATGACAGGGTGGATAGGGGGGTAATGTGGAAAATGTTGCAGGTGTATGGTATAGGAGGTAGGTTACTGAAAGCAGTCAAGAGTTTTTACGAGGATAGTGAGGTTCAGATTTGAGTATGTATGAAGGAGGGAGATTATTTCCCAGTAAAAGTAGGCCTTAGACAAGGATGTGTCATGTCACCGTGGTTGTTCAATATATTTATAGATGGGGTTGTAAGAGTGCGTAAGGTGTGGAGTTAAAAGATAAAGAATCAAACACAAAGTGGGAGTTGCCACAGTTGCTTTTTGTTGATGACACTGTGCTCTTTGGAAATTCTGAAGAGAAGTTGCAGAGATTGGTGGATGAATATGGTAGGGAATGTAAAAAAAGAAAATTAAAAGTGAATATAGGAAAGAGTAAGGTTATGAGGATAACAAGAAGATTAGGTGACGAAAGATTGGATATCAGATTGGAGGGAGAGAATATGGAGGAGGTTAATGTATTCATCGTTGGATGTGTGGCATCCATGTCAATGTGACATGTGTAGGGTAGGGAGAGAGAATTCCCATATTCTAGCTTTCCC